>OZ024741.1:153372733-153470233 GCA_964016885.1 Eledone cirrhosa
CGTGGAATGTGTGTTTTTTTGTTGTGACATATACACAACCTCATTTATTTAGGACTGGATGTTGTGGTACTAACATAACTTTACAGAGAAAGGGGTGGTGTAGATGGAGTGGGGGTAGGGGTAGTGGGATGGGGGGTGTATTTTTGGTTAAGAGGTGCCTACTGACTGTAGGTTTCGCTTTGTACTTAGGCAAGGCGGTTTTTCTGGGTCTGCCTACTTCATAGCTTCCATCAATTTTGATCACCCTGCACTTTTTTATACAGCTGTCATCTTTCATGTGCATCACGTGACCATACCAACGTAGTCTTCTCTCGAGTAAATAGCATCTGATCCCTCTTATTCTTAATTTCTCACTTAGTTCATTTTTGCTTTGCCGTTCACGTATATTACTATTACACATCCAACGGAGCATGCAAGCTTCGTTCCTCTCCAGTCTGCACAGATCCTCTGCACACAATGCCCATGTCTCACTGCCATGTAACATAGCTGTTCGTATGCAGGCATCATACAGCCTGCTTTCATTTTTAGAGAGAAACCTTTAGCAGCCAATAGTGGTATAAGCTCTCTGAACTTTTTCCATCCCGTTCTGACTCCACCACTGCTGATTTTGTCACCCAGGTAACGGAAGGTGTCCACTATTTCTATAGAACCATCTGGGCAATGGAAGGAGCTAGTATCCTGTGGGCACTTGCTACTACTTATTGCACCTGAGCACCGGCCACATATAAAATCCATGTTCTTAATTAGCTTACCTGTGATCCCACTACATCTTTTATGCACCCATACTTTGCATTGGGACATAAAATGGAGTTTCTGCCTATTCCTTTCCTACACACTGAGCATGGCCATTTCCCAGAGAGGACCAGTGCCCTATTTTCCTTCCTACATTCTAGAACTTTAGTCTTAGACAAGTTAATTTTAAGGCCTTTTGATTCTAGGCCATGCTTCCATGTTTGGAATTTCTTCTCTAGTTCAGCCATTGATTCAGCTATGAGCATTAGATCAGCTGCGTATAAGAGTTCCCATGGGCAACCAGTCTTGAACTCCTCTGTTATAGCCTGAAGGGCAATAATAAATAGGACGGGGCTAAAGACAGAGCCCCTGATGAACACCAACTTTTACGCTAAATTCTTCACTATATTCATTGTTAATTCTAACCTTGCTGACTGTTTCTTTATACATGGCTTGTATATCTCTCACAAGCCAGTCATCAACACCTAGTTTTCTAAGGGCCCAACAGATAATGGAGTGGGGGACTCTGTCAAAGGCTTTCTCCAAGTCAACAAAAGCTAAGTATAGGGGTTTACTTTTAGCTAGGTACTTCTCCTGTAGTTGTTGTACAAGGAAAAGGGCGTCTGTGGTACTTTTACCTGACACAAACCCAAACTGCATTTCATCTAGATCAATTCGCTCTCTGATTAGTTGCACTATAACTCTTTCTGTGACCTTCATGACCTGGTCAATTAATTTAATGTCTCTATAGTTTCCCCTATCTAGGGCATCTCCTTTACCCTTGTAACAGTTAATGATGATGCTGCTACGCCAATCATTTGGTATGACCCCGTTCTGTATTACTTCGTTTACTATCCGGGTGACCATAGTGTGTCCCACCGATCCAGATGCTTTCAGCATTTCAGCAACTATCTCCGAAGGCCCAGCTGCTTTGCCAGTCTTCATATCTTTGACTGCCTTACTTACTATACTACCTTCAACTTGCACTGCTGGTCCCTCTATTTGATCAATTTTGGGCAGACTATCTTTTTCCCACTTATTCTCCTCAATTTAGTAGACTCTCGTAGTGACACTTCCAAGCTACCTTCTTATCAGTATCAGTGAGGGCAAGTATACCATCATCACGGACACACTTCTCCCCGACAATATCACGGCTTTCCTTGACACATTGTCTAGCAATCCTGAACACCTCACGTTTTTGGTCCTCGCATTGTAGAAAATGCTTGAACTTTCTTTCCTCTGCTTCCCTTCTTGCAAAGTTCACTTGTCTCCTAGCTTCCCTCCTGGCCACTTGAAAGTGTTCTCTACTTCCCCCATCCCACCATACTTTCCAAGCTTGCTTTTTGGCACCATGTTACTCTCCTCCTGCCTATAGGTCTACTCCAGCCACAGATTTCATCTGTGGCCTTCAGCAGGTTAACTTTCAGGAATTCCCACTGTTCCTCTTTACTGTACGTCTCTAATTGCTCTTCCTTACTCTCAAAAGCATCAAGTAATATGCTTTTAAATTGTTATTGGCTATGAGGTACTTTAACTTTCATATTCATATATATATATATATATATATATATATATATATATATATATGCATATATACATCCACATCCACATATATATATATATACACACACACAAGGCATCCAGCCATAGAAACCAACCCAAAATACAATCTGTCTAACCCATGTAAGTGTAGAAAATGGACGTTAAACAATGATGATGATATATGTATCTATCTATCTCCCTAAGTGTGTATATATATATATATATATATATATATATATATATATATATATATATATATATATAATTGTTTCTACCTTTGGCACAAGGCCAGCAATTACCCAGTACATTACTGGTACTTTATTTTATTGACCCCCGTATGGATGAAAGGCAAAGTTAGCCTCAGCGGGATTTAAACTCAGATCGTAAAGGGACGTAACTATGCTGGAAAGCATGTCCGACCCTTTACCGATACTGCCAATTCACCAATGTTGGAGAGACTGAGCTTCTCGTTGTTTTTCAAATTTTTATTGACTTTGCCATTTTTTTATATTAGGAAAATTTTACAAATCAAAATAATTACCATCGTTTGTAATTACTGTCTGCCATCGTTTAGGAAGGTACATAGTTCCATCCCTATGGAATTCTTCTGATTTTGATGCAAAGAAGTCCATCAGCTACTGGTCTTGATTGCATTACAATGTTCATTGAGAGAAAATGGAGATAGTCTGTAGGCACGAGGATGGGAAAACATGATGGATGAGGCAGAAACTTCCACCTAGCTCCAACAACTTCTCATGGGTCTTTCTTGATGTATGCAACCAAGCGTTATCATGAAGAAATCGAACAGAACGATGGTGTGGGCACATGTGAGCGATTTTCACCACTAATCTGTCTAGTTGTTGGCAATAGACATCAGAGGTTATGTTGGTGTTCAGTGGGAGCAATTCATAGTGGAACATACCTTTCCAGTCCCACCTGATGGTTAATCGGGTTTTGTGTGGGTGGAAACCTGATTTGCTTGCCATTGTGGCACACTCCCTTTATCAACCAATGGTTGCTTGCACTTGACATTAATATAGATTTGTTTATTTTAGATAGATAGATTTCTTGACATTAATATAGGGAGACTATTTTTCATCACCAGTAACAATGGAATGTAACCAGTTGGTTGTGTGATGGTAAGAGAGCAGAGAAGTCGCAGCTGCCACACGACATTCATGATTATGGTCAGTCAGATTGTAGGGCACCAATTGGTCCAGCTTGGACATCTTCTCTATTACATGCAAATGTAATGGGTAAGTTTTGTCGATGCCCCAAGCACATTGTAGAGTTGACGTATATGTCTGGTGTGGGTCGACTTCCTCCAGCTCACACAATTGCTTGAGATTGCAGTCAGATGGACGTCCTTCATTGGTCAATTGTCAAGCCTTTAATAACCAGAATGAAAGTGTGTAAACGAGTTCCTGGCACTGCGTTCAGATATGGCAGGTGACCCAAATGTCTTGTTAAAGCGACAACTCAATGCTGCTCCGCTTAAACCAGTCATTTGAAGTCAAAAAGAAAACAGCCCCCAAATAAACAATTTAGACAGATCTATGCTGCTTCCCCTTTGACAGTGTAACAGAAAATGAGAAATGCACATACAGCATACTAAAATCATTTTTTATATATGTGCACATGCGCAACCATCAACATTTCCAGAAAACTCTACTAAAATACTTCCTTTTGAAAAACGGCAGCAACTTTCAGCCCAACCCAATATATATGTGTGTGTGTGTGTATGTGTGTACATACACACACACACACACACACATATATATATATATATATATATATACAGGTAGAAGTATACATTCAGTGAAGCCTCCAGCCCGCATTGTAGAGTGGTCGCGTAGGTGTCACAACAAAAAGCACCCAGTACTCATTGTAAATGTGGTTGGTGTTAGGAAGGGCATCCAGCTGTAGAAATCAAGGCAGAATCAGTTCCATATGAGCAAGACATGATCATCTGACCTGGCATTGCTCACAACAGAACAACTCCTCTAACCCCATGTTAGCGTGGAAAATGGACATTAAATGGCGATTATGATGATGTATATATATATATATATAAATGAAAAGTATAGAAATTATTGTAGCAAGAAGCCGTAATATATATATATATATATATATATATATATATATATATATATATATATATATATATAAATATATATATATATATACATATATATACATATATATATATACATATATACATATATACATCATCTTTCATCACCGTTTTAAGTCCGTTCTTCCATGCTAGCATGGGTTAGACGGCTTGTCCTGTTGTGGGCAGTGTCTGGTCGGCTGACCATGCCTTGCTCATACAGGAACTGATTTTGGCTTGATTTCTACAGCTGGATGCCCTTCCTAACACCAACCTCATTTACAATGAGTGCTGGGTGCTTTTTTTCCGTGGCGCCTACACGTCCACTTTACAGTGTGGGCTGGGTGCTTTTTTGCCGTGGCACCTCCACGACCACTTTGCAGAGGGAGTGTGTCGGGGCATATTGTCTATATGCTTCAGCTTGTACCCATTGGAGGTCGGGTACTCTGTATTACTGCATGACGCCAGAGGTCATGGTCGTGTGTCATCGCCTTTGAGAGGTGAAATTGGGTAAGGTCGGCTTTTATCACCTCATCCAAGGTCTTCTTGGGTCTCCCCACTCCGCGGTTTCCATTGACTTCTAGTGCTCTGCACCTTTTTATGCAGCTGTCATCCTTCATACGCATCACACGTCCATACCAACGCAACCGCCTCTCCTGCACACAGTATTTGATTCCTCTTATGCTCAGTCTCTCTCTCAATTCATTTATGCTTTGCCATTCGCGTATATTACTATTACACATCCATCGGAGCATGCAGGCTTCGTTTCTTTCTAATCTACGTAAGTCTTCCACCTTCAGTGCCCAGGTCTCACTACAATGTAACATTGCTATTCGGATACATGCATCATACAGTCTGCCTTTGAGGGAGAAGCCTTTTGCAGCTAGCAGGGGCAGTAGTTCCCTGAACTTCTTCCATCCTGTTCTTACCCTAGTCATTGTACTTTCTGAACACCCACCTCCGCTGCTAATTCGGTCACCTAGGTAGCAGAAGCTGTCTACTGTTTACATATATATATATATATATACATATATATACATATAGATATATACATATAGATATATATATATATATACATATATATATATATACATATAGATATATACATATATATATACATATATATATAAATATATATATACATATATATATAAATATATATATACATATATAGTAATAATAATAAATTTGAAGACTAAAATCCAAAGAGGGCTCGATAAGGATAAATATATATCAAATATATAAGAACCGTAGAGCAAATATTTATTAAAATAACAGATTAAAGTTTAAGCAAAGAATCGCTGCTTTCACCCTTAACGGGATCTTCAGAAGATCCCGTTAAGGGTGAAAGCAGCGATTCTTTGCTTAAACTTTAATCTGTTATTTTAATAAATATATACATATATATATATATATATATATATATGTAGGAGGTGAGTTTTATTGTAGTACAATAAAGCAATGCAGATATCGGATAAGTAGCACTCTACAGTTTGTAGGACTGGAGTATAAATAATAATATATAAAAAGATGGTTAAAAGAGTTCCATGTATTATATTAAGCTCATTTCAAAAACAAATATCATCATGCAATAACATTTGCGTTTTCGTCAGATAAAATAGGGAGACATGATATGAAGGTTAAAACACACTTGTGAATAGTGCAGTTTTAAATCAACATAAAACTGCACTATTCACAAGTGTGTTTTAACCTTCATATCATGTCTCCCTATTTTATCTGACGAAAACGCAAATGTTATTGCATGACGATATTTGTTTTTGAAATGCGCATAATAAAATACATGGAACTCTTTTAACCATCTTTTGATCTTATATATTATTATATATATATATATATATATATATATATATATATATATATATATATATATATATATATATATATATATATATATATAGATATATACATATAGATATATACATATAGATATATACATATATATATACATATATATATACATATATATATAAATATATATATAAATATATATATACATATATATATATATATATATATATATATATATATATATATATATATATATATATATATACAGATGCTGTCACTGGTGGAGGTATATATATATATATATATATATATACATCTTAAAAAGGCATGTTAATCATAATTTTATTACCTATTATGGTTTTTCTTTAAATATATATATATATATATATATTTGTGTATAGTGGTAGCTATGGTGCTTCCGTAGGCGGTATGCCAAAATTAGCACTCGATATTCATCAGAGTAGAGTGTAGATATTATCAAGAAAACGAAAAATCAGTGATGCATCTGGACTTAGTTTATTTCGTGTTACAAATGTTTCGCCGGCATGTAGCTCGAGTCATGGTCCTTGAATGGATCTGGGTGATTCTACTTCTGCGGGTTCTTTCAGACACGGGTGTTATGTCCGGAGCAAATTTTATCACTGAAATTTGCTCTGGACATAACACCCGTGTCTGAAAGAACCCGCAGAAGTAGAATCACCCAGATCCATACAAGGACCATGACTCGAGCTACATGCCGGCGAAACATTTGTAACACGAAATAAACTAAGTCCAGATGCATCACTGATTTTTCATTCTCTTGATAATATATATATATTTAAATATATATATATTTAAATATATATATATTTAAATATATATATATTTAAATATATATATATTTAAAATTAGAATTGGTGCTCTGAAATAGCGATATATATATATGAATGTCACTACTCTAAAACAATAGCGTAAGGTCTTTGAAATGCTTTTAATTAAGCATGCAGTGTATTGCAAAATACACTGTATATACATTCATATATATATCGCTATTTCAGAGCATCAATTCTAATTTTATATATATATGTATATGTATATATATATATATGTATATATATATGCATATATATATATATATACATATACATATATATATATATACATATATATATATATATATATATACATATATATATATATACATATATATATGTATATGTATATATATATATATATATATATACATATATATATACATATATATATGTATATGTATATATATATATATATGTGTATATCGTCGTCATCGTCATCGTTTAACGTCTAAACCCATGCTAGCATGGGTTTAGACGGGAATTGTCCTACTTGAGGCGAGATTGGTCGGGTGACCATGTCTCGCTCGTATAGGACTGTCTGGCAGGTTTTCTACAGCTGGATGCCCTTCCTAACACCAATCACGTTTACAGTGAGTGCTGGGAGGTTTTTACCGTGTTACCTACACGGCCACATTACAGCGTGGACTGTGTGTTTTTTTTGTCGTGACACCTACACAACCTCATTTATTTAGGACTGGATGTTGTGGTACCAATAACTTTACAGAGAAAGGGTGGTGTTGGTGGGAGTGGGGTGGAGTAGGGGTAGTGGGATGGGGTGTATATTTGGTTAAGAGGTGCCTACTGACTAGCACTGCTTGAGAGGAAGTTTCTTCTCTGAAGAACTTCTGCTGTCCAGCTCTCCAGAGAATTTCTTACCACTATATCATCATCATCATCATCATTTTACATCTGCTGTTCTGCTATGTGTAATGGGAAAGTAAACTTCTTAAAAGATTAACATGCCTTTCTAAGATGGTAATGCGCATTTTGATGGAAATTTGGCTACTATATCTAGCAGATCAAGTTACCATATAGAAATACCTTTGTTAGTCCATGTGTGTGCATGTGTTGTATAATCTATAGTTCAAAGATTTGCAAGTGTAATGGTTATGAAAGCAAACTTCTTAAAAGATTAACCTGCAAGGTAAGATTTATAACACCACTACTTACCTTACTTATTTGTGTGTGTGTGTGTGTGTGTGTGTGTGTGTGTGTGTGTGTGTGTGTGTGTGTGTGTGTGTGTGTGTTTCTGTGTGTGTCTGTGTCTGTGTTTCTACACTATAATATTCACAAACACCTCTACCTACATATATACTCACACAAAATCTCGTTCAGAAAACAGTTCATAGTATTTCCCATTTTTTTCATAAGACATTATATGTCACCATCACCATCACCATCACCATCATTCTATTCATTGTATATGCATTCCAAAGCAAATACCTCCCCAAACCAGTACATATGTGCACTCCAAGGCAAACACCTGCCCAAACCAGTGTCAATTGTTCCTGTCCTGTGCTGCTTATATCTATGTATAATGCCCCCTATAAGGTTATTGATTACGTCTCTCCATTTTGTCCTGTTTTCCTCAACTACACAAATATGTCTCATTTGGCCTCCATTATGTACATATATATCCATGTACATAGCATATATACCATATATACCCATATACATACCACATATCTAGCTGTCTCAAAGACATGACAAACTCTCTATTGCTGGTGCCATGATATAATGCATTGGAACATATGTGAAATGCAGACCTCTGGCCCATTCAAGAAGTCAGTGGCTCCGCTTCAGTACTGACTCAGTCCGTGACAATCCATTCAACTCCTGATAACATGGAAAATGGACATTAAATGATGATAATGTATAAGTTTCACCTTTCTCCGTAATATGATATTAAAAAAACCAGCATGCATCCTACCTACTGGACCTACAAAATCTCAATTTAAAATATATAATGCATTGTAAATATTGTATGTACATATCCAGATTAGAACAGGAACACCATGTACCTGTGTGACATAAAAAACAATGAAAAGGGTTGGCACATGAAAAGGTATCCAGCCATAAAAAAGCCTCCATGAAGTCTGTTCTATTGTGTTGTAAATGTTGTACACAAAATTGAGGTGTGACTTATACATAAGTATATATGGAAGCTTTGTCAATCTGTTATCATTTGCTTATGCCCTCATTTTATTTTCCTAAAACTTAGCATCCTGTTCTGGGTGAAACTGCATTAGCAGGTTATTAACGAAAAGTACAAAACAGCACTATGATTGCATCACATTAAAAATTAAGTTCTTTAACTCAAATATTTTCACAACAATCTGTCTGCTAGTAAAGATATCATAAACATTTGAATAAACAGATAACATGAAACCACATTAGCAAGACATTCTTGAAAAGTATTATACACAGTACTATAACTGTACCACAATAAAAGTTAATGTTTTAACACTGCAAATTTTCACAACAATTTGTTCACTAGTAAAGATACTATAAACATTTAAACTAACCAACCCATTTTTTAGGTATTTGCTATTAAAACATTACAAGATATTAAGACATAATGGTTACAGTTAATATTTACTATTACAACTTGTTTAGTCTTGGTTAATTAATATTTACTATTATAACTAGTTTCCTTCTGGTTACAGTTAATATTTACTATTACAACTAGTTTAGATATAGTTACAGTTAATATTTACTATTACAACTAGTTTAGTCATAATTACAGTTAATATTTACTATTACAACTAGTTTAGTCCTGGTTACAGTTAATATTTACTATTACAGCTAGTTTAGTCCTGGTTACAGTTAATATTTACTATTACAACTAGTTTAATCATAATTACAGTTAATATTTACTATTACAACTAGTTTAGTCATATTTACAGTTAATATTTACTATTACAACTAGTTTAGTCATATTTACAGTTAATATTTACTATTACAACTAGTTTAGTCATATTTACAGTTAATATTTACTATTACAACTAGTTTAGTTCTGGTTACAGTTAATATTTACTATTACTATTAGTTTTCTCCAGGTTGCAGTTAATATTTACTATAACAACTAGTTTCCTCTTGGTTATAGTTAATATTTATCATTACGACTAATTTAGTCCTGGTTACAGTTAGTATTTACTACTACAACAACTTTTTTCTGATTGCCTATGGTTAGTTTGAGAGTTCAGATGTCCTTTGTTGATGGTGTAATTAACTGATAGCTAACAGGGAGATGAGTCAGTTAGTAAACTCACACTAACTCTCTATGTCAGTTGTTGAGATAGTTACCCATTTAATACCAACCTGCCTGAAGCTACTCAGTTTCTATGATAAAGAGAAAACATTGGTACCAAACCTGTTGAAACCGACCTGATTCTACAATACAAAACTATTTTAAAGTGTTTATATTTATCAAAACTCTTCCATCAACATTTTATGTAAGAATCTTTTGTCCTCATGTTTTAAACACCAACTTAATAACGAGAAAGTTATTTTATTAAATCCTTCCAAATTCCTGATTATTTTCAAAATTATCAACTTAATAATTATCAACTTAATAATAGAAAAGTTAGTGATTTTACAAAAATCAAAATTCTTAGCTTTTAACCCTTTAGCATTTCAACTGGCTGTACCTGGCCAGAATTCTCTCAACTCTTTCGGCTCAAACCAGCTGTAACTGGCTGCTCATACTAATGTTAAGGTATTGTTCTCAAAATAGATATCAAAGTTTCATAGATTCAATATTATGTGAGATAATTATATGAGATAAAGCCTTTACCATGAAAATATATAGAGTAATGTAAATGATAAAGGGTTAAAACAGTGACTGTTATAATTCACTAGTGAGACAACTATGTGATCACCTGACCTGCTAGAAATGGAAGCCAATTCTTTCAAATCACACCCTATCATCATCAAACAGGAAAACCACGCTGGAAAATATAGTCTGAAATATACAAAAATATATTGTAAAAGAGTCATTTTAGTTTCCTAAGAACAAATAAAAACTGTTATATATATATAAAACAGGTTGTTGTTGTTGCTGTGTCAGTAATTAACTTTGACTAAGCAGATTCAATCAATAGATCAGATGGATTTAGGTAAAGATGGTGTGCAATAATAAAGCTGAGAGAGAGAAGGAACAGAGTGGCGAAAGAGAGAGAAAGGGAGAGGGAAGGAGAGAGAGAGAATGGGAGATGTACAGGGAGAGAGAGAGAGATGAGATATGGACAGAGAAAGAGGGGAAAGATGCACATAGTGTGAGAGAGGAGTGAAATGTAAGAGAGAGAGAGATGAAGGACAAAGTAAATGTATGATCAAATGTGTGGTCAAGAGTGTTGAAGAGTAAACAGATGTCTGTCCTAGCAGTAAGCTTTCATATATTTAATTGTTATTTAAAATCATGGAAGGAGGGACTTGTTCCAGATATGTGAACAGTTCTCCCTGAAGAACCTTCTTCCAGATATGTGAGTAGTTCTCCCAGAAGAGCTTTCTTCCAGATATGTGAGTAGTTCTCCCAGAAGAGCTTTCTTCCAGATATGTGAGTAGTTCTCCCAGAAGAGCGCTTTCATGTATTCACTTCAAAAAATATTTTTGCCTATACAAATGGAAATCTAACCTGTATACATTTTCTGAGTGAATATATGATTACCTTACCTGGTAACTAGAGATAGAACAGCATATCAGTTGTTGTGAGTGTGAGGCTTCTAGAAAATCAGATCAGATGTTTTTTTTTAACAATTACATCATGGTGGAATATATATTACATAGGTTATCAACTTGGAGTTTAGATAAATTGTGATTTTCTGCTAATTTTCATAAAAAGAGGTGATGTTTTGAGCAGAGTACTGATATATTTGTATATGATTTTGTGTGTGTGTGTCCATAAACATATATACCCCCTGCTATATATATATATATATATATATATATATATATATATATATATATATATACATATATATATATATATATATATATATATATATACAGGGTGTGGACGATATTTGCTCGCAAGATTACTGTCTAGGAAAAAGTAACACAGTAGTTTTATTTTTTAAGATATATTTATCAAACTTGGGTCAGTTTGTCTTCATGACTTGTTCTTTCGATCTCACTCGATAAACCCGCCATTGGCTTTGATGACGGCCTCAAGGCGGCCTCGGAACCGGCTACAGGCCTTCGTCACTGTCCCCCGACTTAGGCCCCTAAAGACACTTGTGATCCTGGCCTTCAGATCGTCTTTCGTATTGCAGCTAGATCTGTTGGTGTCTCGTTCCACTGCGCCCCACACAAAGAAGTCGAGGGGGTTGCAGTCAGGCGAGCTGGGAGGCCAGATGCCAGGTGAAGTGTGGTCGACAAAGTTCTCTGACAGCCAGGCTTGGGTCTTTTGGCTGGTATGGCAGGGCGCTGAGTCTTGCTGCCACACGTACGGCCTACCTGCAGCTGCCTGGTCGATCCAGGGCTTTACTACCTTGCTCAGAACGCGGATGTAGCCATCGGTGTTTAGCTTGAGACCCTCAGGGAAGAAGTGAGGTGGCATGACGTCACCTTGACTGCTGACGACACCTAAGACTAATGTTGTCACTGGAAACTTTGTCTGCATGACTCTGGGCACGTCTTTGGATGAGACAGCGAGCCACCTGTTGTTCTGGGAGTTGATCTTCTGGTCTTGGCAGAAGTTTTTCTCGTCGGAGAAAAGCCACAGCATGTCTGGCTCCAGTGGGTGTTTCAACTTGTTGATCAGCTTCTTTGCGTGCTTCAGTCGCTTTTCTTGCATCGCCTTTGACAGAAATTGTCCTTTCCTCATCTTGTATGAAACGTAGCGAATCTCTTCATGTACCACCAGCCTAATGAGCTTTTCATCCATGCCTTTCTCCCTTGCAATGGCACACATCGATTTGCTAGGTTCATTGTTGATGATATCCTGAACTTCAGCGACGAACTCGGGTGTTCTGAAGGCGTCAGATAGTCGATCGTGTGTTTTCCTCTCTGATGTTGCTTCGTAGTCGAATCCTGAATCTTTCAATTCCTTTCTGACCTTTTCCACCATTCTCCTGCTGATGCTGAGAAAGTCTGAAAGTTCTTTATTTGTTCTCCTGTCGCGGATTCCAAGAAGAACTCCGTGCCTCTTCCTCAAATTTGGAGGTTCAAAATTATTCATAATCAATTATTCTGAAAATAAATAATGGAAATATAGTCACTGTTTTTATGAAGACAAGAGTGACAACGGAAGTAAAAAAAATTTGCATAAAATTAGCAGTTGAAAATTGCGAACAAATATCGTCCACACCCTGTATATATATATGTATATATATATATATATATGTGTGTATATGTGTGTATTTATACTTGGGTATATATGTATTTTCTTCTGTACTCACTTATCGTTGAGTAAAAAATTAGGCTGAAACGGACTGCTTCTTCTAATAGTTCTGTTACTCACCAATGGTCCATCTTTTGCTACCCTCTTTCTTGACCATAAACCATACGATATTTTCCCTTTAGATGATAGTTGTCTAAAACATATGGTGTTATAAGAACACAGGCCTCATACACAGAAAGCTTTGTGTTTTTCGTGATCCACTGATCTGACAAGATTTGCTTCTCAAGCTTCCCGAAGGCAAGACCCGCTTTCACAATCCTGTGATTTATTTCAGCATTGAGGGTACCATCTCTACTAAGTGTACTTCCAATGTACACAAAGCTGTCCACCACCTCAAGCCTTTTACCTCTCACAACCAATGGTTGAGTGTACATGGCCTTTGTCTTTTTTATTCTATTTAGCCCAAACGCAGTACATACATTGGACAAGGTGTCCAATCTCAATTGCATGTCCTCTACAGTGTGTGGCACAAAATCTGCATCATCAGCACACAGGAATTCCCTGACAAAAGTGCCAAATGTTTTGGACTGGATGTTAAAATGCCTTAAATTAAAGACTCTGCCAGAAGTTCTAAATCACAAGTATACGCCAATTTTGAAGTCTTGGAAGGCATATGTCATCAGCACAGTGAAGTAGGTACAGAACAGAGTGTGTGCAGAGTGTGTGCTCCATACCATTTTCCACTGAAATTGACTCTGAAAGTGTCCCACTGAAGTTCACTTTTGCCTTCATATTTTGATGGAGATTTTTTATATTCCATTAAATTGAGAAGGGCATCCAAGTTTCCCCAATATGACCCACAAGGCATTACAATTAACAGTATCAAAGGTTTTAGTAAGGTCAACAAATACTTGGTACAGTGGCACTCGCTGCTCAGTGCATTTCTCCATAAACTGGTGGGTAGAGAAAATCATGTCCATAGTACCCCGCTCTGCTCTGATTCCACACTGGGTCTCAGGGATGGCACCAGGGCAGATCCATTTTGTTAGTTTATTCAGCAAAACCTTGAATAAGACTTTTCTACCGATCAAACAGACTTATACCTTGATAATGAACACATTCCAACTTGGAGTCCTTGCCTTTGTAAATCGAGAGCAAAATTGCATCTACCCCGTCTTGCGGGACAGGCTCACCATGCCATACAGATAAGACTAGCCCATGAATGGCCATAACAACATTGTTTCCTCCAAAGCAGATTAGCACAAAAGGTATTCCATCCAAAGCTGGAGCCTTTCCTATGTTTATCTCTTTGATAGTTGACCTTATCTCATCAATGGCTGGATCATACACCATCTCTGTTACAGTCTCCCTTTGCAGCAGTCCATTAATAATTTCCTCATCAACTACTGATGGGTTATTAAACAGACCTTTAAAGTGTTCAGTCTGTGTATATATATATATATACACAGTGGAAACTCAGTTCATGAACATAAACCATTCCAGAAGGCTAGTCGTCAGTTGAAACGTTTGTGAACTGAAATGTTCAGAGAGAAATACAGTGAGAGAGAGACTGTGCATGAAAGACAAATAGATATCATCATAGTAACTAACTACACAGCAAGTGACACTTTCCTGCCAATACTCCAAGCTTATTGCTAACTGTTGTTGTCGGCTTGCATATTCATTACTCGAGACACCATTCATGAATCGAGATGTTTTAGGTGTTCGTAAAAATTGTTCATGAGCTAATTTGTTCACAATGGGAGTCATTCATGAACTGAGGTTCCACAGTATGTATATATATATATATATATATATATATATATATATATATATATATATATGAATATATATACAGTGTATTTTGCAATACACTGTATGCTTAATTAAAAGCATTTTGAAGACCTTACGCTATTGTTTTAAAGTAGTGACTATGTCACTTACTTCTTTTTTCAACAAACAAAGGGAGATAAGCTGACAAATCTCTGTTTCATACTGTTGGTATTCCTCGGAGCTTAGCACTCCCCATGTCTGTTGAAAATTATGAATGTTGGATTCTTATAGAATTCCAGTAATAATCAGGAACTGATTATACAGAGTGGTTGCCGGTCCAGCAAAAATTGAAATTTAGAATTGGTGCTCTCCCTTTGTTTATTGAAAAAAGAAGTAAGTGACATAGTCACTACTTTAAAACAATAGCATAAGGTCTTCAACATGCTTTTAATTAAGCATACAGTGTATTGCAAAATACACTATATATACATTCATATATACATCGCTATTTCAGAGCACCAATTCTATTTTATATATATATATATATATATATATCCCACACGCCACCTACATCTACAATACGTATAAACACCACACACACGTGCATACCCCCACATATTTACACACTCAGCCTCCAGAATCCTCCCCCACCCCTCCCCCACCCCTCTGACCCCTCCCCATCCACACACGCACACACACCTTTTCCTGAACATGGAACCCCGTTCTTCCCCCAACTCTCACATTCACATACACACACACACATACACCTACACACACACCACCTTCAGCCCTCCCCACTCGGACACCCCGCCTCCCTCTCCCCACTCCACCCGCCACCACCCCTACACGCCCCACACCCTTCCACCATTTGTTTATCTTCATGTTTATTTTTATTTTTATTGTTTTTCTATTTATTTTCATTTGTACCCCTTCCACCGTTTCCTGTCACCCCCTTTTTTCTAAATGTCTCTCCCCCACTCCCCTTCACACCCTTGGAACTCTCTTCCCACACACTTTTCGCCTGAAGAAGGGCTTATGCCCGAAAGGCCCCCCCCCCCCCCACTCTCAAGAGCGTGAAACTAATAAACCTTTGTTCGTACTGCCTCTCTGTTTTGTTCCCGTGCCATTTTTCACTATATATATATATATATATATATATAATATAGAAATAAACACACAAAGAAGTGTGCTTTGAATTACATGGGTTGAAAACAAACTCTATCTATAGTTTGTTCAGGAGTTTAACAGTCATTAAAATGGTTAGTACATTTTAATTCCTTTTTCCAGTTATTATGTATTATCCATTTTTTCATAGATTATATGCAATGCACTAAAATGGTTTTCAACCCATGTAATTCAAAACACATTTCTTTGTGTGTTTATTTCTGTATATTATATTATAAAGAGCCCAGTTTTTATACATTGAGCTCAATAATTACAGGGTATTAATGCAAGTTTTAACTCCATTTTCCATTTATATATATATATATAGACCTCTCCAAGACAATGTCACTGGACCAAGATCTTTGGCGCTACGCAGTAATACAGAAGACCCACCTTGCCTAAGTGCAAAGCGAAACCTACAGTCAGTAGGCACCTCTTACCAAAATACACCCCCGTCCCACTACCCCAACCCCATCCACACCACCCCTTTCTCTGTAAAGTTATGTTGGTACCACAACATCCAGTCCTAAATAAATGAGGTCGTGTAGGTGTCACAACAAAAAACACACAGTCCACGCTGTAATGTGGCCATGTAGGTAACACAGTAAAAACCTCCCAGTCCACACTGTAAATGTGGTTGGTGTTAGGAAGGGCATCCAGCTGTAGAAAACCTGCCAGACAGTCCTATACGAGCGAGACAACCAATCTTGCCTCAAGTGGGAAAATTCACGTCCAAACCCATGCAAGTGTGGAATATGGACGTTAAACGATGATGATGATGATGATGATGATGATGATGATGATGATAGAATAAGGGAATACAAAATTTAGATGATAAAATCCTTTATTGATAAGGCCATGATACATATTTATAATGGCCTTATCAATAAAGGACTTTATCATCTAAACTTTGTATTTCCTTATTCTAAAAATACTCTGTCACTCCTGTGAGGACAATGCACATTGAGTTCTTGAATTGAGTTCTTGAATTACATCGATGTTTTTGCAATGTATATATATATATACATTGCAAAAAACATCGATGTAATTCAATTCAAGAACTCAATGTGCATTGTCCTCACAGGAGTGACAGAGTACTTTTAGAATAAGGAAATACAAAGTTTAGATGATAAAGTCCTTTATTGATACAATGGTTGCTGGACACTACGGCTTAATATGGGATGTTTGTTTACAAACACACCAAGCATTATAATAAATGTTCGGTGAATCCATACGTACATATATATATGTGTGCATGTATGTATATATGTACATACTACTGTACGTCTGTATACATATATGTATGTACGTGTACATACTTATATTTAAGTAACAGCCGTACTAAGAGTGGGAAATGAAATTTCGTTTCATTTTTTCCGTTTATCGTTTTCGGTGCACCCGGCCGATTAACCCACTCGATATGCAAATTGGGCTACTCAGCCGTTAATATGCATAAAGTAAGTATATATGTTCAACAATCTGGCAGGAAGGTATACGTTGCTGACGATAGCAAATAAGCTTGAAACTAGTACAGCGTTCCTTTGTCAGTGTTGAACAAACGAGCAACGATGGTTGCTAGACACTACGGCTTAATACGGGATGTTTGTTTACAAACACACCGAGAATTATAATAAATGTTCGGTGAATCCAAATATACATATATATATGTGTGCATGTATGTATATATGTACATACTACTGTACGTCTGTATACATATATGTATGTACGTGTACATACTTATATTTAAGTAACAGCCGTACTAAGAGTGGGAAATGAAATTTCGTTTCATTTTTTCCGTTTATCGTTTTCGGTGCACCCGGCCGATTAACCCACTCGATATGCAAATTGGGCTACTCAGCCGTTAATATGCATAAAGTAAGTATATATGTTCAACAATCTGGCAGGAAGGTATACGTTGCTGACGATAGCAAATAAGCTTGAAACTAGTACAGCGTTCCTTTGTCAGTGTTGAACAAACGAGCAACGATGGTTGCTAGACACTACGGCTTAATACGGGATGTTTGTTTACAAACACACCGAGAATTATAATAAATGTTCGGTGAATCCATACATACATATATATATGTGTGCATGTATGTATATATGTACATACTACTGTACGTCTGTATACATATATGTATGTACATGTACATACTTATATTTAAGTAACAGCCGTACTAAGAGTGGGAAATGAAATTTCGTTTCATTTTTTCTGTTTATATATATATATATATATATGAATGTATATGTATATATGTATATATGTGTGTGTGTGTATATATATATATTAGGATTGGTGCTCTGAAATAGCGATGTATGATGAATGTATGTATAGTATATCTGGCAATATACCGTATGTTTAATTAAAAACATTTAGAAGATCTTACGCTATCATTTTTAAAGTAGTGACTATGTCACTTACTTCTTTTCGGCAAAGTCACTACTTTAAAAATGATAGCGTAAGGTCTTCAAAATGTTTTTAATTAAACACTGTATATTGCCAAATATACTATACATACATTCATGTATACATCGCTATTTCAGAGCACCAATCCTAATACCTAATTTTTGCTGGACCGGCAGTTGCTCTGTATAATCAGCTCCTGATTAGTACTGGAATTCTATAAGAATCCAGCCTCTATAATTTTCGGCGGTAGCAGGGGGTGCGTGGCTCTGATGATCGCCAACCAGCGTGAAACAGACTGTCAGCTTCTCTCCCTTCTTTCACCAAAAAGAAGTAAGTGACATAGTCACTACTTTAAAAACGATAGCGTATGGTCTTCTAAATGTTTTTAATTAAACATACGGTATATTGCCAAATATACTGTACATACATTCATCATCATCACCATCATCATCACCATTTTACGTCTGTTCTTCCCCGCTAGCATGGGTTAGACGGGTTGTACTGTTGTGGGCAGTGTCCAGTCGGCTGACCTTGTCTTGCTCTTACAGGATCTGATTCTGGCTTGATTTCTACAGCTGGATGCCCTTCCTAACACCAACCTCATTTACAGTGAGTGCTGGGTGCTTTTTTTTTCCGTGGCGCCTACACGTCCACTTTACAGTGTGGGCTGGGTGCTTTTTTGCCATGGCACCTCCACGACCACCTTGCGGTGGGAGGGGGTGGGGGCATATTGTCTATATGCTTCAGCTTCGGCTCATTCCTGTGGGAAGTCGGGTCTTCTGTATTACTGCGTGACGCCAGACGTCACGGTCGTGTGTCATCACACTTGAGAGGTGCAATTGGGTAAGGTTGGCTTACATATTTACATACATCTATATATATATATACACTGGGTGGAGTAGGAATATACATCTATATATATATATACGCTGGGTGGAGTAGGAATCATGGTAGCAGAAAAGTGGGCAGATAAGATAATAGACGTAAATAGAGTGAACGACAGAATAATTAAAATACGACTTGTCCTCAATAGAACTACGGTGACAGTAATATCTGCGTACGCACCCCAATCCGGACTGCCCGGCACTATAAAAGACAGATTCTATGAGACACTGATGCTCACTACCTCCCAAATAACCGACAGTGACTATATAATTATTGCAGGCGACCTAAATGGTCACGTTGGACAACATTGTGACGGCTACGACGAAATCCATGGAGGCTATGGGTTTGGTACTAGAAATGAGGAAGGCTCCAGAATCCTGGAATTCTGTGACGCAAATAACCTAACTATCTGTAACACTAACTTCAAAAAACGTGACAATCACCTGATCACCTATAGATCCGGGGAACACACAAGCAAGGTAGATTATATCCTTACCAGAAGACGTGACAGAGTGTCTGTTGTAAACACTAAATCCCTCCCCCATGAAGAATGCACCTCCCAACATAGACTGATAATTAGCGACCTCATAGTCAGGACGAGACGTACTCGACAGCAGAAGAGGACTATCCTCAGGAGAAAAATATGGAAGCTAAAGGACCCCACAGCCAGAAATAAATTTCAAAGCATATTACTTGATGCTTTCGACAGTCAGGAAGAGCATTTAGAGTCGGACAATATAGAGGGACAGTGGGAATTTCTGAAAGCAAACCTGCTGATGGCAACAGACGAAGTCTGTGGCTGGAGCAGGCCTGTAGGCAGGAGGAGAGTAACATGGTGGTGGAACAGTAAGGTGGAGGGACAAGTGTACTTCGCAAGAAGGGAAGCAGAGGAAAGAAAGTTCAAGCATGTTCTACAACGCGAGGACCAAAAACGTGAGGTGTTCAGGATTGCTAGGCAATACGTCAAGGAAAACCGTGATATTGTCGGGGAGAAGTGTGTACTTAATGATGTCGGCGTACTTGCCATCACCGATGCTGATAAGAAGGTAGCTTGGAAGTGTCACTACGAAAGGCTACTAAATGAGGAGAATAAATGGGAGAAAGACAGTCTCCCCCACATCGACCCAATAGAGGGACCAGCAGTGTTAGTCGAGGGGAGTATAATAAGTAAGGCAATCAAGGATATGAAGACAGGTAAGGCGGCTGGGCCTTCGGAAATAGTTGCTGAGATGCTGAAGGCATCTGGCACGGTGGGACACACCATGGTCACCCGCATAGTTAACCAAGTCGTACAGAATGGGGTTGTTCCGAAGGACTGGCATAGCAGCATCATCGTTAACTGTTATAAGGGTAAAGGAGATGCCCTAGATAGGAGTAACTATAGAGGCATTAAATTAATTGACCAGGTCATGAAGGTCACGGAAAAAGTAATAGCGCAACTAATCAGAGAGAGAATTGACCTAGATGAAATGCAGTTCGGGTTTGTGTCAGGCAAAAGTACCACAGACGCTCTTTTCATTGTACGACAACTACAGGAGAAGTACCTAGCTAAAGGTAAACCCCTCTACTTAGCTTTTGTCGACTTGGAGAAAGCCTTCGACAGAGTCCCCCGTTCCATTATCTGGTGGGCTCTTAGAAAACTAGGGGTTGACGAATGGCTTGTGAGAGCTATACAAGCCATGTATAAAGAAACAGTCAGCAAGGTTAGAATTAACAACGAATATAGTGAAGAGTTTAGCGTAAAAGTTGGCGTCCATCAGGGCTCTGTTCTCAGCCCCCTACTATTTATTATTGCCCTTCAGGGTATAACAGAGGAGTTCAAGACCGGCTGCCCATGGGAACTCCTATACGCAGACGACCTGACACTCATAGCTGAATCAATGGCCGAGCTAGAGAAGAAATTCCAAACATGGAAGCACGGCCTAGAATCAAAAGGACTTAAAATTAACCTGGCTAAGACTAAAGTTCTAGTTTGTAGGAAAGAAAATAAGGCGGCGGTCCCTTCTGGGAAATGGCCATGCTCAGTGTGTAGGAAAGGCGTAGGTAGAAACTCCATTTTATGTCCCAAATGCAAAGTATGGGTGCATAAAAGATGTAGTGGGATCACAGGTAAGCTAACTAAGAACATAAATTTTACATGTGGCCGGTGCTCTGGTGCAATAAGTAGCAGCAAGTGCCCACAAAATACTAGCTCTTTCAATTGCGCAGAGGGTTCTATAGAAATAGTGGACAGCTTCCGTTACCTGGGCGACAAAATCAGCAGTGGGGGAGGGTGCTCTGAAAGTACAGTAGCTAGAGTCAGAACTGGTTGGAAAAAGTTCAGAGAGCTTATACCACTATTAGCTGCTAAAGGGTTCTCCCTAAAAATGAAAGGCAGGTTGTATGATGCCTGCATATGAACAGCAATGTTGCATGGCAGTGAAACCTGGGCATTGTGTGCAGAGGATATACGCAGACTGGAGAGGAATGAAGCTTGCATGCTCCGCTGGATGTGTAACAGTAATATACGTGAACGGCAAAGCATAAACGAACTAAGGAAAAAATTAGAAATAAGAGGGATCAGATGTTGTTTACTCGAGAGAAGGTTACGTTGGTATGGACACGTGATGCGCATGAAAGTCGATAGCTGTATAACAAAGTGCAGGGCAATAAAGATAGACGGTAGCCACGGAATAGGCAGACCTAGAAAAACCTGGGATGAGCTGATAAACTCCGACCTCACACACTTACACCTCTCCAAGACAATGTCACTGGACCGAGAGCTTTGGCGGTACTCAGTAACAGAGAAGACCCGCCTTACCTAAATACATAGTAAAACCTACTACAGCCAGTAGGCATCTCTAACAAAATACACCCCCGTCCCACCACCCCCACCCATCCACACCGCCCCCTTCTATGTAAAGTTATGTTGGTGCCACAACATCCAGGCCGAAACAAATGAGATCGTGTAGGTGTCACGACAAAAAAACACACAGTCCACGCTGTAATGTGGCCGTGTAGGCAACACGGTAAAAACCTCCCAGACCCACACTGTAAATGTGGTTGGTGTTAGGAAGGGCATCCAACTGTAGAAAACCTGCCAGACAGTCCTATGCGAGCAAGACAATCACTCTTGCCTCAAGTGGGAAAACCCCGTCCAAACCCATGCAAGCGTGGAACACGGACGTTAAACGTTGATGATGATGATGATGATACACACACACATACATATATACATACATATATAATGTGAATAAAGCCCTTACTGTATAGCCAACCATGTCACTCTTCTTTCTTGAATTATTATATATATATATGTATATATATATATATGTGTGTGTGTATATATATATATATATATACATACATCTCTCTCTCTATATATATATATATATATAAATATTATTTGTTTATTTTCAAACATGAAACAAAATGCAGTACCTAAGGTTTCAAGGTCCAATTATGACTATCTCCCCAGATTCTGCACGATGGTGCAGGGTAGAAGAGTGATCAAATTTGTGATCTTGTCATCAGGCACTTGGACAAGTTTTTCTCTTGGGAGATGGTCGTAATTAGACCTTGAAACTTTAGGCAGTACTTTTTGTTCCATGAACATAAATAATATAATATATCAGCTCTAATATAAGATTTCACACTGTTTTCTTTTTTTTCTTTTTCACATCCACCAATATTTTACTACATATACATCATCATCGTTTAATGTCCATCTTCCATGCTAGCATGGGTTAGACGGGTTTGTCCCACTTGAGGCAAGATTGGTTGGGTGACCGTGTCTCGCATATATCATCATCATCATATATATATGTATGTGTAGGTTTTATATACATATAATACACACACACGAACACACACACATGAACATATATATACATATAGACATACATACAAATATATATATAGAGAGAGAGGGAGGAGAGGAAGGGAGGGAGGGATTGAATGAGACAAAGAGTGAAAGAGTGTGTGAGAGAGAGAGAGAGAATCTAACAAAAGGTGGTGTGTATACCAGTACTTATTCACTGTTGTATATATAGCATTGTTAATGGAAAAGGTGTTTGAATTGGGTGTGTAGTTATTTCCTCCTCCCCCTCCACCTAATCCCATGTATGTACATATATATATATATATATATATATATATATATCGATGATGATGATGATATATATATATATATATATATTTAAATATAACTTTCCATGTATATATTTATATATATATTTATATATATATATGTATATTTATATATATATATTGCTACTCCCCAACCTTGTCCACATCACTAATACCTCCAAAATCACCACCAAAAACACATCCACCACTGCAACGACCATCATAAACACCATTAGCACCACCAATACTATCATGAAAACAACCAGCATCACAACACCCATTACCACCACTAGCACCACCACAACCACCATCATGTTAGCATAAACATGTGACTAAAACCAAATATCACTATTGATTAGAGGATATTTGGAGTAAGTCAATGTTAAAATTAATTGTTAATCCTTTGACGAATCCTAAAGATCTTGTTAACCTTATCTCTGCTTTGTTTGTCACTGATGAAAGAGGAATCTACCTTCCTGGACTTGATAACAGGTAAGTTTCCTTCAAAGTAAGCCTGACTTATAACAATATATAATCCTTCAATGTCAGTGTTGGTACAAAGCAAAAAAACACACATTGTATACTTTCTAAAGTGTTAATGTCAATGCCCTGAAAAATAAATAGCCAGTACACAATCTAAACTTGTAATACTGGTGCCATAAAAAAAATGTACCCTGTACATTCTGTAAAGTGTAAGTGTTGACGCAACTAAAATGGCACCCAGTACACCCTGCAAGGTGGCTAGCATTAGGAAAGGCATCCAGCCATAGAAGCCATGTCAAATATGGAAGGTATGCACAAGTCAGGTTGCACAGACATGTCTGGTATTGGACTGTGATAACCCATCCAACTCATGCCAGCATGAAAAGCAGATGTAAAATAATGATGATGATGATGATGATGAATCTTAAAAATGTCATCTACAGTATAGATTTGTCGGCTGGAATGTACGCACGACATGGCATTACAAAACTCTTTAGAAGGTGCTCTCCAAGAAACACTTGATAGGTTTGCTGCCGGGTGCTGCAAGGCAAGAATGAAAATCAATGCTGCACTCATCCTCAAAAGGAAGCCTGTTCAGTGCACTCTACATGTAAGTGGACTTCCACAGAAGCAGGTAGAGAAATTCAAGTATCTTGGGACTGTGTTCATCAATGATAGAAAGCAGGAGGCTTAATTAAGTGCAAGAATTGCAGAAGCTAGTACAGTAATGTGCCAGCTTCAGCATTTGGTCATCAGAAGAAGGGAGGTAAGTGTAAAAGCTAAACTCGCTATCCTCAATTCGTTATTCGTGGCAACCTTACCTATGGTCATGAATCTTGGGTAATGACCAAAAGAATATGATCATGAATACAAGCAGTCAAAATGGGGCTCCTATAAAGGGTCTTTGGAGTAACTTTACTTGATAGAGTGCATTGCTCAGAGATCAAAGAGTTACTCCAGGTAGAGCCACTACTTCTGCAAATTAAGAGATTACAGCTCCAATACTATGGACATGTGGTTAGAAAGTCTCAGGAAAGAATTACTGGACAGATTTTATGGGCAAAACTAACCAGCAGGGTAGACCCCAAGCAAGCTGGTTGGATAACATCCATGAGCTTGGCTAGTCTCACTTCAGGATCTAGCCAGATCAATTGGAGACTGTGGCTTCTTACAGGACTCACTGGATGGTGTGCTTGACCATCCCAGAAATAAGTGGGCAAAGAAGGTTTATAAACTTGTGTCACACCATCATTCTTGACTCAACAAATTGACTGACACAATATTGCAGTAAGAAGACACGTCTTCCCATGCGCACAGACTCAAACATACATCTAGTAAACACCTCTTAACCACTATTCTCCCTTCCATACATGCCCCAACACCCACCTACCTACTTCTGTCCACACCACCCTTACACTGTAAAGTTATGTTGGTATCACAACAAAAAAGCATCCAGACCACACTGTAAAGTGGTTATGTAGGTGTCATAACAAAAGGCACCCAGCACACACTGTAAAGTGGTCATGTAGGAGTCACAACAAAAAGTTCCCAGCACACACTGTAAAATCCAGCCATAGAAACCAAGCCAGAAACAGTTCTATATGAGCAAGACACAATCACCTAACCTAACTTACCTCTAATGGAACAACCCGTCTAACCCATGCTAGCATGGAAAATGGACATTGAACAATAATGATGATGATGGTGGTGAATAGTTTCAGGCTGTGTTTATCAATACTGGTTATATATGCTTGGATGAAATTTTGATGAAATTTCTATCAAAATATTCAAATCTAAACATAACCCATGCAAGCGTGGAAAAACAGATATAAAACTGATGATGATGATGATGATGATGATGATTTTCTTCATTATATTCATCAAGCATTTTAAGGCAATTTTCTTTTCTAAAATAGAGAACAATCTTGACAGGCTTAATCATACTCACCATGGGGTCCTTTTTGAGGCAATGTTTTTTTATGCCTGTTTATCTATCCTGATGTCAACCCTTTTAGTCACCACTTATGATATACAGGAATAGGGAGTACCTATTCTAAATTGGATACACAGCAATCGTTTCCCATAATACTTCTAATAAAACTACATATAAACACATTTTTTGGTAGCTCCACTAGTTAAACCAATGTTAACTCTCAACATCCTGTAATGATTTAGCAGAAAATATCTAAAAATGAGGAGTTATTAATTCAAATGTATATAGTATCTTTACTAGTGGACAGATCGTTGTGAAAATTTTGTATTAAAGTAGTTTATTGTGGCACCAGTACTAAAAGAGTCTGTTACATGCTCATCCATGGTAACAATATTTAACTGGTTAAAGAGATCTTAAACAAGAAATTCAGAGAGTAAATGACGAGATCCAGTAATTATCATTATATTCTAATTATTGATTAGAAAATAAATGAATAGACTATGCTTTTGCTGGTGATTGAAATGGAGAGTAACTTGTAATTTGGGGATAAATTGTTTTCATTGTCCTTATTTTTTTTTTTTTTTTTAGATGTTAAACAAGTGATATTTATTTCAATGAAATGCATATAAATATAATCAACTGATATTTTTAAAAATTGAAGAAGACCTACCCAATCGCATGCCACAAAGGGCATCAGAGTTTTGCTCTATTTAATTGTCTAACCTATATAATTGTTAACTTACACAGTAGCTTAACAATTTGCATTATAAATCCCACCAAGGTCAACCAACTAACTCTACAGAGTTAACAAAATAGCTGACTTGGCTTAGAAACTAGTTTTGGGATTATAGCATAGGGAGTATTTGATCTGTGCCAATCACAACAGATCTGGATTCTCTGTGTGGAGATAAGCAATGGTGAGTGGTTGAACAGTTTCAGTTGTAATCATGAGATCACTTGTGAATTAAATTAAGTAAACAAACTGTGTGAAAGCCTATTGGGACTTTACCTGAAGTTCAAAGATTCAATCTTGTTACATGTTGTATCACACTGATTTGGCTTGGGAATTGCATTGAGGGTACATGTGTCAGTGGAATCATATAACCACCTTGATACCAAACCAAGTGAAACCATTCCTGATTCTACAATACTAAACTGTATATTATAAAGTGATTTTATTTATCTAAAACTCTTCTATCATAATTGTATATGATTACTTATGCTAAGTTATAATAATAATGAAATTATTGTGTATAGTACTCAGATGCACTACAACTCATCAAAGGTGCATGTATAGTACATAGAATATCTACAAATGTCAGGGAAGTGAACAGTGTATGAGTCAAGATATACACACAGATACATGTGTGCGTGCATATGGAGGGGGAATATCAGGTGTAGTGTTGGTGAATTTCAGGAAGCATGGAGGTTTTAAAGGATGCGGTGTCCCGGCAGCTAACAACTGATGCAGGTAGTTTGTTCCATGCTTCAGCAACTCTGAGCATGAAAAAGGTGCTCAGGGTTGTTGGCAAGATGGTTAATAATTTTGTTTTTGTTTACCAAGTCAGTTGCCAGACGTTGGAGCTTCAATGTATCCATGCCCAGGGAAGCAAGGCATTCAGAGTATGGTAGATGCTTGATGGGGAGTATTCGCTTGGTTGCATGTCTCTGAACAGTTTCCAGGAGGTCAATGTTCTGAGCAAGATAGGGCTTCCAGACTGGTGATGCAAGCACTAGCTTAATAATGAATTCTTATTTAGGTACAAAGACAAAAATTTGTGGCGAGGAAAAGTCAATAAAATTGACCCAAGTACACGATTAATTTGAACTCAGACCTTAAAGGGCTATAACTAAATTCTGCAAAACATTTTGTCCAATGCTCTATTGATTCTGCCAATCCAGCACCCTGACACCAACTTAATAATGAAATAGTTATATTATTAAATCCTTCCAAATTCTTAATTATTTTCAAAATTATTTTAATATTATAGGCAGAGTCTTTCATCAGAAATATGGTAACAAAAGGGTTACACATTTATATAACTAAGAGTTGGTTAAATAAAAATACAGCTGTGGAAGTTAAATAATTACTGTGGGATGAACATAACAATCACTTAGACTTGTTGATAGAAGTCAAATGCAAAAGTCTTATCTTGTCAGCAGTTATATTGAATGAAGAACAGTTGTACACTTAACTTTCTATTGTAATATTACACAATGACAAAACAATGTGTTTAGTAAATTAGAAAAGCTACAAATTTACAAACATAATAGACATTAATTCTACCTATTACGAACAAGTTCTGTAATGATCTTTAAAATCTAATTCATTTCTACAACAGCAATTTCAAAGGTAGGTGCTACTCCAACTTTTGAAGCAGTAGCAGATTATGGTTTGGGGCTTGTAGGGCTGCAGCCAGGAGACCCACAATTTTTATGGGGCTCCAATATATATATATTTTTTATTTTACTACCACAGATATTAAGCAAGAACTCCAATGAAATTTTCAGCCAGAGGCCCCATTCAAGCTTGATCCATTCCTGTTTGGAGCCCTAAAAGATTCAAGGGAGATACTAGAAGGCAATGAAGCAGTAGGTGGACATTGGAAAGCAGGGGGTTAGGAGGGATAAAATGAACCAAGCCCATTGAAATGCCATGGTGAACACTCAACCAAATGTCTAGAGTGGCACCCAAAGGCTGGCTGCAACACATACAGGAACTTGATTGGTTGATTATTGATATGACACTAAGGAGAATAGTGTTTGATGATGATGTATAGAAATGTAGTTGATGAAAAACTTTTGAAAAGAGCTCAAGTTATTGCTTAATAGTTTTGTGACCATATTTCTAATGAAATACACTTTATTTCAATTAATTAATGAAAAGATTTGAAGGATTTACATAATTTTTAATTATATCATTACTGAGATACTAATTTAACATATGGTTCCTATATAAAATCATGCTGGAAGATTTTAACATAAATGTATGTATGGACATGTAATTCCTGATGGAGTTAGAGAAGAACCTCGGTAACATACAATGTTTCTTGGGCATTTTAAACCTTCAGCAAGTGGCAGTTAACACCTCACACTTATAACACACTTTCATAAATAAAATACTGAGGAATAATTGTGTCTAATACACTGCCACAGCCAACTATGAGATATGCTGTCTGATAAACTGCCACAGTCAATTGTCTGATACACTGTCACAGTCAACTGTCTGATACACTGTCACAGTCAACTGTCTGATACACTGTCAGTCAACTGTCTGATACACTGTCACAGTCAACTGTCTGATACACTGTCACAGTAAAATGTCTGATATACTGTCACAGTCAACTGTCTGATACAATGTCACAGTCAATTGTCTGATACACTGCCACAGTCAACTGTCTGATACACTGTCACAGTCAACTGTCTGATACACTGTCACAGTAAACAGTCTGATATACTGCCACAGTCAACTGTCTGGTACACTGTGACAGTCAACTGTCTGGTACACTGTGACAGTCAACTGTCTGGTACACTGCCACAATCAACTGTATGATACACTGTCACAGTCAACTGTCTGATACACTGTCACAGTAAACAGTCTGATATACTGCCACAGTCAACTGTCTGGTACACTGCCACTGTCAACTGCATGATACACTGTCACAGTCAACTGTCTGATACACTGTCACAGTAAACAGTCTGATACACTGTGACAGTCAACTGTCTGGTACACTGCCACAGTCAACTGTCTGATACACTGTCACAGTCAACTGTCTGATACAGTGTCACAGTCAACTGTCTGATACAGTGTCACAGCCAACTGTCTGATACACTGTCACAGTCAACTGTCTGATACAGTGTCACAGTCAACTGTCTGATACAGTGTCACAGCCAACTGTCTGATACACTGCCACAGTCAACTGTCTGGTACACTGTCACAGTCAACTGTCTGATACACTGTCACAGTCAACTGTCTGATACACTGTCACAGTCAACTGTCTGATACACTGTCACAGTCTGATATACTGCCACAGTCAAGTGTCTGGTACACTGTGACAGTCAACTGTCTGGTACACTGCCACAGTCAACTGTATGATACACTGTCACAGTCAACTGTTTGATACACTGTCACAGTCAACTGTCTGATACACTGCCACAGTCAACTGTCTGATACACTGCCACAGTAATATGTCTGATACACTGTGACAGTCAACTGTCTGATACACTGTCACAGTCAACTGTCTGATACACTGTCACAGTCAACTGTCTGATACACTGTCACAGTCAACTGTCTGGTACACTGTGACAGTCAACTGTCTGGTACACTGCCACAGTCAACTGTATGATACACTGTCACAGTCAACTGTTTGATACACTGTCACAGTCAACTGTCTGATACACTGCCACAGTCAACTGTCTGATACACTGTCACAGTCAAATGCCTGATACACTGTCACAGTCAACTGTCTGATACACTGTCACAGTAATATGTCTGATACACTGTGACAGTCAACTGCCTGATACACTGTCACAGTTAACTGTCTGATACACTGTCACAGTCAACTGTCTGATACACTGTCACAGTCAACTGTCTGATACACTGTCACCGTCAACTGTCTGATACACTGTCACAGTCAACTGTCTGATACACTGTCACAGTCAACTGTCTGATACACTGTCACAGTTAACTGTCTGATACACTATCACAGTAATATGTCTGATACACTATCACAGTCAACTGTCTGATACACTGTCACAGTCAACTGTCTGATACACTGTCATAGTCAACTGTCTGATACACTATCACAGTAATATGTCTGATACACTGCCACAGTCAACTGTCTGATACACTATCACAGTAATATGTCTGATACACTATCACAGTAATATGTCTGATACACTGTCACAGTCAACTGTCTGATACACTATCACAGTAATATGTCTGATACACTGTGACAGTCAACTGTCTGATACACTATCACAGTAATGTCTGATACACTATCACAGTCAACTGTCTGATACACTGTCACAGTCAACTGTCTGATACACTATCACAGTAATATGTCTGATACACTGTGACAGTCAACTGTCTGATACACTGTCACAGTCAACTGTCTGATACACTATCACAGTAATATGTCTGATACACTGTGACAGTCAACTGTCTGATACACTATCACAGTAATATGTCTGATCACTGTGACAGTCAACTGTCTGATACACTATCACAGTCAACTGTCTGATACAATGTTGAAAGCAATGTCTGATACAATATCTCTCTCCTAGGTAAATGGATGAAATATTTAGATCATTGATAAAAAAAATAGACACTTATAAACTAAAGCCATGATTTGGTAGAAGAATGGATCTTCAGATAGAATGTTTTGCAACAAGTGTTCAGTCTCTCTGTGCCTTAAGTTCTAACTCCATTGTGGTCAACTTTACTTTTCAGAGGCTTCAATAAATAAAATACCAATCAAATACTGAGATCAATTCTTTTTCTCACTTTCTTTGTTGCACCTCTTACCCTCTCTCTTCCCTCATCTCTCTGTCTCCCTCACATTCACAGAACTTGTAATAGCAGATAAAATGGTTCTTGTAAAAAACTATTCAAAAAGAAGGTAATGAACAAGGAACCTTTGTAATTTCACAGGAAAATTCTATGATAATTCTGCCAATCCATTGTTCTAGAGAAGTATTTCAATTTATTGACCCCTACCACAAGGCATTTTGTCCAATACTGCATTGACTCAGCCAAATTGCTGTCTATTATATCTACATGATAGTGAATAAGAAAAAGGAAGTTGTAACATTCATACTTTCCTCAAGGACATTATTAGCCACATTATCAACATCATTTTACATCCCTTTTCCATGCTGGCATGGTTTGAACAGGTTGTCACTGTCCAAGGCCAGATGAGCTGAAGCGACTAATTTTGCTCATTAACATTCCATAGTTGGCATGGCTTCTCTGGCTGGATATCTTTCCTAATGCCAACAACCTTACAGGGGTGCTGAGTGCATTTTTCGTGAGACCAGCACTACCACTTTACAGAGTATCATGGATGTATTTAACCCTGGCACAAACACTACAACTTTACAGAATGGACTGGGTGTGTTTTATCATGCTATGAAAATGGCTTCAATTAAGAACTCCAAATGATCTTGAAGGGATGCTATGGAATAAATAGATATACACATCCCTATATCACCGCAAGTTTTTAGATTTATTGATGTGTGGTGTGAGATTGTATGATGTTCATACCTTTCTCTAGATGTTATTAGCAATTAGACTTATTAAAATTGGGATGTTAAGGTACTGAATTTGATGAAGGACGAAATTATTGATTACTCTAGTCACCAGAGAGAAAGAAAGTATATATATATATATATGTGTGTATGTATATGTATGTATGTACGTATATATATATATATGTGTGTATGTATGTTTATATGTATATATGTATGTAAGTGATATCTACAGGTTGTCTGACGTCTTATCTAGAGCTGTTTATTTATTCCAGAATTGGTTCATGTTCATATGTTCTTCGGAGATTTTAATCCAATGTCTGCTCTATTATATCCATATATGTCGATGCATCTGTACCATAGACGAGGCACAAAGGAAAGAGAAAAGAGAAGATAGCAGACAAGGCGGGGTAGGATATGTGAATATTTTGTTACTAAGATAGATTGTAGTAGTATATTGTAGGTGTATGCTCACACACACATTTATATTCACGTTTGTCAGTCCCACCCTTGCGTAGGTTGACAAAAGTGTGAAGATAAAAATTAGTGGGAGATGTTTTGGTGACAATGACAATGACAATTCTACAAACATGCTTGTGTGTGTGTGTATACACATATATTATATTACACACACAAGTTTGTAAAACTGTCACTATATATATATATATATATATATATATATATATATATATATATAATGTGTGTGTGTATATATATATATAATGTGTGTGTGTATACACATATATTATATTACACACACAAGTTTGTAAAACTGTCACTATATATATATATATAATGTCTGTGTATATATATATATATAATGTGTGTGTATACACATATATTATATTACACACACAAGTTTGTAAAACTGTCACTATATATATATATATAATGTGTATATATATATATAATGTGTGTGCGTATACACATATATTATATTACACACACAAGTTTGTAAAACTGTCACTATATATATATATATATATATAATGTGTGTGTGTATATATATATATATGTGTGTGTGTGTTGTTGTTGTTTGTGTGTGTGTGTGGAGATATACACATGCATTTCGGCAGTTATTGAAAAATCTGAAAATGTATACGCGCACATATATACGTATACAGTGAGAGATGCACACTCACTCATACACAGCAACAACAACAAGATTGGGATGAAAGAAAATAAATAATGGTAACAGCAGAATGGCATCAGAACATGTGCCGGAGCGCATGGTGGCTGCAGTGGTTGAGTCTAATTAGCGAAGAGTCAGTCAGCTGTCGACCAATCAGAAAACGCCTTGATTAGTTATGGTCGGGATTTATTGCCGCTCATGGAAACATGTGCGTTGTCACGTGCGTTCGGCTTTTCCAGTAGAAATACAGCCTCCCCGTTTCTCTTTTTGCTGTGGTCACACCAAACCGAAGGTACGGGGTGCAAGAAAAATATTCTGCATTACGTCATAGATGAGTTACCATTACTTTACTTTATTACTTTTTTTTTCAAGCTGTAAATTTTCGGGCAAAAAACGCGACGAAAATAAATTCATAAATAAATAATTTTTTTTTGTAATTGATTCAATAATTAAATATAAAATCATTATTATTTTTTTAAATCTCAATGCAAGTTTTATAATAAATTTCCTGTGGCCGTATGTGATATCTGAATATTCAGCCCATTCCATTGAGCTACTCTACTACTACTACTACTACTACCACTACTACCACTACTGCTAACACTACTACTACTACTGATGATGATGATGAGGATGCAAATCATGATGATGATGATGGAGGCGGTAGTTGCTTGTGGAGGTAATGATATGGTCAGCGTCAAAACTACACACGCTAATCACCCACGACTATTTTAAAGAGTGGTATTTCCCTCGATATAAAATGCCGATGACGTTATCCAAAGAGATCAGATTGTTCGTCGTCGTTCAAATGAAATGCATACAATAACAACAACTGGCAGGAGCAAAACACTGTTAAACAAGAGTAATTTGTCAACGTCTCCCTCAACACAAGCAAGCACATTGAACCACTCGTACTCACATACATAACCGTGTATGTGTATATATGTGTGTATGTGTGTGTGCAAACATACATCATACATACATACACACTTACATACATACATAATCGTGTATGTGTGTCGATGAACACCTATTTATACGCGTATGATAATTCAATACATACATACATACATTCATACTTACATACACACATAGGATGCACTCCGCCGGTTACGACAAGTGTTCCAGTTGATCCGATCAACGGAACAGCCTGCCCATGAAATTAACGTGCAAGTGGCTGAGCATTCCACAGACACGCGTAGCTTTACCGTAGTTATCAGGGAGATTCAGTGTGACACAGTGTGTGACAAGGTTGGTTCTTCGAATTACAAGTACAACTCATTTTTGCCAGCTTGAGTGGACTGGAGCAACGTAAAATAAAGTGTCTTGCTCAAGGACACAACGCACTGCCGGGAATCGAACACACGACCTTACGATCGTGAGCTGAATACCCTACCCACAAAGCCACGCGCCTTACCCTGTACCATACATACATACATACAATTCAAATAAATTAATTAAATTGAAATGCATACGCGCACACTGCTCTTGTTGCGCAGTACGCGTGTGCACACGCGGCTGTTATTTTCGTTTTCAATGCTTACAACGTTAGCATTTTATATTTAAAATAAAAACACTTTCTAATACATATACACTGGCATACTGCCTGTGTATGTAAATCAGTTTGTATATGAATGTATTTTCACGCTCGTGCGCTCGCATGCATATACATTCACACACGCACTGACTTACTAAATATGTATGTGCATGCGAGTGTACGAGCATGCATGAATATTTGTATACGTACGAAATTGTAAGATTTTGTTTTTTCAATTTTGACCGAAATGTCTTTTTCACAATGTATAAATAACCTGTGAAACGTGCACGTGCCTGTGTGTGTATGTGTGTGTTGATGCGCGCGCGTGATTAGGAAACTCTAGAGAGAGAGAGAGCGAAACAGCTGAGAAGAGATCTTTACAAGAATTAACTCTCTTCAGTATTTCGGACCTTGTAAACTTACTTAAAACCCGCTATGGTCAACTTTGCCTTTCGTCTTTTCGACGTCGATAAAAATAAGTAACAGTCCATAATTCGGGTAAATTAATTCTCTCTCTCTCTCTCTCTCTTTCTATATATATATATATATATATATATATATATATATATATATATATATATATATATATATATATATATATATCTAAGAAGAAGAAGAAGAAATTGGCTGTGTTCAGACCTGGAGAAAGTATGGGCTCTGCCAGGTTTAAAATGCCCAAAACACGCTGCATGGACTCCATCAGGGATTACCACTATATCATACATAAAGATACACAAACTTACCCTACGTTAGAGCTCCTATCATAAACTGGTGTTTGTTTTTTTATTTTTTTATTGTTGATTAAAATAACATGACTATATAGGTATATACAGTACTAATTAAACAATCGAAAAAAGGTTGGAGTTTATGGAAGAAAAAAGGATGGAGAAAAGACCCACACACTTAATCACACGCCACAAAGAGCACTGGAGCCTCACTCTAATGATTTTTGAGGCAAGCTAACACACTCTCAGCATTGTTGCAGGTGACAGCGAGGCTCAGACACTGGAATAGCCAAACATCTTCACCAGGAACATCACCTAATATGTCAGTTATACAAGCTACTAACAATGACAAGAACCTCATCATCAACGCCACAGCATCTCGAACGCCACAGGCTGGTAAAAATAGTTTGCAGATAATTCCTGATATTGTAGCTACAAATGCCTTTACTTGCAGCATCGAGGATGTAAGAAATAGCAAAACAGACATTGACTATAGAGTCCTTAATGAGACATCTATCTCTGACCCAGGGACAAAGAGTAAAACAATAGCTATTCCCATCAACCCTGAACAATCCAACTGGCTCCAGAATTGAGGAGCTATTAACTCGAGCCCATTTGTATATAGCAGAAAAATATATAACAGAAAATTTGAAGCCCCTTAAATAATGTGGGGCTCCTGACTACATCCCAACCAGCCAACCAACTCCACCACCACCCTTTAGCATTTAAATTGGCCATATCCGGCCAGAATTCTCTCACCGCTTTCTGTTCAAACTGGCTGTCTCCGGCCACTCATACTAATGTTAAGGTATTGTTCTCAAAATAAATATCAAAATCTCATATATTCGATATATACAATAGCATAAATAGAATAAAGGGTTAATCTGCTATTGGTTATATTATATTGAGAACGTCGGACATGTTTTACGGCCTCTACGTTCTGAGTTCAAATCCCGCTGAAGTTAGTTTTGCCTTTCATCTTTATTGGGTCGATAAAATAAAGTACCAGTAACGTACTGAGGTCGATTTAATCGCTCCCACCCACAACAAATTTTTTTTTTTTACTTTGTGCTTAAATCAGAAACCATTATATTGTGTCTTTTCAAAATTATATTATTCAATATGTCCTTCCTTTTCTTTTAAGATGCTAGGTACGATATGATTTGAGTGAGATTTAATTGCTATTTCTCGCAGTTGAATCGGCCACATAAAACCATTCCTATTGTCTCCTTAAATATATATACATATATACACATATTTTTGTTGTTGCTTAGCTCCAAGTTGTACCCCCAAGCCGAACAACACTTATGATGAAAGGCAATTCAAGCTGTCAGCATTCCACCATTCTTTCATCCAGATATAGTGTAAACCAGACCACAGTTTATAATTGTTTCTACTTTTGGCACAAGGCCAGCAATTACTCAGTACATTACTGGTACTTTATTTTATCGACCCCGTAAGGATGAAAGGCAAAGTTAACCTCGGCGGGATGTTTATAATGAGTCCTTTTTAAAGATGGTTGGATGTGAATTAAGGGCGATTGTACTACAATTTCTAGCAGGTGAAATGACCACGTAGGTGCTAACGCTCCCTCATTGACCCCATGTTTGATAGAGGTAATCTACAAATGAGCGATTCCCAATGAGAGCCTTATCCAGCAGAAACATCGAATTTGTTGTGGACCACCGCACTATAACACACTTCATCACACACACACACACATACACACACATCTTTATCAAGGGCGGTAGAGTAACAGACTCTCTAGAGTACCGAAGTATTTGTTCCAGCTCTTTACATCCTGAGTACAAATTCTGCTGAAGTTAACCTTACCTTTCGTCCATCTGGCGGTTAATAAAATAAAGTACCAGTTAAGTACTATGATCAGTGCCGGATTTAGGACAAATGTGGCCCTGAGCTAGTTAGTGTATGAGGTTCCTTACTTGGGCCCTGAAGGTAGTAATTCAGCGTTAAAAAATGGGGGGGGGGGACAACGGTGCCGTGCTTAAGCACACCTAAGCACAACAGTAAATCTGGCACTGGTTATGATTGAATAAATGGACTTCCCCCTTTTCTACAATCTGTACTGTCGGTCTTGTGCTTAAATTAGAAACCTTTATCACATGCACACAAACATTTATTCATCTGTTATGGCAATAGCATGTAGGAAAGTGTGTATATGTAAAAATATTTCCATAAAAAGTAACATTTTATTATAGTAATTAACTTAAAATTTTAAGCACTTAGTACAATGTTCGTCCCTCTTCCTGCCTCCGACTGAACAGAAAGGGCAGTTCTTGTTTATTTAGTGTGTGTGTTTATATTTTGAGTCACAAGGAGTTAGTGATAGAGTTTTTAGTTTAATTAAATGTGTTTGTTAGTGTGTGTGCTTATGTGTGTATGTTGATATGTTATGTATGTGTATGAATATGTGTTTGTGTGTATGTCGATATGTATGTGAGTGTATTACTCTCGGGTCCCAAATTATAGGTGGGGCTGGAATAAGCGGGGAGGGGTCGGTAATTTTGCCTCCGTTGACTTTTTTAAAAACTAGAATTAGTTGTTTAGTTTACATATTGAGACCTCAACCCATCCTCTTTATTTTATAGCGTGTTGGGTTTCTAGTAGTACTTTTTTGTGATATATAATGTTTTTAATGAATAAAGAAAATTAATTGTCGCAGTAATTCTATCACTTAAAATAAAATGTCGCCGGATATAGGTTAGCAGCCACAGTGCCGGCCGCCTTCCACGCCATGCTGCCCTCAACGAGGTCATAAAGCATGGCTTGAACGCTGCAGGCTTCCCTTCCCAGCTCGAGCCGGTGGGGCTGGACTGAGGGGACGGCAAAAGGCCAGATGGTATGACCATCTTCCCGTTCCGCGGTGGCAAATCCCTCGTCTGGGATGCCACTTGCACCGACACTTTCTGCAGTCGCAACCTGGTGCAGTCTGCGACTAACCCAGGTTCTGCTGCACGTCGGGTTGAGGAGGCCAAACTCCTCAAATACGGGTCGCTCTCCGATAGGTTTGCGGTTGTACCCTTGGCAGTGGAGACTTCTGATGTCCTCGGACCTAGGGCCACCTCCCTACTCACCACCATAGGCGCTGAGCTGACCAACCGCAGGTGTGAGCCCCGCGAGTTGGAGAGGCTTTTCCAGCGCATCTCCCTCGCCGTCCTCCGGGGAAACGCCTACACCATTCTGTCCGCCGGGGCTGTAGGAGAGGGGGGGGGCATCACGTATCATTCCACTGAATCAAGTGTTTAAAGTTATTTTATTAGATATCGTTGTTAGGTACACATAAGCGGGTGGGGGTAGAATAATAGTAGGGAGGAATCTAAAAAAATTTATAAGCGGCCGGGGGGGGGGGGTGATTATTTGAGACCCGAGAGTAAGTTTTTGTGACTGATATCTAATGAAGGTTTTTTTAAATTCATCAAATAGGAGAACTGTAAACAAATTGCTGATGTAATTTCTTTTGAAATGCCTTAACCCTTTTGACACCAAGACATCAGAAACCACTCTTGGTTTTATGATACAAAATTCTTTATATTTATCTAATATTTATCTAATACTTTCCATCATAATTTTATACAAGAATCTTTGTTAAGTTATACTGTAAACACCAACTTGATAATAATGAGACAGTTAATTGTATTACTGTATGTATGTATAGAGCCGTAACTCCCAGTGGATTCATAGAGGCACTGTAGTGACTTATTTCAGCATTTTTAAAACCTGGGGGAGTCCATCTACTCTCCAGGTCTGAACATAGCTGATTTATTCCAGAGAAGGAGACATGCAGAGTGAGAGAGAGGAAGTGAGAAAGATATATATAGAGGAAGAATCAACCCAAGTACTAGACTGCAACTTTTATTTATCAACCTCAAAAGTAAAGTTGACTTCAGCAGGATTGGAACTCAGAAAGAAGAGAGCTGAAATGAATTCCACAAAGCCATGCATATATATTACTAAACCACTCAAAATTTTTGATGATTTTCAAAATTATTCAAAAATCATAAACAGTATCTTTCATTAGAAATATGGTAAGAAAAGGGTTAAAGTGTTTATAATTATCTCAAATCCTTCTTCTTCTTCACCCACTTTCCTGGGAGAGTCACGGGGGCAGAGTCCTCGAGCATGCCTTCCAGTGGGTCCTGTCAAAAGTAAGCATCCCTAATTGATCTTGCTGGATCCCCTAGTGAGCTGATGGATGTTATGAAACTATCTTGTTTAGGGTCTGCTCCTAGCTCTCCTGCCAGTTGGTTTTGCCCACAAAATCTGTCCAGCAATTCTTTCCTAAGACATTCTGATCACATGTTCGTAGTATCAGGGCTGTGAACTGTCAAATCGGAAAAGTAGTGGCTCTAGCTGAAGCGACTTCCTGGTCTCTGAGCTATGCACTCTTTTGAGTTACATTACTCCAAAAACACTTTGGAAAAACCCCATTTTGGCTTCTTGTATTTGCGATTATATTCTTTCAGCCATTATACAAGATTCATGACCATGGGTAAGAGTTGGCATGAATACCAAATTGAAGATAGTGAGTTTGGCTTTTATACCTACCTCCCTTCTTCTAATGACTGAATGCTGAAGCTACCACATTACTGCACCAGCTCCTGCAATCCTTACACTTAATTCAGCCTTCCAACGCAGTCACAAGATACTTAAACTTCTCCACCTGCTTCAGTGAAATTTTACTCACATGTAGAGTGCACTGCACAGGCTTCCTTGAGGAAACAAAAATCTCATTCATCACAGCACCAATTTTCATTCCTGCCATGCAGCATGGCAGCAAATCTATCAAGTTCATGTCAGAGATCACTTTTTGATGAGTTAAGCAGTACCATGTTATCTGCAAATTTCAGCCAACTGATCCTACAGCCACTAGTCTTGAACCCACTTCCAACCTGGCTGCACATGTCAATCCTGTCTATGAAGATCATGAACTGGAGAGGTAACAGTATGCACCTTTGGCAGAATCTGACACCCACATTAAATGATTTCAACATATCCGAACACAAATACTAGGGTATTTGTATAGAGACATCAGGGCAACAAAATGCTGTTGATTGATCCCATACTCCTGCAGAACTTTTCACAACAGGTCCCTGCAAGTTTTGTAGGCTCTCTTGGCTTTACATAGTTTCAAGCTGCAAAAAACTAGATGGAGATCAATTGACAGCTAGGCCCCTCTCTTAACACGAACATCCATAGCAGAATCAAAGAGATCAGAGACGATAACAAAATCAATTATTGATCCTCAATTCACCTTATACCATGTGTAGTTATAAATGTTTTTGTGTTGAAATAAAGTGTTCATAGTAGAGAGCCTATTACTAGAAGAGAAGTCTAATAAGGACTCTCCATTCATATTTAGATTGAGATCGCCATTCCTTCCAATTACTTCTTTCCCTGTTAGGTAGTCAGTCCAATAGGTGCATTGAAGTCCCCATTAAGATATATAACTCAGTCTTAACTACATCTAACACTGCAATGACTTCATCAAGGAAGGATCTGTATTTGGATTTTCTGTTTGGCACACAAAATTGCATTATCTATATATCTACAATGCACATCAAACTGCTTAATCAGACATATTCTCCTTAGCTTCCTTAACCCTACCAGATAGTCAAACTCACAGGAAGATAAATATAAATCCACTAGGAGCAAATTATAGTTCCCGCCCCTTGGTATGCCTCTAATCTGCCTGCAAACACAATATAAGAATTATTTACTATAAACCGGACTGCCCCTTTGAGTTTATCCTTTGTCCAGTTAGTGTGCCTGCTGTACCTTATTCTAGACATGAACCCCCTGTCACTCCTAAAGGAAACATACTTAAACTTATTTCCCAAAACCAGGTTTATTCTACCTACTCCTTTCTCAACCAAATCCAGTTCCAAATTAGTATATAGGGTGGAGATGTCATACATACATACATTGTTTTTATTATACTTATTCTGCCTAATCTAGTCAAAAATTCATTAGTAAATCCTATACTCCACCATATATTCATTCCACTATTTGTAAGAATCATGTCACAATATCTATTAAATGTCTTCTTAATTAACACGAAAGCCACATTAACATAAATAGCCACCTGTTTGTTGATGTGCATACTTGTCCTAGCTATAAATCAACTTCCATAAGGCGTCTTGTGTAACTTCAGGATTCAGAAGATTCTGGGGATACATTTCTTCCTTCAATTGGTAACCACTCAAATCCTCCTCTATAAGCCTACATCTTTCCACCAGCAAACCGATATTCCCCAGGTTTAGCTTGTAGGTTCCATTAAAATTAAAATTAATATCACTCTCAAGCCCAAACCAACAGGTAGTAACTTTTGCAGACTACAATGAAATTACCCACTACCTTATCCGCAAATGTGATGATATAATTTTCATGGAACCCACTTAAAAGTTGCATTACTTTCAGCCTATTAAGTATTGACATTCCCCTGGACTATTGTACCCAACCCCTTTAACCTACTCTTTACCAAGCTAACAACCCCTTTTTCCATCCATTCTCTGAATACCTCACTAGCAATACCATATTTGTTAGCTAACCTACCCACAAAATCATTAAATGATGATCTATTCATCCTAACAGATTCCCTATATGTTGTTCCTTTCATCATAAGCCATATGAGATACTTGTTCACAATTATATTCAGGTTACCTGTAATTATGTACCCTACTCCTTGGTAGCAGAACCTAGAACTTTCACATCACACAACTTCTCACAAGTTTCCCTGAAACCTTCACCATTAATATCTACTAAATACCTATCATAATTAAACAATCTCCTCCCGACCATTGGTCCATATGAATAAGTGATGCAAATTCTCTTCTCTGTTAGCTCTTCAAGCAAGCATCCATGTATATTCCTATTGCCAAAAATAGAATTTAAATACAACCTATCCAGTGATTTACTGATGAAAGGAATTCTAAAATATTCCATTTTGACCTTTTTACCCTTATCCTTTGCATCCTAATTAATCAATTAGAGAAAACTAACCTCTGATGATTTTTCCTCACAAATTCCCATCATATCCCTCCACTCATACTTGGATCAAGCCCTTAACAACACAAAACATTGGTAACATTCCTTGGAACCATATAGTTCGACTAACTTCTTCCACCTACATTCTGTGTCACAATTACCTCTCCTAACTTTTCTTAACTATCTATTTCCATGGCTACATGTTTTCCTTAGCATAGACTGAGAAAAATAGACATTGTTATCCTTATCCTCCTTCTTAAATATCATACCAAAACCACCAACCCCATCATTCAACCCCAGTGGGTATATATGGCACATTACCCTAATCCAGTAATTCTCTTTAACTAAAAACTCTTGTTTAGTCATATATCCTACTGCCTCAACCTGGTCAATGACCTTCCTTATTCTGCCTAAAGTGTTCATATATACATAAAGATTTAGCCAAATAAAAGGCCTGTCTGTGTCCACTGAGTTGCTGATACAACAGCTGAGTTGTCTACCCTATATATTGCAAACCACACTTACTACACCAAATAACATATGCAACATAACAAGTTTGCAGTTAAACTTCAAACCGCTATCCACTAGGAAACCCTTGCCCATAACAAAACTTTCAAAGGTTCTTTCACATATAAGTATGTCGCAACATTTACACACCTTCAGAACCACATTTCTCTGCCAAACTGTTACAAATCATCCACATAGGCATAATCATTTCTGTTAAAATAGTTTGCGATCCGAGCTTATCTTTAGTAGCTCTTCTGTACACAACAAATCTACCCAATATACTCAGACTGGAGGAAACAACTAGCTGACAGGGACCATTTAATTAAATATATACATATATAAGTTATGCCTGTATATATACAGAGTGAATAACCTTGAAACCTTAGATAGCAGTTATTGTTCCATGTATGAACATAAATAAATCATCATCATCATCACCATTTATCATCCATGATAATGATGATGATAATGATATATGTATATTTATATCTATTAATAAGAAACACATGCACCAGTTGCTTTCACTTCAATTTATTATATATTTATAAATTTACAAATTTATAAATTTATAAATTTCTGGTTGGTTGGTTGGTTCCACAACCAGATAGTTGTTTATATATAGTCATAGTCCTTTGTTTCTGTGCACAGAAACAAAGAAAGGAATCCCCAGTCACTGAAGAGGTCACAGAGTGTGTGACGAAAGGACTATGACTATATATAAACAACTATCTGGTTGTGGAACCAACCAACCAACCAGAAATTTATAAATTTATAAATTTGTAAATTTATAAATATATAATAAATTGAAGTGAAAGCAACTGGTGCATGTGTTTCTTATTGGCAACATGACCCTCCCAAAGTATAACAATATCGGTTTCAACACACGATTTCAGATAAAGAATCTTGCTAAACAAATTCAGAAACGATATATCTATTAAATTATTTATTTATTTTCATATATAATACACACACATATATCATCATTATCATCATCATTACCGTTTAACATCCACTTTTCCACGCTGGCATGGGTTAGACGAGTTATCCTGTTGTGAAAAATGCCAAGTCAGGTGACCATGTCTTGCTCATACAGAACTGATTTTGGCCTGGTTTCTACAGCTGGATGCCCTTCCTAGCACCAACCACACATATAATGAGTACAGTGTGGACTGGGTGCTTTTTGCCATGACACCTAGATGACCACTCTACAGTGTGGGCTGGAGGCTTCACTAGATGTATATTTCAGCTTGTCTTCATGAGGGATGTATGGGAATGTGTGTGGTGGGGTAGTGCATGCTATATATATGCTTCAGCTATGGCCTATGCCCGTCGGAATTCGGGTCTTCTGTATTACTGCACAACGTCAGAGATCATGGTTCTGTGTCATCACCTTTGAGAGGTGCAATTGGGTGAGGTCAGATTTTATCACCTCATCCCAAGTCTTCTTGAGTCTCCCCACTCCAAGGCTTCCAAGGTCAGCCGACCGGACACTGCCCACAACAGGACAACCCCTCTAACCCATGCTAGTGTGGAAGAACGGACGTAAAACGGTGATGATGATGATGATGTATGTCATCATCATCATCATCATCAACACCGTTTCACTGTTGTGGGCAGTGTCTGGTCGGCTGACCTTGTCTTGTTCATACGGGAACTGATTCTGGATTGATTTCTACAGCTGGATGCCCTTCCTAACACCAACCTCATTTACAGTGAGTGCTGGGTGCTTTTTTGCCGTGGTGCCTACACGTCAACTTTGCAGTGTGGGCTGGGTGCTTTTTTGTCGTGGCACCTCCACGGCCACTTTGCAGTAGTGGGGAGGGGGGCATATTGTCTATATGCTTCAGCTTCGGCTCGTTCCTGTGGGAAGTTGGATCTTCTGTATTACTGCGCGACGCCAGACATCACTGTCATGTGTCATTGCTCTTGAGAGGTGCAATTGTGTAAGGTCGGCCTTTATGACCTTATCCTAGGTCTTCTTGGGTCTCCCCACTTCGCGGCTTCCATCAACTTCTAGTGCTCTGCACCTTTTTATGCAGCTATCATCCTTCATACACATCACATGTCCATTCCAACGTAACCTCCTCTCCTACACACAGCATTTGATTCCTCTTATGCTCAGTCTCTCTTTTAATTCGTTTATGCTTTGTCGTTCACGTATATTACTGTTACACATCCATCGGAGCATGCAGGCTTCGTTTCTCTCTAATCTACGTAAGTCTTCCACCTTCAGTGCCCAGGTCTCACTACCATGTAACATTGCTGTTCGTATACACGCATCATACAGTCTGCCTTTCATTTTGAGGGAAAAGCTTTTTGCAGCTAGCAGTGGCAGTATCTCCCTGAACTTCTTCCATCCCGTTCTTACCCTGGTTATTGTACTTTCCTAACACCCACCTCCGCTGGTAATTCGGTCACCTAGAAAGCAGAAGCTGTCTACTGTTTCTACAGATACATATATATATACATATATATACATATATATATATATATACACATACATATATATACATATATATATACATACATATATATGCATACATATATATACATATGTATATACATACATATATATATACATATATATACATACATATATACATACATATATATACATACAAACATCCCTGCTTGCAAGGGTGGGACGGGAACTGATTCTGGCTTGATTTCTACAGCTGGATGCCCTTCCTAACACCAACCTCCTTTACAGTGAGTGCTGGATGCTTTTTTTGCCGTGGCACCTCCACAACCACTTTGCAGTCGAAGGATAGGGACCCATTCCCTATCAACTCATTTCTACAGCTGAGTAAACTGGAGCAATGTGAAATAAAGCGTCTTGCTCAAAGAAACAACACATCACCCGGTTTGTGAATTGAACTCACAATATTTACATACATATATATACATATATATACATACATGGTGGCTGCCAACTCGTTTTCGAGTACGGCCACTACTTTATATCCATGTAGGAGAACCCCTACCGATGTGCTAAACAAGTGTGACTTCTTAGTCCAGCCAGCGACTTGAAAACTCTGGTACAAGCACTACACCTGTGACAATTATTGACACATAGTGCTGGGCCCATGGCACCATTTGACGACAAGTGCAGAGAGATCTCCAGATACAAAGCAATGCCTGTGCCGTGAAGCTTTTATAGTGAGCAAAGGCACTGCACAAAGCCAGTCCCACTCTCTTAGCCAAGATGATATTTACCAAAAAGAAGAACAAGCCAACATCATTGGATACCATCAGGGTTGCAGGTGTTATATCAGAATTTTCCTTCTCCTAGAATTCTGCATTGACAAAGGCTAAGGGGTATTCTCTCCCGGTGATTTTGGATGGCCATTGACTCTTAAGAGCTCCTTTGCCCTTTGACAGGTTTTGTTTTTAGTCCTGCAGGATGTCCAAAGTCACCCTCCTCACCAAGAAACCTTGGTGGGGTTGCCAGTTTAGTCGCCAACGACCTGACCATGAGACAGGTTGTACTGGGATACATGTTACCAGTAGCACCAACTGGTGACCTGACATACATACATATATATATATACATACATATATATACATACATATATATATACATACATATACATATATATACATACATATATATACTCCCACTCTCTCTAACATATACATCCCTCTCGACCTCTCACTCCCTAATATAAATAAGAATGTTACGAGGGACAAAACCTCAGAACTTGTCAACCCTTATTAAATGGTCAGTCGATTCTACGAAAATGTAATGTATTATAGAACATTTTCTTCCTGTCTCCTTAAAACCTCGTTCATTCATCCATATATATCTACAATCGTTGCTATTCTTGCTTTAAATTAATCTTCTCCACGCTGGTTCTAAATAATCTCCCTCATTGCTAACTACCCCATATCACTCCCTCCCGCCCCCACTCTCCACCTTTACTATTTGGACCAATCACAAGTCAACGGCCTATGCTATCACTACTGGCTGCTTTTCGATATGATGGATGGACTAAGGAATTTCTGGAGAGTCTGAAGAATCTGGACACTCGATGACAATGCCAAAGATAACGACAAATTCACCTCATGCTGCCGGACGAAGGGGCAAGGACCCCCCCCTCTTTGTTTCGGCCGCGGATGGCCGACATAACCCCAAACTCATTCCCCTCACCTCTCCCTGCGCCCCATCCTCCAAACACAATCCAAAACTTCAGAGTTGGTACCATGAACGTAGGCACCTTAAAAGGCCGCTCTAACGAGGTTGTAGAAATGCTTGAACGTAAGGAGGTTGATGTTTGCTGTATCCAAGAGACCAGGTGGAGGGGCGGATCTGCTAGATTCATTGTGGGTAAAAAACGTTGCTATAAGCTTTTCTGGGTGGGGAATGACAATGGGATAGGTGGGGTAGGAATCATGTTAGCAGAAAAATGGGTGGATAAGATAATAGATGTAAATAGAGTGAATGACAGAATAATTAAAATAAGACTTGTTCTAAACAGAACTACTGTGACAGTAATATCTGCATACGCACCCCAATCCGGACTGCCTGGCGCTATAAAAGACAGATTCTATGAGACACTGATGCTCACTACCTCCCAAATAACCGACAGTGACTATATAATTATTGCTGGCGACCTAAATGGTCACGTTGGACAACATTGTGACGGCTATGACGGAATCCACGGAGGCTATGGGTTTGGTACTAGAAACGAGGAAGGCTCCAGAATCCTGGAATTCTGTGATGCGAACAACCTAACTATCTGTAACACTAACTTCAAAAAACGAGACAATCACTTGATCACCTACAGATCAGGAGAATATACCAGCCAGGTAGATTATATCCTTACCAGAAGACGTGACAGAGTGTCTGTTGTAAACACTAAATCCCTCCCCCATGAAGAATGCACCTCCCAACATAGACTGATAATTAGCGACCTCATAGTCAGGACGAGACATACTAGACAGCAGAAGAGGACTATCCTCAGGAGAAAAATATGGAAGCTAAAGGATCCCACAGCCAGAAATAAATTTCAAAGCATATTACTTGATGCTTTCGACAGTAAGGAAGAGCAATTAGAGTCGTACAAGGTAGAGGAACAGTGGGAATTCCTGAAAGCAAACCTGCTGATGGCGGCAGACGAAGTCTGTGGCTGGAGCAGGCCTGTAGGCAGGAGGAGAGTAACATGGTGGTGGAACAGTAAGGTGGAGGGGTCAATCAAGGCCAAAAAGCAGGCTTGGAAAGCATGGCGGGATGGGGGAAGTAGAGAAGACTATCAAGTGGCCAGGAGGGAAGCTAGGAGACAATTGTACTTAGCAAGAAGGGAAGCAGAGGAAAGAAAGTTCAAGCATGTTCTACAACGCGAGGACCAAAAACGTGAGGTGTTCAGGATTGCCAGGCAATGCGTCAAGGAAAACCGTGATATTGTCGGGGAGAAGTGTGTACTTAACGATGACGGCGTACTTGCCATCACCGACGCTGATAAGAAGGTAGCTTGGAAGTGCCACTACGAAAGGCTACTAAATGAGGAGAATAAATGGGAGAAAGACAGTCTCCCCCATATCGACCCAATAGAGGGACCAGCAGTGTTAGTCGAGGGGAGTATAATAAGTAAGGCAATCAAGGATATGAAGACGGGTAAGGCGGCTGGGCCTTCGGAAATAGTTGCTGAGATGCTGAAAGCCTCCGGTACGGTGGGACACACCATGGTCACCCGGATAGTAAACCAAGTCATACAGAATGGGGTTGTTCCGAAGGACTGGCGTAGCAGCATCATCGTTAACTGTTACAAGGGTAAAGGAGATGCCCTAGATAGGAGTAACTATAGAGGCATTAAATTAATCGACCAGGTCATGAAGGTCACGGAAAAAGTAATAGCGCAACTAATCAGAGAGAGAATTGACCTAGATGAAATGCAGTTCGGGTTTGTGTCAGGCAAAAGTACCACAGACGTTCTTTTCATAGTACGACAACTACAGGAGAAGTACCTAGCTAAAGGTAAACCCCTCTACTTAGCTTTTGTCGACTTGGAGAAAGCCTTCGACAGAGTCCCCCGTTCCATTATCTGGTGGGCTCTTAGAAAACTAGGTGTTGACAAATGGCTTGTGAGAGCCATACAAGCCATGTATAAAGAAACAGTCAGCAAGGTTAGAATTAACAACGAATATAGTGAAGAGTTTAGCGTAAAAGTTGGCGTCCATCAGGGCTCTGTTCTCAGCCCCCTACTATTTATTATTGCCCTTCAGGCTATAACAGAGGAGTTCAAGACAGGCTGCCCATGGGAACTCCTATACGCAGACGACCTGACACTCATAGCTGAATCAATGGCCGAGCTAGAGAAGAAATTCCAAACATGGAAGCACGGCCTAGAATCAAAAGGACTTAAAATTAACCTGGCTAAGACTAAAGTTCTAGTTTCTAGGAAAGAAAATAAGGTGCCGGTCCCCTCTGGGAAATGGCCATGCTCAGTGTGTAGGAAAGGCGTAGGTAGAAACTCCATTTTATGTCCCAAATGCAAAGTATGGGTGCATAAAAGATGTAGTGGGATCACAGGTAAGCTAACTAAGAACACAGATTTTACATGTGGCCGGTGCTCTGGTGCAATAAGTAGCAGCAAGTGCCCACAAATACTAACTCTTTCAATTGCGCAGAGGGTTCTATAGAAATAGTGGACAGCTTCCGTTACCTGGGTGACAAAATCAGCAGTGGGGGAGGGTGCTCTGAAAGTACAGTAGCTAGAGTCAGAACTGGATGGAAAAAGTTCAGAGAGCTTATACCACTATTAGCCGCTAAAGGGTTCTCCCTAAAAATGAAAGCAGGTTGTATGATGCCTGCATACGAACAGCATGGCAGTGAGACCTGGGCATTGTGTGCAGAGGATATACGCAGACTAGAGAGGAACGAAGCTTGCATGCTCCGCTGGATGTGTAATAGTAATATACGTGAACGGCAAAGCATAAATGAACTAAGGAAAAAATTAGAAATAAGAGGGATCAGATGTTGTTTACTCGAGAGAAGGCTACGTTGGTATGGTCACGTGATGCGCATGAAAGGAGACAGCTGTATAACAAAGTGCAGGGCAATAAAGATAGATGGTAGCCACGGAGTAGGCAGACCCAGGAAAACCTGCGACGAGCTGATAAATTCCGACCTCATACACTTACACCTCTCCAAGACAATGTCACTGGACCGAGACCTTTGGCGGTACTCAGTAACAGAGAAGACCCGCCTTACCTAAATACAAAGTAAAACCTACTAGTCAGTAGGCATCTCTAACAAAATACACCCCGTCCCACCCTATCCACACCGCCCCCTTCAATGCAAAGTTATGTTGGTGCCACAACATCCAGGCCGAAACAAACGAGATCGTGTAGGTGTCACGACAAAAAAACACACAGTCCACGCTGTAATGTGGCCGTGTAGGCAACACGGTAAAAACCTCCCAGTCCCACACTGTAAATGTGGTTGGTGTTAGGAAGGTCATCCAACTGTAGAAAACCTGCCAGACAGTCCTATGCGAGCAAGACAACCACTCTTGCCTCAAGTGGGAAAACCCCCGTCCAAACCCATGCAAGCGTGGAACAGGGACGTTAATGATGATGATGATGATGACATATATATACATACATATATATACATATATATACATACATATATATATATATACATATATATATATACATATATATATACATACTTATACATACATATATATACATATGCATGTACATATATATACATACACATATATATATACATACATATACATACATACATGTAATACATACATATATATACATACATATATATATACATATATATACATACATGTATATATATACATATATATACATACATACATGTATATACATACATATATATACATACATATATATGTATACATATATATACATACATGTATATACATACATATATATATACATACATATATATACATACATGTATATACATACATATATATACATTCATATATATATATATACATATATATATATACATGTATATATATACATATATATACATACATACATGTATATACATACATATATATATACATATATATACATACATGTATATATATACATATATATACATACATACATGTATATACATACATATATATACATACATATATATGTATACATACATATACATACATGTATATACATACATATATATATACATACATATATATACATACATGTATATACATATATATATATACACATACATATATATATATACATACATATATATATACATATATATATACATATATATATATACATATATATCTCCCACATCCACGATACAAATCATGCCCTTAGACTCTTCAACTCCTTCTCCTTTCCTCCTGGTCCCTCCCGTCTTCTCTTTACCCTGGACATCACTTCTCTCTATACCGTCATCCCTCATGATGACGGCCTCCGCGTTCTCCAGCATTTTTTAGATTTACACCCTACCCCTTACCCCAGCACTACCACTCTTCTCCGTCTGGCTGAGCTTTTCTCACCCTTAATGGATTTTCTTTTTGGGGTGAATTTTACCAGCAGGTCTCTGGGGTAGCGATGGGAACCAGAATAGGTCCAAACTATGCCAATTGTTTGTTGGCTACGTCGAAGCCCAGATCTTCTCCCAGTACGCTGGACCGACTCCTGCATGGATATCTCCCCACCTTGATCCAATCTGCTCTCACCCGCGCCTGTGAAACAGACCACCCCCACTCTCCCAACACCTGTGTTCCTTTCCCTCTCACCTACCACCCCATCACCCTATCACTCCGGCGACATATCCTCCGTTCCTTCCGTATCCTCTCTTCTGACCCCCGTCACTTCTCACTTTTTTCCAAACCCACCCATTACTGCTTTTAAGCGCGCCCGAAACCCCCGCGATCTCTTGGTTCGCAGTTCATTTTCGTCCTCTCCCATGACTCCACCCGGCTCTCATCCTTGTTCCCGTTCCCACTGCAATACTTGTCCCTTTATTTCCACCCTCACCACTCTTACAGGCCCTAACAGGTCTTTCCGTATCCGCCATTCCTTCACCTGCACATCCACCCATGTTGTCTATGCCCTCCGGTGTTCCCTTTGCGGGTCTTTATATATCGGACAAACGGGACGCCGTATGGCAGACCGTTTTGCGGAACATTTGAGGGACATACGACTCGGATTGGATACTCCTGCCGCCCATCATTTCTGTTTTCCCGGTCATTCTTCCTTACATGTTTCAGTCCTGGGTGTCCTTTTACATCATCAATCACAGGCCTCGTGCACCAGGACTGAACAAAGTCTGATTCACTGTCTTGGGTCCTATTCCCCTCTTGGACTCAACTCACCTCCCCAATTTCTCTAATACCCCGTCCATTATCACACCCCTAGATTCCTATCACTTTCTCTTTGCTCATAACTTCGTACTTACATGCACACACACAGTCTTTTACTCACATATACACACACATTTCTTCTTAGCTTCGTACAGACCTATAATAACACACACAAACACACACACACAAACTCATACTTACACACGTGCTCAAGTATAGCTCTTTTTACAAAACGTTTTTTTTTTCCATTTCAGGTAGACGCGCGCCATCATCCACTTTTCTAAAAAACAAATCATACACAAAACGCCAGCAGCAAAAGTTTTGCAAGAGATGTCAACATGAATGGACCTGTTATTTTTATCTAAAGACATTTTTTCCAATTCCATCCCGCCCATCCCCTTAATCTATTTTATTTCTCATTCTTTCTTCTGATGAAGGACTAGCGTCCGAAACGTTAAGACCCTCTTCCTGCTATATCAAACGTTAACCTGATATATATCTTCCATATACTGTACCGATTATTTTGTTATTTTTGTTTACCTTTTACATATATATATATATATAGAGAGAGAGAGAGAGAATTAGTACATCTACCAACATAACACCTATGCTAGCAAATATATATGTTATGTCTTAGTACCTTTGTGGTTCTATGCAGGGGGATGCAGAACAATTATATGAAAGACGTAAAATAAGAAAATTTTAAAAATTAAAAATCAACTTACTTACTAAAATTTTCACTCCAACTAATTAGTTTCTGTAAGGGGATAAATATAGTTACATAATATAACTATAGAGAATTCCTTACGTCATCAGGGAGTCCATTCTCAGCTAAGTTCCCAGGCAATGCGCGGACACTAGGAACCCATATAATAATAATAATAATTCAGTGGATGGAATAAAGCTAGTGAGGACTAAATTCCGGAGCACTGAAAAAATTCACTGCCTTTGGTCAGTGGCAGATTCTAAAGAATCAATCACGTGACACTGAGGTTAATCAGTTAGGAGCGGGGTGGTATTATGACAAGAGCCTACTACTACCATGAATCAGCAGTAAATTTTGGCAAGTTTTGCTCAACAAATAATTTGGAGATAAATATATATATATATATATATATAGAAAATATATATATATATAAATACATATATATATATACATACATATATATACATACATATATATACATACATATATATATATACATACATATATATATATATACATACATATATATATATACATACATATATATATACATACATACATACATACATATATATATATATATATATATACATACATACATACATATATACATATATATATATATATGGTGGCTGCCAACTCGTTTTCGAGTACGGCCACTACTTTATATCCATGTAGGAGAACCACTACTGATGCGCTGAGCGAGTGTGACTTTTTAGTCCAGCCAGCGACTTGAAAACTCTGGTACAAACACTACACTTGTGACAATTATTGACACATAGTGCTGGACCCATGGTACCATGTGACGACAAGTGCAGAGAGATCTCCAGATACAAAGCAATGCCTGTGCCGTGAAGCTTTTATAGTGAGCAAAGGCACTGCACAAAGCCAGTCCCACTCTCTTAACCAAGATGATATTTACCAAAAAGAAGAACAAGTCAACATCATTGAATACCATCAGGGTTGCAGGTGTTATATCAGAGTTTTCCTTCTCCTAGAATTCTGCCTTGACAAAGGCTAAGGGGTCATCTCTCCCGGTGATTTTGGATGGCCATTGACTCTTAAGAGCTCCTTTGCCCTTTGACAGGTTTTGTTTTTAGTCCTGCAGGATGTCCAAAGTCACCCTCCTCACCAAGAAACCTTGGTGGGGTTGCCAGTTTAGTCGCCAACAACCCGACCATGAGACAGGTTGTACTGGGATACATGTTACCAGTAGCACCAACTGGTGACCTGACCTAAACATACATACATACATATATATACATACATACATACATGGCTTAGTGGTTAGAGCATTGAGCTTGCAATCGAAAGGTTATGAGTTCAATTCTCAGACCGGGTGATGTGTTGTTTCCTTGAGCAAGACACTTTATTTCATATTGCTCCAGTTTACTCAGCTGTAGAAATGAGATGATAGGACTGGGGTCCCTTTCATTCTACTGCAAAGTGGTCGTGGAGGTGCCACAGCAAAAAAAGCACCCAGCACTCACTGTAAATGAGGTTGGTGCTAGGAAGGACATCCAGCTGTAGAAATCAAACAAGAATCAGTTCCCATATAATTAAAGTCCCACCCTTGCAAGCAGGGAAAAACAGACGTAAAATGATGATGATGATATATATATATATTTATTTATTTATTAAAATAACAGATAAAAGTTCATGCAAAGAATCGCTGCTTTCACCCTTAACGGGATCTTCTGAAACTAAAAAAAATCAATATGTGAACGCAGAAGTAAATATATATATATATATATTATATATATCCAGGGAGTGTAACTTGGAGTTACTGTAGGTTCACCCAGGTGAGCACTCGATGTTTAGGTTGACTTCAGTGTCGAGGTGTAGAGCTAGACAGAGTGTATTATAGTGAAAAGATAACAAGGACGATTGGTTACTCCTTCATTACATTTATTGGTTATATATATATATATATATTGTGGCTGCAAACTCTGCTTAGAGTATTGCAATCGCTTGTCAGATTACAGAAAATGGTGCATCTTTAGGCTACATCCAGCCACACAAACCTGTAACAGATCCTGAACAAGCAATGCCTGTGGTTTGAAGGTTTTTTAAGTGGGGAAAGGCCTTACACTCGACCAATCCCACTCTCTGAGCATCGAAAACACTACCTGAAAAGGAGAACTTGTCAACATCATCAGATGCTTCCAAAGCCGCAGGTTTTTTTTTTTTTAGAGTTTCCCTCTCCTAGAAAGGTGTGGTGACAACAACTGGGGGCCTTTCACTCCCAGGTGGAAAAAAAAAAGTACTATTTAGATGGCCATTGACCTTGTTGAGTTCCTCCGCCCTTTTCCGGGTCTTGTATTTCATCCCACAGGGTGTCCAAATATCACCCTCCTCACCAAGCAAGCTTGGTGGGGTTGCTGGTTTAGTTGCCGACGACCCGACCATGAGACTGGTTGTACTGGGTTACATGTTACCAGTAACACTCGAGAGCGACCTGACATATATATATATATATACACAGATATATACATAATCATATGTATATATATATATATATATATATTCACACACACACACACACATAAAGACCCTTTTTTTTCCCCTTTCAGGTACATAGAACCTCTACCCAAGGAAATAACAACTGCCAAGGTACAAATCTCAGCACTGCCACCCTCAACGTTGGAACCCTGAAAGGTAAATCAAGTGAAATTGTTTAATTGTTAGAGAGAAGAAAAGTCGATGTATGTTATGTATAAGAAGTGAGATGGAGGAATGCCTCAGCGAGACTAATCACAGGCAAACAACTTAGATATAAACTCTTCTGGGTAGGAAATGACAATGGGGTAAGAGGTGTAGGCATCTTACTAGCTGAGAAATGGATAGATAAGGTGATAGAGGTAGTTAGAGTAAGTGACAGAATCATCAAACTTAGAATAGCTGTAGGAAATAGAACAGTGACAATTACATCTACATATGCTCCACAGACAGAACTAAGTAAAGACCAAAAGGACAGGTTCTATGAGGAACTTTTACAGATAACTTCAGGTACTGATGAAAGAGACCTCCTCATCCTGACAGGTGACACCAACCACTTTATAGCATGTACTGGGTGTGTTTATCATGTACATCACCAACACTAATTAGATTGTCATGTCCTTAACATAACTGAAGTGTCCTCTCAACTCTTTGTTTGGCAAACTTTCTACAGCTGGATGCCCTTCTATCACCAACCAATTCAGTGTGTACTGGGTGTGTTTATTATGTAACTCACCAACACTAGAGAGGCTGTCATGCGATTTGATGCAACTGAAGAGTCATCTCAACCCATTGGCATGGTTTCTACAGCAGGGTATTCTTCCTATTGTCAACCACCTTACAGCGTATAGTGGGTAAATTTTCATGGCACCAACACTAGGGAGGTTGTCAGTTACTGTTCCAACTGAAGAGTTCTCTCTGCTCTGCAGGAAGATAAGTATGAAGTTATGGATTATAGCAAGTGTGGTAAGATTTGACACGGTGATGAGGAGGAAGGAAGCGGTGACTTCTGATAGCATAAGAGGATGGTGATGTAGTGATGTTGAGAATACCTAAGTGGTGGTAATGGTGGTGGTATGGACAGTGTGGTCAATAGCAGGGGGTGGAGGTGCTCGCACTAGTGTGTCAGGATTTTTTATGGGGAATATAGTGATGGAGAGAAGAGCTAAGGAGTGGTAATGAAGAGGGCATGGGTCGGGTGGCATGCACAAGTGTACAGAGAGTAGTTAATAGGGTGTGATAATGTGGGTATCTAAGGAGATAGAGGAGGAGAATAGCTAGGGAGTGATCTGCATGTATGTGCAGTTAAGGTGAGGATAGCTACTAGAGAGTTTGAGTGGTGGTAGCAGGGGATGGGTCAGATCACATTTTATGCTGGTAGATGGGTCTTCACCAGTACAGCATAGTTCTAGCCCTCATGGTCCTTTGTAATATCTGTTGTGAGGTTTAGCATCTTTAGATTGGTCTTCACTACCTCATCCCAAATTTTCCTGGATCTGCCTTTTCCATGAGTTTCATCCAGAGATTGCTCTGCATTTCATTATGCAGTCTTCTCTCTTGCACACTACATTCAATTCCTCTTATGCCAAGATTTTTTCTCAGCTTGTTGATGCTATATCATTCATGCACACTAATATTACACGTCCATTTTTTCTGGCCTTTGTAGGTCTTCTGCAGTCAAGGACCATGTATTACTACCATATAGCATTGCAGTTCTTATGCTGGTATCATCTACCCTTCACAATGAGAGAGAAGCCCTTTTTTGTTTCAATTTTTATGGCTGATCCCTCTGTTGGGTCTATATGAGGTAGGTCTTTGCTGTCCCATTTATTCTCTTCATTCAGCAACCCCTTATCATAAGTCTTCCATGCCTCTTTCTTTCTGGCATCAGACAGAACAAGTGCTCCACTATCATTTCAGACACACTTTTCCCCAACCACATCATGAGTTTCTCTAGCACACCGCCTCACAATCCAGAATACTTTGCACCTCTGATCTTCAAGATGCAGGACATGTGCAAACATCTTTTCTGCCTCTTCTTGTGCTGGATATACTTGATTACTGGCCTCTCTTCTAGCTATTTCGTATTGCTCTCTGTCTTCCTCTTTTCTCCAGTCTTGTCTTTTTTTGCTTTTATGGTTTTATGGTTCTAAATACCTTATCATCCTACCATCACATCACCCTCAATCTTGCTGGGACATTGCACTAGCCACAAATCTGGTTTATGGCTTCCAGCAGGTTGTCCCATAGAAATTCCCAATTTTTCTCTATGTTATATGTCTCCATCTCCTCTTCCTTACTGTTATAGCCATCAAGTAGGATTTCTCTGCATTTGTTATCTGCTGAGCTTTCATGCCTTCTTACAGCAGACTGGCTTTTGTCTTTTAGTTCATTAGGCCTTTACTCTAATGTTATTGACAACAAATCTGTGTTGGAAGGTACATTCTTCCCTAAGAAAGGACTTGGTATTTATAACCATTTTCCTGTCTCATTTCCTGGTGAGGATGAAGCCTGTTTGGCTTGTATGCCTCCCTGATTGGTAGGTAATTAAGAGACTGGTTAGCTGGTTTCCTGAAGTTTGTGTTGTCAATCCTTAGGTTGAGAGCATTGCAGATCACCATTTCTTCTACCATAACCGTAGTCTCCATGTACAACTTAAGCCAAGAACTCAAACTTATTCCTCTTGTCACAACTTTATTTAAGAACTCAAACATCATCAAACTTTATCACATGGTCCAAAAAAACAAATTTGGTCAAGCTAAAACAGGAGTTAGCCTTGTGGGATCCAATAACAGTCTTCATACATATTATGGAATTCATTTTAAGGCAATGTTTCACTGAAAGAAAGTAGGAATGTCTATAGTTGCAAGCAACGTTAGCTCCACAGGCTATTTATGTTGGTGGTCCTGCAATCAGATTGGTCATTATTTTGTGATTCTTACAAAGTCCATATAGCCCCAGTATATTATTGTTCAAGGTTTGGAAATTGTTGGTGGTACTCTTTCTTGGTTTTAGAATGTTTGACCACATCATCATATGAGCACTAAGAATTCTTTCTCTTTCCTCATGTTATTGTTGCATTGTCTGTCTTGTGTTGTTGATGTGGGGTTGCATTATTAGAATGTAGTTCGGCAAGCTGTCTATGGACAGCAACTAATGACTATATGATAAATCTAAAAGAGTGCAGACATAAACCCACCTCCAATAGAATATAGGAGTAGAATAACAACTACCTAGTGAAAGATGTGAGAGTCAATGAAAAGACATACACACATTCGCACAAAAACTTGGTGGAGAAACATGACGTGAAGACACATACATATACAGGTATGTATACATATAACCAAATACAGAAGCTTGTGGAAGTAGCAGATCACAAAGATACACATACAGAGACAAACACACACCACAAAATGACAAGGTGGAGTAAATACATGAACAGAAAAAAGAGGAGACACACAGGAGCAAGAATAGTTTTTGAGAAGTCCACAGAATATGTGATGAAAGAGCTTTGACAATTAATTAAGCAACCACCTGGTTATTAAACTAACTGATGAAAGGATTAGTTACCTAAGTAATAATAAACTTGTGCATGTTTTTAATGACAGCATGACCCTTCTAAAGTATAACAATATCTGCTTCAACACCTGATTTCACATCAAGAATATTACAAAACAAATGAGTTGTGGTGCCAAGCAGATGGTTGTGCCAAACAAAGCGTTGGGATGACCCTTCAGTTGTGTCAAGGACATGACAACTCCCCTACTGCTGGTGATTTACACGATAAAAGCACCCAGTACATTCTATAAAGTAGTTGGTGATAGGAAGGGCATCCAACTGTAGACAGCTTGCCAAACAAAAGGTTCAAGGACCCTCTTATCAAAGACAACCTCTCTAGAGCTGGTGATATGCCTGTCTGAGAAATCAATGACCCTACTTCAATACAGACTGTCTGTGAAGACAGTCTGTATTGAAGCAAGGAAAGTGGACATTAAATGATGATGATTAAATATATATATATATATACACATATAGTCAATTTGGCAGAATCATTAGCATTAGATATTTGTTGTGATTCTACATTCAAATCCCACCAAGGTCTACATTGCTGTTCATCCTTTTGAAGTCAATGAGGGAAGTACCAACCCAATGCTGGTGTAGCCTTCTTTCCTTCAAGCTGTAACATCCTGGATGTTCCACTGGATCAAATCATGGAGGGCCACGAGGGTGTTTGTCTTCTCAGGACTGCATGGGTACCTACAATTTTTAACAAAAGTATGGTAGACACTACCAAGTGCTACTCAATTGCAAGTGATAGCTGTAAGGAATGTCCGAACGAAAATCATGTAAACGTAAGGTACAGACTTCATCTCTCTCTCCTCTCTCTCTCTCATTTCGTATTTCAAGTCCAAATAGCCATTCTATCGCTAAAACAAACTACATTTTCTGTTTCTATTAAGTGCTAAATACGTTTAGGTTTTTGGACGTATTTAACAGAACAAATTTTGTATTTTTGTTAATCGCTTGTTAAATGCATAGACCCATCTCAATCATTACCTTCTTGCTAGCTATTTTCAAACCTTAATTCCTAACGTATTTTCAAACCCCAAAAAAAGCAAAATCCTTTCCTTCTTCCTTCTTCGAAGGCACGGGGCGGTCAAACGCCTAACACCCACAGCCATCATGTGGCCCCCTACCCTCGCACTCTCTCTCTCTCTCTCTCTCTCTCCCTATAAATATATGATAGGAATTCACTTCGCCAAATTTCATTTCTTTGCCTGCTGTCCGAACGAAAATCATGTAAACGTAAGGTACAGACTTCATCTCTCTCTCCTCTCTCTCTCTCATTTCGTCTCAATCATTACCTTCTTGCTAGCTACCCAACACCCCTCCCTCCCACCCCCACACACCACCATTGCTATTACGTGGACCAATCATAAAACAGCCCCCACGTATCACCAGTATTATTACGCGGACCAATCAGAAACCAGAGGCCTATACTATCGCTTGCCTGGTTGCCTTTCGATATACGATATATGATGGATGGATGGACTGCGGAATCCTGGAGAGTGGAGGTGAGAGAGAAAAATCTGGACGCTCAGCGACAATGCCAAAGATAAAGACAAATTCACCCCTTGGACGAGAATGCGAGCACTCCTCATTGTTTCGACCGCGGACGGCTAACATAACACCATCGCCCCCCGCCCCTCACCGCCCCCAACCCCCAAACGCAATCCAAAACTTCAGAGTTGGTACCATAAATGTAGGCACCCTAAAGGGTCGCGCTAACGAGGTTGTAGAAATGCTTGAACGTAAGGAGGTCGATGTTTGTTGTATTCAAGAGACCAGGTGGAGGGGTGGGTCTGCTAGGTTCATTGAGGGTAAAAAACGTTGTTATAAGCTTTTCTGGGTGGGAAACGACGATGGGCTGGGTGGAGTAGGAATCATGGTAGCAGAAAAGTGGGCAGATAAGATAATAGACGTAAATAGAGTGAACGACAGAATAATTAAAATACGACTTGTCCTCAATAGAACTACGGTGACAGTAATATCTGCGTACGCACCCCAATCCGGACTGCCCGGCACTATAAAAGACAGATTCTATGAGACACTGATGCTAACTACCTCCCAAATATCCGACAGTGACTATATAATTATCGCAGGCGACCTAAATGGTCACGTTGGACAACATTGTGACGGCTACGACGAAATCCATGGAGGCTATGGGTTTGGTACTAGAAATGAGGAAGGCTCCAGAATCCTGGAATTCTGTGATGCAAATAACCTAACTATCTGTAACACTAACTTCAAAAAACGTGACAATCACCTGATCACCTATAGATCCGGGGAACACACAAGCCAGGTAGATTATATCCTTACCAGAAGACGTGACAGAGTGTCTGTTGTTAACACTAAATCCCTCCCCCATGAAGAATGCACCTCCCAACATAGACTGATAATTAGCGACCTCATAGTCAGGACGAGACGTACTCGACAACAGAAGAGGACTATCCTCAGGAGGAAAATATGGAAGTTAAAGGACCCCACAGCCAGGAATAAATTTCAAAGCATATTACTTGATGCTTTCGACAGTAAGGAAGAACATTTAGAGTCGGACAATATAGAGGGAGAGTGGGAATTTCTGAAAGCAAACCTGCTGTTGGCGACAGACGAGGTCTGTGGCTGGAGCAGGCCTGTAGGCAGGAGGAGAGTAACATGGTGGTGGAACAGTAAGGTGGAGGGGTCAATTAAGGCCAAAAAGCAGGCTTGGAAAGTATGGCGGGATGGGGGAAGTAGAGAGGACTATCAAGTGGCCAGGAGGGAAGCTAGGAGACAAGTGTACTTAGCAAGAAGGGAAGCTGAGGAAAGAAAGTTCAAGCATGTTCTACAACGCGATGACCAAAAACGTGAGGTGTTCAGGATTGCTAGGCAATGCGTCAAGGAAAACCGTGATATTGTCGGGGAGAAGTGTGTACTAAACGACGATGGCACACTTGCCATCACCGACGCTGATAAGAAGGTAGCTTGGAAGTGTCACTATGAAAGGCTTCTAAATGAGGAGAATAATTGGGAGAAAGGCAGTCTCCCCCATATCGACCCAATAGAGGGACCAGCAGTGTTAGTCGAGGGGAGTATAATAAGTAAGGCAATCAAGGATATGAAGACTGGTAAGGCGGCTGGGCCTTCGGAAATAGTTGCTGAGATGCTGAAGGCATCTGGCACGGTGGGACACACCATGGTCACCCGCATAGTTAACCAAGTCGTACAAAACGGGGTTGTTCCGAAGGACTGGCATAGCAGCATCATCGTTAACTGTTATAAGGGTAAAGGAGACGCCCTAGATAGGAGTAACTATAGAGGCATTAAATTAATCGACCAGGTCATGAAGGTCACGGAAAGAGTAATAGCGCAGCTAATCAGAGAGAGAATTGACCTAGATGAAATGCAGTTCGGGTTTGTGTCAGGCAAAAGTACCACAGACGCTCTTTTCATAGTACGACAACTACAAGAGAAGTACCTAGCTAAAGGTAAACCCCTCTACTTAGCTTTTGTCGACTTGGAGAAAGCCTTCGACAGAGTCCCCCGCTCCATTATCTGGTGGGCTCTTAGAAAACTAGGCGTTGACGAATGGCTTGTGAGGGCTATACAAGCCATGTATAAAGAAACAGTCAGCAAGGTTAGAATTAACAACGAATATAGTGAAGAGTTTAGCGTAAAAGTCGGCGTCCATCAGGGCTCTGTTCTCAGTCCACTACTATTTATTATTGCCCTTCAGGCCATAACAGAGGAGTTCAAGACAGGCTGCCCATGGGAACTCCTATACGCAGACGACCTGACACTCATAGCGGAATCAATGGCCGAGCTAGAGAAGAAATTCCAAACATGGAAGCACGGCCTAGAGTCAAAAGGACTTAAAATTAACCTGGCTAAGACCAAAGTACTAGTTTGTAGGAAAGAAAACAAGGCGGCGGTCCCTTCTGGGAAATGGTCGTGCTCGGTGTGTAGGAAAGGCGTAGGTAGAAACTCCATTTTATGTCCTAAATGCAAAGTATGGGTGCATAAAAGATGTAGTGGGATCACAGGTAGGCTAACTAAGAACATAGATTTTACATGTGGCCGGTGCTCTGGTGCAATAAGTAGCAGCAAGTGCCCACAAACTACTAGCTCTTTCAATTGCGCAGAGGGTTCTATAGAAATAGTGGACAGCTTCCGTTACCTGGGCGATAAAATCAGCAGTGGGGGAGGGTGCTCTGAAAGTACTGTAGCTAGAGTCAGAACTGGTTGGAAAAAGTTCAGAGAGCTTATACCACTGTTAGCTGCTAAAGGGTTCTCACTAAAAATGAAAGGCAGGTTGTACGATGCCTGCATACGAACAGCAATGCTGCATGGCAGTGAGACCTGGGCATTGTGTGCAGAGGATATACGCAGACTAGAGAGGAACGAAGCTTGCATGCTCCGCTGGATGTGTAACAGTAATATACGTGAACGGCAAAGCATAAACGAACTAAGGAATAAATTAGAGATAAGAGGGATCAGATGTTGTTTACTCGAGAGAAGGCTACGTTGGTATGGACACGTGATGCGCATGAAAGTCGATAGCTGTATAACAAAGTGCAGGGCAATAAAGATAGACGGTAGTCACGGAATAGGCAGACCTAGAAAAACCTGGGACGAGCTGATAAACTCCGACATCACACACTTACACCTCTCCAAGACAATGTCACTGGACCGAGACCTTTGGCGGTACTCAGTAACAGAGAAGACCCGCCTTACCTAAATATATAGTAAAACCTACTCCAGCCAGTAGGCATCTCTAACAAATACACCCCGTCCCACCACCCTCACCCGATCCACACCACCCCGTTCTATGTAAAGTTATGTTGGTGCCGCGCCATCGAGGCCGAAACAAATGAGATCGTGTAGGTGTCACGACAAAAAAACACACAGTCCACGCTGTAATGTGGCCGTGTAGGCAACACGGTAAAAACCTCCCAGACCCACACTGTAAATGTGGTTGGTGTTAGGAAGGGCATCCAACTGTAGAAAACCTGCCAGACAGTCCTATGCGAGCAAGACAATCACTCTTGCCTCAAGTGGGACTACCCCCGTCCAAACCCATGCAAGCGTGGAACACGGACGTTAAACGCTGATGATGATGATGATGATGATATATATATTAGATTTAAGACTCATCTCTTGCCAAACTTCTGGATTCACCCTGAATATTATTGTATCAGCAATTAGAAAATTCAGTGATTATGTATTCAGTTTTGTTAATCTCATATTTAGGGTGATTATATTTACAGTATCACGCCCTATTATGGAATATATGTGGTTAATCCCTATCAGACCATCATGTTAGCTTAGTTAATTAAGCTTCCGCACTGACAATAAATGGGATTAAGAAAGAGGAGATCTACCAGGAAAATAGTTAAACTGAGCACTGATTTGTAAGCTATATGTATGTTTATGTGTGTGTAAATATACATTAGTGTCTGTATGTCTACGTAAAAATTTGTATGTGTGTGTGTATGTTTATACACAGACATAAAAAATACATATATGTACAATTCTCTAAATGTGTATATATATGTTCATGCATGTATATATATGTGTGTGTGGAATATACCAGTGATGTATTTTACAATATTCTTTTGAAATAACCTTCATTGCAAGTTGGTGAAAAGTAATTAATAATCGTTAGTTAGAAATATTTAGTGGAGTCACCCTTATTGCATGAGGATCAACTATTTAGCAGACAGCTTTGTTGTGTGAAAATCAACAATTCAGTGGAGTAACCTTTGTTGTATGAGGATCAACTACTTAGTAGAGGCACCCTTGTATCAAGATCAAATATTTAGTGCAGTTACCCTTGTTGTGAGAGGATCAACTATACCTAACAACAATGCACTTTTAATACTAAAACCTGATTCATTATTAAACTCTTCTTTCCTCAGAGGAAATTTTTTAAAATATGAAACTTTGTCAAAAGAATATGGAAGATCAGGTGCATACCAGTAGAGGTTGGCAACCAAGGGTTTGCAGCTCATTCCCTTATCATCATCATCATCATCATCATTTTACGTCCGCTTTTCCCTGCTTGCAAGGGTGGGACCTGAGTAAAGCTTATTATGGTAGCAGTGCTATCAAAACAACATAGAAGCAACAGAGAAGGCATTTAAATGGTTATGGCTAAAGAGAAGTAGTTGGTGGGTTCAGTAGTATTTATGCCACTTGGACACCAACTAAAGCTTGATCAACCTTGGTTGGCTCACCTGAATGAAGGTGTAACCTGTATGACCTAGTGACTCCAGAATACAATACTGATAAAGTGTCCAAATATTAATATCTGTAGTTGGGTCACCTGGATGAGGGTGTATGTTATTAGACCTGAAACACTGAGTAACTCCAGGATACAACACTGATCATGTGTCCTGTGGTCAGGTCACATGGATGTGAGTGTATTTCGTAAGACCCAAAACACACTGATTCCAAGATACAACACTGATATCACTCAAAAGCAATGTAGGGCACATTTGCTCAAGGTACACATAGTGGGATTGAACCTAAAATCACAGGGCTGCAATACAAACTTCTTAACCACACAGCCACATCTGTGCCTATCTGAGAAGCAAGTGACACTTCTGTTCATTGACCAGCCAGTAAGTTCTTTTACCTGACAAAATACAGCAGAGCCTTTTAGTTCCCTAACAAGAAGATCTGTACTACTAGATTTGCCAAATACTTCTAGCTATCACTCCTCAACAAAAATGGTTCTGATAACTGCATTCCTGCTGAAAAGCTTCCCCCATATACTGTTTTCTTCACCTCCACCTTCATACTGCACACATTCAACAAATTACCTGCCTCATTACCATATACAGTTTCCATGTGCAAAACCTCTTCCATTCACTCCCCCCTCAACAAAGTGACTGGTCTCAATATCATACCCCACCACTATCCAGACCCATGCAAAGCTGGTAATAGGCCCAGGTTAGATGTAAAATTTAGCCCCCACCCCAAGCATGCAACAGGCCCAGCACATATGTGAAACGTAAGCCCACAGAGCTGATAAGCCCAGGCCAGATGTAAAATCTAGCTCCCACCCCATCTCCAATGCTGGTAGTAGGTCCGGGACATGTGAAAAATAAGTCCCAAAAGATGGCAATAGGTCCAGGCCAAGTGTAAAATGTAATCTCTCACAGCTGGTAATAAGCTCAGGCCAGACATAAAATGTAGGTCCCATATCAAATAACTCATTAAGTATTTTAATAGTGCTAAATACATATGGTTTATGTAGTATGGGTTACAGGTGTATATATATATATATATATATATATATATATATATATATATATATATATATAATGTATATGATGTCTTATATGTAACAGAACGGAATAAAAGAACAAGAATTTGAAGCAAATAGCCAGCCACCCCTTCCCTCAGAATTGTAGATCCACGCCAACTGGCCTGTTCTTCGCCCCATCCGTCACCCTCAAACAGTGCGCATCAGACGTAGCACCTATCTTCACCAAACTTTTCAGTTTGTCTGTCTCTTTCTACACAAGTCTATTGCACATCTCTATCTACTGCTTAAAATAGAAAATCTTTGCATATCAAAGAAATTATAACAGGAATATTTAGAATTTAATATGACAAAACATCCACCATCTGAAATGCGTAGACTGTTAAGATTATTCAGAAAATTCAAAGTATTTTAAAGATATTTAACTTCATCAGCGCTCACTCAAAATTTAATATTCACTTCATTCGAAGGTGTGCATGTACATATCTATCTGTCTAAACATATATATATATATATATATATATATATATATATATATATGTGTGTGTGTGTGTGTGTGTGTGTGTGTACACAAGCACATATGTATATATATATATATAATGTAAGCGTGTGTATGCATTAGTGTGAAAACAAACTTTCTCCCGTTTAATTAAGTAATTTTGCTTAATCAAGACTATTTTACAAGCAAATCTACGAAATGTAGGACAAATATCCATAGTATAAATGTTGTTGCGATGTATGCCACCTGGCAAATATGATCCTTTAGTATCGATATCGAAAACTAGACACCCAGTCTAGCAAGAACAGTGTAGGATCATAAAACTACACAGACATTACCTTGAATTAACATTACAAATTATAAAATAAGTTATTCTTAATTTTCTCTACTTCCACCGTTTAAATGACAAAATCTACAGCCAGAGATATTGATAATTTAGTCAATAAGAGTAACCTCACCCAACAAAAATTATGCAGCCATTTTAGCTATGTAGAACTGTGCAGTTGCGCCGGAGAATGGGCGGCCTTGTATTGGGTATTAACAGTTGATTACGATTAATAGTCGTTAATTTGCTTCTATATTAAAAAAAAAAAAGAATATAAAATAATATATTATGTCATTTTGTGGATCAATAAATTATCCACAGTAAAAACGCAGGTTATTCTGTTAAAAACAGTTCTGAGTGAGTGACGTTTTTTTTTCTTTTTTTGGGGGTGGGGACTTAAATTTTTTTTTTTAATAAATTTCTTGGGCTGCTGGAAAGCGGATATTTCTATGAGAGGAAAATATATTATTAATAAATCATTATTATTTTTGTTGTATTCTTGTACACTGATAGTGTGAAGAAAAAATAGGTTTGCAACATTATTTTTGTTATCCGTAAACTGTCAAACATATTTATTATAATCAGGTTGACAATTTACAGTAAATAATGAAGAAACAAAACAATCAACCGTAGCTTCGATACTGGTTTCATTATGTTTATTTATATAATTAATTATGTATACAAATAAACAATTTATATTAATTTTTTTTCTTTTTGTGGGAGAAGACAAGGATACTCCCTCCCGCACAAGAAGCGATGGATTTTCCCTTTAATAATAGTTTAGGCATGCCAACATACCCGCAACATTGCCGCGAGTGGACAAACGGCCCTTTCTTTTCTTTCTTTTTTTTTTTCAAGGAGAAATACTAAGTTGAGACATAAATGTTTTTCTCTATGTTTATCAGTGTCGTAAATATTGTGAATTAACTTCAACCAGGAATAGAAACTGCATCACCAACTCGACTTACCGGGAGCTTCTTACGATGGTGACTTTCAATAGGAACTTTCTCTTAGAAATCAGAGATATTCCTAAACGAAACGTTATCAATGAATATTGAAGTAATAAATAATGTACAGAGGAATATGAATTTACTTTGTATTCAATAAAATACTTAATTTAATATCACTAATTATTAAAAGACCTAATAATGTAGATACCTAAATATAAAATGATATCGAAAGCTGGCATCGGTAGATTTAGTAAAGGTACAGGCAAAAAAAAAACTGCTGAAATTATATATATATATATATATATATAAACAGATTAAAACAATCTGAAAGAAAAACAATACTAAAGATCAGTTCAACCGGAGTCACAGGACTGCACTAATCGGTGTTTACCTTATTATTGCCCCCGTTCTTGAGAATACCACATTAGAATAAATCTTTTAAGCTGTCAATGCTATATCAATTAAAAGGTACTTGTTGAATGAATGAAAGGGTATTCACATAATACCACTTCGGAGATTTCGAATTCAATTAATTGTTTTATTACAAAATATTTAGTGTTTTCTTTTCATGGTTGAATCTTATAGCAATAAAGATAACTAATAAATAAATAAAGTAGACAGGAAATTCTTAAAATTGCAGTGACTACTGACTTAATACCGCTCACATGTCTTCATGGAGATAGAAGGGTGAAAAAAGATTTCTTGGTGTCTTGCAGACTTTTTAAAAAGAAATCGGTGAGAGTCACTGCTTCCGTAGCCGAACGGAATTTTAAAATACCGGGAATTATCGATAAACTACTTTTTTTTTCAGCCAGTGGCTCGAGACGTTTGAAGAGCTGGGCCACTGACAACGAAGTTCTTGTCATCGTTGACGGCTCGCCTTACCGAAGTATCAGGTGATGCCCTTGAGGGTGCTTGGTTATTCTAGTGTCTTAGCCTCGCTATCACCCGCGGTAACGCTGCCAGTGTGTTGGCTTGATTAAAAAAGTATTAGTGGGAGGCTCCGGCACCTCTTGTGGTGTGTGACCGATTGACACACTTAGTGTTGACAATATTTTCTTTCGTTTTGATTCTATATTTTCATGTGAAAGATTTATGTAATTAAGTAATAGCCATATGTGTGTGTGTGCATTGATCTTTGACAGCTATGTCATTCGTGTTTGTAATTTCAAGCTATCTATATTATCAGCATACTGTTTATAATTTTTTTCTCAAAATGAAAATATAAACACAATAAATACAAATAATTATTGCCAGGAACCTCACTAATATAATGCACAAAAATATATGATCAAAGCGAGAGAAAAAAACAAATAAACAAAAACAACCATAATTCCCCACCAAGTGCGACAATCGGTTGCGCAACACAAGGGTCAATTTTTTGAGGCAAACCAACACGCTCGCAGCATTACCGCGGGTGGTGGCGAGGCTAAGGCCTGGAACAATCAGGACCACCCCGAACATCACTTAACACCTCGGTAAGGCGAGCTGCCAAGTTTAGGGGAAATGTGAACTTTGCTATCATGTAATTTCATGTCCATCGTTTATTTTTTTAATGCTGTTATTAATAAATAAATATTTATCTGTGAATGGTAACCAAATATTAAGGAAATAATAATAACAACGATGATTTCTAATTTAAGCACAAGGCCAACAATCTTTGGAGGATGGGAAATCAATTAAATCGGTGTCCGTAATTGACTAGTACTTCATTTTATTGAACCTAAATGGGCGAAAGCAAATTTGGCTCCGACGGGATTTGAACTCAGAACGGAAAGGACCATGACTATATGCTGCAAAGCATGTCCAGCTCTCTACCGATAGTGCTAGTCCACCGCCCTGTTTAGTGAAATAATAATGGTTTTTAATTTAGACACAGGCCAGAATAAATCTTTCTTTATTAACCACAAGGGTTGACACAAAGTATAACATTAAGGACAACACAGGACAATGCAAATGGGCATTTCTGCGTGTAAAAAAACCCAGAGTATGTGACAGAATAATTATAATTGTTTCTACTTTTGGCACAAGGCCAGCAATTACCCCAGTGCATTACTGGTACTTTATTTTATCGACCCAGTAAGGATGAAAGGCAAAGTTAACCTCAGCCGGATTTGAACTCAGACCGCAAAGGCCCGTAATAATAATCCTCTTTATGCTTGCATGAGACTGGTAGCTACAGTGTTGGTGATCAAACAGAAACAATGTATGGTTTGAAAGGACTCTTTTATCTGAACAAGTATGTGACAATGTCTGTAGTGCCATGATAAAATTCACCCATTACACCCTGAAAAGTGTTAGTGCTGGTATCACAGAAAATGTACCCAGCACCCCCTGTAAAGTAGTTAATGTTAGGCAGGGCATCCAGCAATAGAATGCATACCAAATATGGAAAATATGAACAAGACAGGTCGCTTCGACCCAGCTGATCTCAGACTGTTACAACTGATTCAAATTATGCAAGCATGGAGAGGGGATGTAAAATGATGATGATGATGATGAATGATTGTTTCTTACATTGGCATTAGGCCATAGAATAGATGTATAGTTGAATGACCCAGTCACTAGAATACTAGCACTTACTACTATATGAACTCCTAGAGGAATAAAAAGCAAAGTCAACTGAGATTTGAACTCAGAACATGAAGAAGGGTTAGTGGTTAGGGTGTTCAGCTCACAATCATAAGGTTGTGAGTTTGATTCCCAGAGGTGTGTTGCGTCCTTCAGCCAGACATTTTATTTCACATTGCTTCCGTGAGGTTGAGGGGCTGGTTGCTGGAAGTATCGGGCTCAGTGACATCACTGGACCCTTGCCGAAAGGAGGGGGCCAAGTGATGCCACATAAGTGGAAGGACTAGTGGTGTGGTCCTCTTTCTGTTTTGACAATCTTGTTGATTTGATGTGTCTATGGCTTGAGCTCAGGTATATGTCCTAGGTTTTCTGGCTAAAGGTTAGGCAGGTAAGGCTTTCATTGATATGTTCCATCTGGTCAAGATTGATGATAGAAGAGGACCAATGAGGTAGGTGACCATAGGTAAAGATTGACATGAATACTGACATGAATTGAAGATTGAAAGATAGGCTTTTACACTTACCTCTCTTCTTTTGATGACCGAATGCTGAAGTTGGTGCATTACTGCACCAGTTGCTGCAATTCTTGCATTTAATTCAACCTCCTCCCTTCCATAACTTGTGAAAACGTCGCCGAGATACTTGAACTTCTCAATCTGCTTTAGTGGAACTTCAGTGAAATTGATCATACAAGACAGACCAGAAAAACTTCTATCAAGAACTTAATGTTTATTTCTGTTTGAAAGGTTTAATTCTGGATGTGGAAAAAGCAAGAGGTTTTGGGGAGGCATTTGTAATGTGAAGAAGGAGACAAGGATGATATAGACTGGCTAGTTGATATAAAAAATGAGAGGGAATACATGTAAAACTCAATTGTGATTACAGAACATATGGTAAACATCAGATATTGTAAAACACCAAATTAGAAGGGGAAAGGCCCAGATCATGTCCAAGGGTATTGATTAAAAATGTTTACTTCTCTTCATGGTAACATAACAGTTGAACTCAATATCTTAAACAGTGTGAAACAAATGTCAACTTGGATGATTCATGGGAGAACTGTCCTGTGTTTGAAGGACCCAACCAAAGGAATATGGATAACTTCCAGCCAATCGTATGTCTACTACTTATGAGGAAATTAATGACAGGGATTATAGTTGGGAAATATAAACATTTACTGACACTGAATGCATATTGCCAGAAGATCAAAAGGGATACAGACAAAGAGTAGGTGTACAAAGGGCAAGGCAATATAGTAGGACTAAGAAGAGACATAAGAACTTGGCTATGGCTTAGGTGGATTGTAGGAAGGCACATGGCCTTGTTCTCCACAGTTAGACAATGGAATGCCTGAGGATATTTAGAATTGCTGAGAATCTAACTGAATCTATAAAGAGAAGTATGGCAACATGGAGAACTCAACTAAGTTCTGCAGGGCATAGTGCTGGGAGAGGTGAATATAGAAAGAGGAATTTTTCGAGGTATGGAGTTTGGCATCAGGAAGTGTATTGGTGATGCAAAGAAGGATGGTAAATGCAACTAATAGGATAGAGCTCCTTAATGGATAGGTAATAAAGAAGGTTGAAATGAAGGATGATTTTACAACCAAGTACTACAGGAGATTGGGGCTGATATTGAACTCAAAATTGAAAGACAAAAACAAGATCTCTGCAATAAGCATATGGGCTATTGCAGTTTTGTGATATGGAGTAGGTATACTGAAGTGGATACAGGATGAGGTCAAAGAATTGTCAGTGGTTTTTAATTTGAATAGTTATGTAGATAGACTGTATATGACACGATACAAAGGAGGGAAGTGACTCATTGAATGTGAGGATTGTATTAGAAGTAAGGAAAATGGACTAAGGTGGTGTATAAAAAACAGTAAAGAACAATTTTTGAATGGAATGCGACAGGTTAGGATTATAGAAACTGAAATATGCAAGAGTAAGGAAAAACTCAAACAGAAAAGCAGAGGAGACAAAATTAGACTATGGAAAGAGAAAAGGATGCATGGCCAATCTGTGTGAAATATGGAAAAAGACCAGCACAGAGATAGGATTGACAAACAGATATTGGGCTTGGATGAAGAATTTAGAGTGGAAAATTAAAACAGTCCTTGATCTGTGCAGCCAAGGAACAGTCATTGCAAAATAATTATGTGAAATACAACATTGACTAGACTGGAGAGTCTCCTTTGTGCAGATTGTGTGACAGGGGAAACTGTGGTTCACAGTGTTAGGCACTGAAGAGGTACAAAAGAGGCATGACAATGATGTGTACATTGTACATTGGAAATTGTATGGAAAGTTTGGTTGTTTGAAAACACTGATCTAAGAAAGGGTATGAACAAAAGCCTAAGGAAATGCTTGAAAATACAAAATTGAAGCTTCTTTGGAACATCAGTGTCCAATTAGATGAGAGGATCCCAGCAAGACCAGGTCTTATACTGGAGGATAAAGAATGAAAATACTGCCTCTTGGTTGATATAGCAGTGCCAATAGATGACAGAGTTGCTGAAAGGAAAATGAGAAGGAAGATAAATATCAGCCACTTAAATTTGAAATAATGCAGATATGAGAAATGAACTGAGTATAAGTTATTTCAATTGTTGTTGGAGCTCTTGGTGTGGTAGCAAAGAAAATCCAAGATAGGATCTCAAAGATTGGGGTTGGGAACAGCCAGAATGTTAAGAAGGGTACCACAAATATAATAAGGAGAGTGAACTGCAGGGGCAATGGTCATTTCTTATGACCAACTCTTGTATGTTAATTTTGACAACATATAATCTATCAGAGTTCAAAGAAATAACAACAACAGCATCAATAATATTAATAAGAGAAGCAGTAGCTGGAAAGGCATTACATGGGCAATTTGAATGACAAACATCTGGTCTTGTGAATGGTTCTCTTACAGTGATCTAAAAAATGTGACTGAAGCACTGCTGATCTTAGCCCAAAACCAAGAGTAATAACTAAAGGAATATATTATCTTGGTGAAAGTGTGAAGTGCCATCTGTGTAGAATTAATACAGAAAGTGTCACCCACATAATGAGTGCTTGCAAAATGCTAGTTCAAAAAAAGTATAAAAGAAGACATGACAAGATCTTATATATCTTGACTGGTGCAATAAATATAGCTATCAGATATCCAATAAATGGTACAAGTATGTCCCAGAAAGTGTCCTTCATGACAGAAATAAACCAATATACTCTGAGACTTGGGTGTGTCTTGGATTGTATAATAGATATTATTTATTTTGGTCGTTTTGGAAGCCTTGTTGTGGAGTTTATTATTTATTTGTTTTTTATCCTTATAATTGATTTTTGCTTGGTGGGGTGAAGGGTCACTATAGTCAATTAAATTAGCTTCGGTACTTGAATTGGTAATTTAATTTTATTGACCCCAGAAGGATGAAAGGTAATATTAACCTCAGCTGGGTTTGAACTCAGAATATAAATATCTGTTACTAAATACCATAAAACATTTTGTTCAACACTCTACCAATTCCACCAATCCATCAAATAAGTGAAAGTCAGTGGAGTGACAGAAGCAGCAGACAAAATGCTTTATTGAATTTAGTTCTGTCTCTTTTATATTCTGAGTTCAAATTCCTCGGGGTCAGACTTTACCTTTAAATATATGTTGTTGTTGTTGCTGTTAGGTCCTAATGTCAACTTATATAGAGCAGACTGATTATCAAAAGTGTTCCAGATGTGACCATCCCTGTGTACCTAGATGAAGTTAAACAGCTTAGTGGTAAGGATGTTGAACTTACAATAGAAAGGTCATGAGTTTAATTCCTGGGCCAGATGGCCCACTGTGTCCTTTATCAAGACACTTTATTTTACAGTGTACCAGTCCACTCAGATGGGGGTTAATCCTATGATGAACAGGTGTCCCATCCAGGCAGGGGTCTTGTACTCTCAGTTGCTTAAAGCAATAAAGCTGGGATATGCTCTGGCCTGATGAACCTCTAGGCTTGGGACAAAAAAGAGAAGAAAGTGTACCTAGGTTTACATTATCAAATGTGTCCTTCATTTTTTTAAAGTGATTGTGTTCTTTGAAAGAAATTTAGCTATTTTTAGCAAGTTGAATGAGTGTATAGAGGTTCTCTCACTGACTCGTATAAGTTCTAATTGTTGATGTCTAGCCCTAGGTCAAACATGATCAAGCAGACCTATTGTCAAAGATGTTTCAGCTATGACAATCCTGTTTGTTTTTTGTTTTTTTGTGCTCAGAGCTACATTGTCCAATGTGCCCTTCCTTTTTAGGGTGTTGTTTGAGGGACATATAGCTGCTATTTCTAGCAGGTTTGAAATTACTAATATAATTAAATTTGTGTTATAAAGCTATGATTGGTGGAACAGGGAATTCTTTGTGGTTAATCAGTAAAGATTTACAAATCCGTGACTGCTCTCCAGGAGTTGCCATATATACATGTATATATGTCGCACCAGTAAACATTCTTGTCTTAATACTTGCCTCGCATATAAAGTTTTGTAGGTTCAGTAGATGGATCACATGTTGGGTTTTGTGTTGAGTTTTCATGGAAAGAGGGGCATCATCTACACAAGTATAAACAATATATATGATTTTTGAGCAGGTTTTTTTCTCATTGTGATGTCAACAATGAAGTTTAAGAGTAAGATTTTCCAAATATCTTACATCATTATTCTGATTCCATTTTCTTTAAACTGAGACCTTTCAACCATTTAGTAAATAAAATACCACTCTAAACCTTACTCTACAGATATAGGCTTTGTGAGTAGTCAAACAGAAATTATTATTATTGATGAAAGAAAAGTGGTGAATTGGCAGAGTCTTTAGAACTTCAGTATTCACTCTGGTGCTGTGAGGTCAACTTTGCCTTCCAACTTTCCAAGATTGGTAAAATAAAGTACCAGTTTAGTATAATCGACTTCCTCTTCCCTAAATTGCTGGCCTTGAGCCAGTATTAGAAACAACTATTATAAATGAAAGAAGCAATGTAATATATAATTTCAAAAACATTGTCAGAAATGTTGTTTGTAAGAACATAGTCTATATATTTGCAATTTTTGTTTATGTGTAACCAATAATCTTATAAAAATCTAATCCAATAAAAAAAGAATGCATTGTTTTATCTCAGAGTAAGTGCATTATTCAGATAACACATATGAATTTAAATGATATTTATTAAGCATCAATTTGAGTTTTATACAATCTAATGAAGAAAGATTATTATTATTATTATTAAAGAAATACTTATTAAAAAGTTTGCAATTTTGGATAGACAAAATTTGAAGGGAAAATATATCAGAGTCAAATTGTTATTTATGTTTAATGTGAAGAATTAAAACCTATATGGAGTCATCAGTGTTTGTTATATTGTAACATTGACTGAGATATATCACCAATATACTAAGATAGTGACTATAGTCATTGCTAACTGATATATTATGACATTCACTGAGATATATCACTAATTTACTAAGGATAGTTGCTGTAGTTATAGTTGACTGATATATTGTGACATTGACTACTGAGATATATCACTAATATACTAAGATAGTTGCTATAGTCATTGCTAACTGATACATTGTGACATTGACTGAGATATATCACTAATATACTAAGACAGTTGCTGTAGTAATAGTTGACTGATATATTGTGACATTAACTGAGATATATCACCAATATACTAAGGATAGTTGCTGAGACTTTTATTATTCTACTTGGTATAATGATGGAAGTTTGGCACAGCAAAGCATTTTATAAAATGCCTTGTTTTGGGGGTTTTTTTCAAAACAGCCATTTATGTTCTGAGCTTAAGTCCTGCCAGAATTGATTTTGCGTTTGTGCCTTCTTGCAACTCTGTTGCCAGTCATATGCTGGTATTGCTCAAATTAATTTCACCCTACTCTAAAACTTGTCTTATTTCAATGCTAGAAATCTAGATATCCTTATTTTAGCAGTTGCTACATGGAATAAAAAATGGGTACAGCATGGCTGAAAGGTTAAGAAGTCCATTTTGCAATCATAAGGTTCTGAGTTCTATCACACAGCATGGTATTTTGGGTTAGCATTTTTTACCATAGCTATTGGGAGTGAAAGTGGATAGACAGAAACGCTTTGGAAGCCTGTACCTGTAATTTAAAGAGCCAACAGTCTTGTCATATTCTGTGTCATGCAGAGTCTCCCTGAGAATTACATTATGGGTACACATATCTGTGGAATACTCAGCCACTTACATGTTAATTCAATGAGTAAGCTTCTTTCCTAGCTTATGATACCTCTCTCAGTCTGTTTTAGGAGAAAGTGTGAGTTTGTACATTAGATTAGCAAAATGGCTTTGGTTAAGAGTGGGGTGAGTTTTGAATTATTTAGGGTAGGTGATAAAAGGGGAAGATTTTCAATTACATATATATATCAATGCATTAATATCATTATAATAAGATTTCCATGGACTAAAACATGATGTCTAGGATATAAATTAGGGTTGCAGAAAACGATTGATAAAAAAAATAACATGAAATATTTTCACCTATAAATTAAAATAAAAACTGTTTCATTTTGCATAAATATAGCAAAGAATCTTGAAAGGAAAAAAAATGGAATTTATAGTTCATACCTCTGCAAGTTTAGTTGGCCTCTTTAGGAGTTTCTTAAGTGTTTTAATGATAGGTTCACCAATTTTATCATAAAAAGCAATGTGAAATAAAGCATTTTGCTCAAGAATGCAATATGCCACCAATCAAACCTACAACCTAACCAGTAGGCTATGTGCCTTCAGAGAGGAAGGCTGTGATTAAACACAGACACACAACAGAATACCTTCAGATGAAATATATTCTTCAAGCCAGTGAAGGAGCTTCAGCATGGTTACTCATCCTGCTAAAAATAGCAGTATTTATTTTTTTTTAAACGTAGTCTTAAATAATGTAGTCTTGGATAAACTACATATTATGTCTGAAACAAAAGATGGGATTTTCAGGGTTAGAATGGTCAGGGCTGACTTGGAGCCAAATAACAACAACAATAAGACCTAATGAACTATCTAACACTCTGAAGGGAAAAAAGAAAGGAGCCAATTGTCCAATCAGACCAAGGAAACTATATTTCCATTTGTCATTCCAATGTCGGTCACAACTCTCTCTCGGTCACAACTCTGGGAAGAAGAAAGGAGCCAATTGTCAGATCAGACCAAGGAAACTGTTTCCATTCATCTTTCTATTGCTGATTCTATCTGCTAGTCCCAACTCCAAGAAGAAGAAAGGACTTAATTGTTAGATTAGACCAAGGAAACAATGTTCTCATTGGTCTTCTCATTGCTGATATTATCTGCCATGCATAGCTCCTGGCAGAAGTGTCAATGCTTTTCCTCTGACAGGATGCAGGATTTGAACTCAGAATTCACAGAACTAGTACTAATACTGTAAAGCATCCTGACCATTATTCTCTTTAGCAATTCCACTAATCCAGTGCCCAAGACTAGTACTTTAGTTACCAGCCCTGGAAGGATGACAGACCTAGTTAACCTTCATGAGATTTGAACTAGAGTACAGAGGACCAGAAGAAATATCATAAGGTATTTATCAAATGCTCTAAAAATTCTGCCAATTTACCAATAGAGAGATGAATTAATAAGCTTAAAGCCATTGTCTATATTTCTAAATACCAACTAATGCTGTATAATGGAGCACTTAATTATATATTTCTGTGTTTAGTAGTGTATCTATCTGTGTATGTGTGTAGTCAGTCTGAGCATGTGCTTGTCTGTTTCTGGGTGTGTATATGTATGTGTGTCTGTGCATGTGTATATGTGCATATATGTCTCTGCATGTATGTGTATGTGTCTGCCTGTGTATGTGTGTGCATGTGTGTGTGTGTGTGTGTGTGTGTGTGTGTTTATGTAGAAATATGATCTCTAATATAGGAGTTAATACAGTATGGCAAGGAAACAATAAATTTCAGTGGGACTTTTGTTAACAAAATTTTCTTTCCCTAAATCACTACAAAGCCTTCTAAATATTTCAATTGTTGGTTTAATTAAAGGTAAAAAGAAGGGTTCAGGTAACAGGACCCTTTTGAAAGCCAACTGTTCAATATAGGGAGTTATCTATATGATCTGCCAAAATCTATGTAAAGGAAAAAAAATCTGTATCAAAATATCTTAACAAGCTTACAAATACATTGTGATAAACTTTTAAAAAGCATATCAGGTACACTGCCAACATTCCTGAAGTGCTGTGAAGTGAAGAGAATCATGACTTCAAATTTATTAGGAGGCAATAAAGCAAGTGTGATTTACTTTTCTGTTGAAGGAAAAGAGAATAGTTGGGTAATATTTTCTTCTTTAAAACATCCTTCTATCACTTAACCCTTCCATTACCATATCTTTACTAATATATTCTCCCTATGGTTTTGAATAAATTTTTATAATATTTAGAATTTGGAGGGACTTCAAAGGATAACTTTCTTATTATCAAACCAGTGTTTGTAACATAACTTAAGAAAAAGGTTCTAACACAATCTTATAGTGGAAGATTTAAATTTAAATATAAGTAATTTAGAACAAAGGTTTTGCATACCAGAACCAAAGTCAGTTCTAGGGGAGTTGGTAACAAAAGGGTTAAATTCTGCTAGGCTTTCATTTCCTTTTCGTGCATAAAAACTGAAAGGAAGGAAATCTGTAATTTTTTATATCCTAATCATATTAGGTGATACAGTAAAACACTGCTTACATAGTGTATAAATATTATATATTGGACAGGGGATGTAGCTCAGTGATAGAGCATTTGCTTCACATGCAATCCCAAGTATCTCCAGAAAACATTTATCTAACCCATGACAACGTGGAAAATGGATATAAAATAGTGATGATGATGATGTTGATATGATCATCATCATCATCAAGGCAGTCATTAGATCATCAGATAAAATGCTTTGCATTATTCAATCTGGCTCTTTGTGCTCTGACTTCAAATCTCACTGAGTTAATTTTGCCTTTCACCCTTTTGAGGTCAATTAAAATGTACCCATTCAGTACAGGGATTGATTCTTCCTCTATATCTTTTTCTGACTTCTTTTCCTTTTCTCCTTCATTGGAAGAAACTGGTTGTGTTCAGACTTGGTCAGGAGATTGGCACTGCTAGGCTAAAAAAATGCCCAAGACATGCTGTATGACCTTACTGCACCTCTACAACTCTATCAGGAGTTCTGGGTCTACACATACATGATCATCATCATTTAATGTATACTTTTTCCTGCGAGTATCAGGTTATGTAATCCATTCACAGTAAAGGCCTTGCATAACTTTTCTTCTTATTCAATTTTTATCATTAATCCAAAATATTACATTTAACTTTTAACATGCCACATGAAATAACCTTAGCAAGACATTCTTGAAAAATACAAAACAGCACTATGACAACATCATATTAAAAACTAGTCTTTATTTTGATGCTGCAATTGTTCACAACAATCTGTCCACTAGTAAATATTTGGATTAACAAAACCATTTTTAGTTATTTTTTGCTAAATTTTATATCATTTAACCCTTTAGCATTTACATTACTCTATATTTACTATTGTATTTTCACGGTAAAGGCTTTATCTCACATAATAACAAATCTACGAGATTTTGATGTCATTTATTTTGAGAACAATACCTTAACATTAGTATGAGTGGCCAGTTACAGCCGATTTGAACAGAAAGAGGTGAGAGCGTTCTGGCCAGATATGGCCGATTTAAATGCTAATGGGTTAAGCATACTAAAATAATGATGAATGAATGAATGAGTTCAAAATTGAAATAACCCTTGCTAAAAAAAAAAAAATTAAATTGCTAAATTATTAAAGGATCAAAAAGAACAATGAAAGCTAAATCTATCCCAGTAAGATTCAAATTTAGATGTGAATTGTCAAGTATCCTTTTAAGAATTGTGTCAGTTTTTCTACAAGTTTCTCTCAATGTAGTAATCAGTAATGCTGCCTAGTGATATTGCATTCCATCAACATTGAGCAGCAATACCATAGGGACACTAGCATTCAACTATATGCCATGTTCTTCAGTGTATAACTCATTGAATGAATCATTACCATGACCTATGATATTATATGTAAAACTATGTATTCCATTGTCTCATTGTACACTCCAATAGCATACGGTCAGCTGTTTGGTTTATGGCAAAAGGCTATGCAGTAAAAAAATTCATCTGGTGAAAAGTAGACGAACTAATGGAAATGAAATGATTTTGTTGATTTCTAAGTTTGCAAAACTAAATTATAAATGCACTGTTCTTTCCTTTGCTATTAGTCCAATGCTGAAATACATCTCTCATAATAGAATATGGAAGTTAAGAGGTTAAAATGTTGGATATAAGCCACTGATTCAAACCTTTCTTTAATTTATTCACTTCTGTTTATTTTAATTGAAAAATATTCATTGATTTTCTTCAGTGTTAAGAAGACCATCTAACTGGAAATTCTTGCTCTGATGACTGAAATTCTTGGTCTGAGGACTGAAAATTCTTGGTCTGAGGACTGAAAATTCTTGGTTTGATGACTGAAAATTCTTGGTCTGATGACTGAAAATTCTTGGTCTGATGACTGGAAATTCTTGGTCTGATGACTGAAAATTCTTGCTCTGAGGTCTCTGAAAATGTCCAAAGGTTCTAATTGATCCTAGCATCTGCATTGTTGATGACTTCTAAGTTTCCTCAACACAAAATGAAATACATGAAGAGTTCTGTTGAAACATGAACTGAAAACAATTTAATTTTATGGGTTATAACAACATCAAAGAAAAGTTGAGTTAAGTTTCAAATAAATGGAATTCGTGTCAGGCAACAGCTATTGTTGATTAACCTAAGGGAATGTAACAGGGTAGAAATCACACCTTCACTAAAGTGTTTTGTTCTTAGTACCAACAAATATAAACTTAAGTAACTACTATCTACACAAGATCAAAATTCGATACCATAGGTTCAAACTCCCATCCTAACTCATCTCTTTCCAAAAAAAGTAGACTTGTAGTTTAAGAAAAGCATCAACAGAATCAATCTCTCCAGTTACAGAAAGTCTGTGGAGACTATGGGATTTTACTCCCTCCTCCAGACCTATCAAATAAAAAAAGAAAAGGAAGAAGTACATAGTTCAAGAGAGCTTCTCTTACTGAAAGGATGGGTGAGTTTGAGATTGGTGTATTTATTACAAAAGCCATTACTTCCAATCGAGTACAAATTGGTAACATGTACCATGCTTTCACTAAAGGTTTTAGGTACCCATGTAATTGCAAGCAGACACCTTCCTGATCCTCCTTCCTTTGATCTAGTGGAACATTGAGGATGTAACAGCTGGAAAGAGGGAGGGTTACACCAGCACTAAGTTGCTATTTTATTTTTCTACCCCCAAACAATGAAAAGCAAAGTGGACCAAATTTGAACTCAGATCTGGAACAAATATCAAATGCTGTCACATCAACTACTTTGAAGAAATAGAGGTTATGAAAGGTGAAGAAATAGAGGTTAATATTAAACAAGACAATGGTATGTTCCAGTGTGACAGTCCTTGGACATGCAAGGGTGGATTGTATCGGAGCCTCTGAGGTAAATTTTCCAAGATGGAATACTACTGCTTTTAGGATTTTAGGCCTCAAAGTTAGAGCAAGAGCTCTTTTCTAAATTTCTTCTGTGGCCTTCAGCAGATTGTTTCTCAGGAACTCCCACTGTTCCTCTTCATTGTAAGTCTGTATTTCTTGTTCCTTATTGTCAAAGGCATCAAACAAAATACCACTAAATTTCTTGGCTGAGGACTCCCTCAATTTCCATGTCCTTCTCCTCCAAGATGCCCTCTGTTTCCAGATTTGTCTAGCCTTAACTTTCTCCTGCTCATTTTCCACATTCATTAGCATTTCAAAGTAGCATTTCCAGGTTTCTTTCTTTTGAGCATCAGTGATGTGCACTGGTTTCATTTCAAATGCATTTGTCCCAACAACAACCTGATTTATTCTGACAAACTGCTTTGTGATGCAGAAGACCTCATATTTCTGATTCTCTTGTCATAGGACATTGGCAAAACAACCTTCTTTCAATCTCTTTGCATGCTATATATATTTGCCATCTAGCTTTTCTTTTAGTTACTTGCTACTGAACTTTGCTGCCCCTATTTTTTCAGTCTTTCACCACCCAGTCACCCTCTGTGTGGTTGGTGCATTGCTCCAACTGCAAGTCATGTCAGTAACCTGTAGTAGGTTGTCTGCTATGTCATATGCATCTAACCCCTTTTCTGTTTCATCATATGCATCATGTTAGGCTTTTCTGAATGTGTATTTAACAGAAAGGTCCTTTAGTTTCCATACTCTTCGTTAATCTGTTCACTAATAAAGACACTATAAACATTTGAATTAATAAACCACACAAAACTACATTAGCAAGGCATTTCTGAAAAGTACAAAACTGCACTATGACTGTATCACATTATTTATTTATTTATTTATTCAATTTAAACGTCCGTATAGAGCTAGTAAGCCATGTCAGACTAGAGGAAGTATCGACTACTCCTTACAGTTGATAATCAAAAAGAGCAAGTGAGACAAGTAATAAAAAAGAAAAAAGAAGAAAAAAAAAAGAAAAATATTAAAATCTTTACACTATATATAGCAAATTTTCACAAATATTTGTCTACCAGTAAACATACTATAAACATTTGAAATAACAAATCATTACAGGATGTTAAGAGTTAAGATTGCAAGAGGTTCTTGGCTGAAATTTTCATTGGCAATCTTTAATCTTTTTGATACCAAACAACTAAAACTACCCCTAGTTCCATACTAAAATTTGTTTATTTTAAAGTCTTTATATTTATTTAAAACCCTTGCATAATAATTTTATGTAAGAACATTTGTTAGGTTATGTTCCAAACATCAACTTAATAATGAAAAAGTTATTTTACTAAATCCCTCCAAATGTTTTATTAGTGTTTTTCATCAGAAATATGGTAACAAAAATATTAAATATTGTGGGCACTCAGGTTACAGCTCAAACAGACCCACCTGTAATCTATAATCCACCACTGCTGAGATTCCTTTTTCTTTCTCTATCTGTAAACCTTGTAATGATTGACTGGTATTACTCATTCTAGATGAACAAAGTGTAAGTTAATTCAACCAGATTTTGAACACAGAAACTAGATATTGAAAAGTATCTAAGTTGACATTGAACTAGTTTTGGTGTAACAATCGTTCAAATTTAGGACAAATATTCAATCTATGACTCAAAAGTTTTTCTCTTGCTTTTACTTTGAATATCATTGTTAACTTGATCAGCAAAAATGTGTTAAGTATATTTCACAGGAGAATGTGTTGGAAAGACTTCATTAGTGTTGGTGGTGTTACAATACTGGAACAACTATGAAATTAACATTTCTGGATTACTAAGTTAAAGTGAATGTTTCATATGTTCAAATTCACATGCAATAGTCTTAACTCTTTTTATACTAACCCAATTCAAACTGTTTTGGGTTCTATGATACAAAGTCAGCCGTTATAAAAAGTTCAAATTTATATTAAAACTTTCTATCATAATTTTATGTAAGAACTTATCTCATGTAATGCTCAAAACACCAGCTTAATAATGACAAAGTTTGTTATTTTGTTAAATCCTTCCCACTTGTTGATTATTTTCAAAATTATTTGAAATATTAGAAATATGACAGTGGAAGAGTAAAATACAAGGCAACATTTGAATGTTCCAAATAGTGTTCAATAACATCAGCTAGATGCAGAAAGTGACCAACAAGCAACTTTATAACATTCCCACCTTGACAGTTGACCAATAAGATAGTAGAGAGACAACTTTAGTTTACCACCAGGGAATGCCTGCAATACTGACAGTTTCCCACCAGCCAGTCATTGTCTGGAATCTGACTCATTGAAGGGTGGCCCATGGTTAAGAATCTCAGTGGAATTAAACCTGAAACTATGTGATTGCAACATATGTTTGCAGCTATGATATTGATTTCTAATTTAGGCACACAGCAAGTAAAATTTTAGGGAAGGGCAAAGTTAATTAAATCAACCCTAGTAATTGACTGGTACTTTATTTTATTGACCCAGAAGGATGAAAGATAAAATTGACCTTGGCAAAATTTGAACTTAGAATATAAAGAGCCAGAACAAATACCACAATGGTATCTTATGCAACGCTCTGCCAATCTGCCACCCTTGCCTGCACCTACAATATTGAGTGCAAATCAGTCTGAAGGAACCCATCCTGCCTATGCAAAACACCTGCAGCATGTCAATGAAACACTCATCAATTACACTGTGCTCCTGCTGCTTACAATGGTGAGATGTGTCATCTGTAGTGTCTATTTACAGCCAGGTGGACTGGGCTAATTGAGGGTTGAATGTGTTGATTATTAACACCAAGCTGTGCTGCTGACACAAGATGATCCATTGACCTGTCAGCTGGCACCTTAATGACTCACCACCTTCTAAATAAATTACATAACCCCTCCACCACCATCACTACTTCAACCACCAGCAGCATTACTACCACCACCATTAATACCACTGCTGCTTCCACCACCATTAATACCACTGCTGCTTCCACCACCACCATCACCATTCTGGCTATAAAGCTATACAAGATGACAGTCTCTATGTATTAGAGAAAGTTATTAAATTCTAGAGAAATGAATTTTACTTACTATTTATTAATTTAATAATTTATTAATTTGTCCCCAGATAGATTCAATTTTGTGTTGTTTGTCATTGTGTCCACCAGTGTCCCTGCCATTCAACTGTCATTTTCTTCATCCAAATCAGGATGATGGTGTCATACCTGAGAAAAGAGCCCTGTGAGGCAACATTTTTACCATCTTGTGCCTATTATATAATCCATGGCCTATAAGAAAGGTCTAGGAATCAGCTGTTACATAGGTTCAGAACATGGAAAGCTAGTAAATATCTGATGTCCCTCCTAAAAAAAACCCTCCAGGGAGAAGAATGACAATTAAGGCCAAGAAATAGGCATGGAAAGAATGGCAGAATGGAGGAAGCAAAGAACATTACAAAGAAGCTAGGCAACAAGTATACTTTGCAAAAGAAGAAACAAGAAAAAATGTATGAATGTTTTGCGATGTGAGGACCAAAGATGTGAGGTGTTCAGGATTGTGAGGCAGTGAGTCGTGTTGTTGGGGAGCAGTGTGTCCAAAATGATAATGGTGCACATGCCCTCACCAACACTGAAATAAAAGTAACATGGAAGTGGCATTATGAGAGACTAATGAATGAGGAGAATGCATCGGAGGAAGATAGTCTGCCCAAGTGGACCCAACAGAGGAACCAATCATATAATCCAGCAGCAGTGTAGTAAGTAAGGCAATTAAGAATATGAAGACAAGCAAACCAGCTGAAACATTGGGGATAGTTGCCGAGATGCTGAAAGTATTTGGGATGGTAGGGCACATCTTAATCACTTGTATCAAAAACCAAGTAATAAAGAATGGTGTCATACCCAATGACTGGCATAGCATCAGCAACTGCTACAAGGGCAAAGGAGATGCAGTAGACAGAAGAAATTATAGAGGTATCAAATTGATGCACCAAGTCATGAAAGTTACAGAAAGAGTTATTGCACAGCTAATTGGGGACCAAATTAACCTAAATGAGATGCAGTTTGGATTTGTACCACTGATGCCATCTTCTTTGTGAGACAACTGCAGAAGTTACTCTACTTTGTATTTGTTGACATGAAGAAAGCATTTAATAGAATTTCTTGTTCCATAATCTAGTGAACTCTTAAGAAACTTGTGTGACTTGTGAAGGTATTACAAGCCATGTACAGAGGAGCAGTCAGCAAGGTTAGAATTAACAATGATTGTAGTAAGGTGTTTAGCATGCAAGTGGGGGTCTACCAGGGCTCTGTTCTTAGCCCTTTCTTGTTTATTATCATCCTCCAGGCCATAACAGAAGAGTTTAAAGCTGCCTTCCCTATATGCAGATGATGAAGCCCTCATAGCCAAATTTATGGCAGAATTAGAGAAGAAATTCCAGATCTGGAAGCATAACATGGAATCAAACGATCTTAAAGTCAAATTGGCAAAGACTTCTACTTAGTAAGTAGAAAGGAAAACAAGGCCCTGATCCTTTCAGGGAAATTGCTTTGCTCAGTGTGTAGGAAAGGAGTGGGTAGAAATTCCATCCTATGTGTCAATTATAAACTATGGTTACACAAGAGTTGTAATTGGATTTCAGGCAGGTTAGCAAAGAGTTAGATTTTAAAAGTGGTCAATGCACAGAAGCAGTAAGCAGCATGAGCTCACAGGAAACAAGCTCTATCAAATACTAAGAGGGCTCCATAGAAGTAGTTGACAGCTTCTGTTACCTGGGTGACCAAATTAGCAGTGAAGATGAGTGTTCTGAAAGTACAGTAGCCAGAGTGAGAACCTGTTGGAAAAAGTTCAGGGAGCTACTACCACTGCTGGCTACAAAAGGTTTTTCTCTCAAAATGAAAGGCAGATTGTATGATGATTGTATAACAGCAATGCTGCATTGAAGTGAGACATGGGCACTGTGTGCAGAAGACCTACGAAGATTGGAAAAAAAATGAAGCTTGCATGCTCTGATGTATGTGTGAACAGTGAAGCATCAATGAACAGAGAGAAAGTGGGCATACGAGGGGTTAAATGCAGTGTGCAGGAGAGGAGATTATGGTGGCATGGACATGTGATGCATATGGAGGATGACAGTTGTATAAAAAGGTGCAGAGCACTTGAAATTGAAGGCAACTATGGAAGAGGAAGACCTAGGAAAGTTTGGGATGAAGTGATAAAAGCTGACCTTGCATAATTAAACCTCTCAAAGGCGATGACACGGGATCAAGATCTCTGGTAATATGCTGTATTGCAGAAGACCTGCCTTCTGGTTTACACAGGATGAAGGAAACATCTAGAGGACTCAAGTCTACACCAATCTTCTTCCTCCCCCACCTATAAACCTGCCTACATCTTAATATTCACCAGCTAAGTATCCCACCTTAGACCTCCCTCACCCCCCCCCCCCCATTTCCATCCTGCATACTAGTTTCCTGTAGATGGTTGTGCTGTTACCATGATGAAAAAGCACCTGCTCCACCCTGTCAGATGGTCGTTTTGATGCTACGATAACAAGGACCCAGTCCACGATGTAATGTGGTTGGCGTTAGGAAGGGCATCCAGTCAGAGAAACCAAACCAGAAACAGTTCCGTATAAGCAAGACACGGTCACCTGACCTGACTTGTCTCACAACGCGACAACCCGTCTAACCTATGCAAGGATGATCAGACAATTTTTTTTTTAATGTGTAATTCCTAATGGAGATAAATTCTATCGAAATGTTTGCTGTATAAGGTATTTCTCATTCACCCTTTTTTTTTAAATATGATAATTAAAGGTGGCTTCTCGCGTATTGATAATTGTCAAAAAAAGAAGGTGTGTGTACGTGTGTTTGTGTGTGTGAACGCGCGCGTGTTTAGACCTCTTAGAATCACATTCTGAAGTATGAGGAAAAGGAAGCAGAGATTGATATGACAACTTTGGCGAATGAGGGTAGGGTATGAAGACAGAACAGAGATCAGGCAACCGAAACTTATGAATAGTTAAACTTTGTTTTTTCTAACTTCTTAATGGAATTTTAACTTTTTCAACTTTTTGTCGTTTTCTAATATTACATATAAATAAATGCTTCACCATACATTGATGATATTTTTTTAATTACGTTAAGTTATCGCAATGTAAAATAAATGCAAGTAAAAAATTCGCTGTATATCCACTGCTAGGGACTAAAAGTGATTTTAAAGATCAACATGTTAGATTTACTTGTGAGAGTATATTCCTAAGATATAATGGTCTCTGTTGGAAGAAATGCTTAAAATGCACAAGGGAGGGAGCCAGCTTCAAAATACTTCCTGAAAAAATAATAAAACAAAAAAAAAGACTTAGTCGACTTCCTAACACATAGGTGTGTGTGAGTACGTATGTGTGTGTGTATAGCATATACATGTGCTCCTACATCTACTGATAAGCCGCACATAAGCCATCTATCGATTATTAAAATGTATCTAACACCCATTACCTTATGCAACTAAGTAAATAGCGAAATGCTGTTTTCGTATTGAAATGTGAATAGCAAATTTCCCAAAGTGCTTCACTGTCAGGCTTAGGCTGTTCCGTTCAACATCCATCACTCCCCTTGATTTCGTGTCGACGGGAGAGGATAAATGACACAAATTGGTCGATTAAAAAAAATCGGTTGATCCTCAGCATTTGAGTATCGATTAACTTTAATTTCGGTAGGTACAGCGATAATCCTCTAGCTGTAGATGATCTATCTAGCATCAAGTCAGAATCCTACATAGGCAGTTGGCTATACGGCAGAAGTAAGAACTCTTGCTTATAAACCAGCCTGTTTCTTACCGCTGTGGTTGGCGAATATAGGGGAAACTAAATATTTTCACATCATCTAAGCAATTTCCAAATCACTGGGGGGACAAGAAGGACCATTCGGTCGACAGTTTGGTTTTCTTGTGGGGGTTTTCAAGGGGAACGTTTCATACACGTATTCAGGAAAGAAGAATTATTCTATTTGGACTAACAGGAGTGCGAGTTAAAGATATTTTGTCTAACCGGTGAGATATAGGGCTTTTTTTCTCCCGTTTCCCTGTCTCCTTGATGTTTTATTAGTATTTGTTATATATATATATATATATATATTTCTGCTTGATAGTTTTCGACAGAAAGAAACTAGTTTAATTATAGAACAGGTTGTCACGTTTAGAAGTGTGTCACTGGTTTATCCAAGTGATCTGTGTTCGAATTATAAAGTGTTAATTCCTCAAATCTCAACCCCACAAGATTTTGAGAGATTCTAGTAAGCATTACACTTCTCACAACCGAACGTGTGTCAGTCTGTGTGTGTATATATATATATATATATATTATATGTGTGTGTGTGTATGTGTGTGGTGGCTAACAGAATGCCTAAGACATACAGCAATCTTCTACTTGACTATTCAAGTTAATTGTTAAAAAATATTTTTGTATATTTGCCATATTCTCGAAAAATATTCACTATTTTCTAATATTATCCTTAAAAAACACCAGTTTTCTTTTTGGTGGATGTAAATAAATATAATTATATATTTATAAAGCTTTAATCTTGAACATAGCAGCAAAATTACTACTATTAGTGTTACTATTGTTAGTGAGGGTAGTAGTTTTTGTCATCGCTGCAACACTATCAACTGTTGTAGTTGTTGTAATTGTCTTTTAACTAACACTATTACTAATACCACCACTCGTGACAATACAACTGTTCGTGTTGGTCATAGTTATTATAGTGGTTGTCGTTGCAGCACTGTTAGTATTAGTAGTAGTAATCGTGATCCAAATAGTGAGTAGTGGTACTACTACTCACTAATACTACTACTATTACTGGTAACTATCAGCCCTGCTGCTACCCTCAGTCGGTTCGCTGCTAATTATACCTCCGCCCTCTTTACTATTTACCCTCTTACTATCACCAGTGGCTTCCCTGCTTCAACCTACCCAAGTTGGCCAGTGAGTGAGCGAGCGAGCACGGCGGCACCCCCGACTTGGAGCAAAACTTCCCCCCTTTGAAAAAAAAAAGAACTAAGAAAAAAAAATAAATCGAAAAAAGAGAAAGAGGCAGAGAGAATATTGTAGCTCTGACGGCTAGCGAAGGAAGATGGCGTGCTGTCTTAGCGAGGAGGCAAAAGAACAGAAACGAATCAACCAGGAAATAGAGAGGCAACTCCGCAGGGATAAACGAGATGCTCGTAGGGAACTCAAGCTTCTCTTACTGGGTGAGTACAGGTGTCTTTCTATTTCAACTTCACTTGTTTCCTATTTCATTATACATAACCAATTATTCTCAATTCACACCCCTACCACTCCCATTCTTTTTTTTCTTCTCGTCTTATATTGCTTGCTTCCTCTCCCCTTCGTTCTCCCTTTACAGACACACACATATATATTATATATACTGTGTGTGTATATATATATATAATTATTATTATAGATTCTCAGATCTTAGTATATTATTCTATCTATGAGTATATACGTTTATATGTATATATATATATATATAATGTATGTGTGTGTGTGTGTGTGTATGTATTTCTTCCAAGATAATCTCACCATATATGTATTTAGTTTAAGACATTCTATACTAGCTCTCTCACTTATACACATACACACAGCAGTATATAGCAGTGTTGTATGCTGTTTTCATAACTGCAGCGTTACTCCAGTCGAATACGTATTACACACATCTTACGAAACAAACTATATATACATAATGAAACTGGTGTAGATATAATATATAGGATTCGGATCATGGCTACAAGAATATATTTTCTTGTACATGTCTCACACACCTTTTTCTCTCTTATGTATATTTTTACATTTATCGTCTCTTAAAATTCTTATCTGTTCGACATCACCAATGATCGAACTAATTTACACGTATATATAATTTGTTTGTTTACAGTTGGGCTTGTTAAATCGAAAAGATTGAACAGATTTTCCTTTATTTTTATCAATCTATCTGTTTGTATATCTTATCTATCTATTTATCTATCTCACCCCTTCTCCGTACATCACGTTCCGACACTTTTCCATTTTTGTTATCATGAGTTGTCGCCAACCCTTCCTTGTCGTTGAATGTTGTCAGTGGGTGTGGAGCCATCATTTAACTTCTTCCATCCATTGCCTCACCCCTCGCTCACACTGAATTTTTGTTTTTTTTCCAAAATTTGTTTTACTTCTTGTTTTGTTTGTTTGTCTGTCTGATTCTGCAACTGTGTCCGTTGCTGGTCTTTCAACTAAAAAGGCCCTTCCTTTTTACATTTTCTGCTGTTTTTCGGCCGCCATGTTGAATAATTATCGTTTCTGATATAATGTCAGGTGCTCGTTGTTCCGATGGTAACATCATGCTCCGGACTCGCCGATTGCTTATTTCGGTGAGGCCACTTCTCCAGGGAGCTGCCTTTTGATCATTACTCTTTTTCTTTTCCTCCCTTTTTACTTTTTGATTGGGTTCATCCTTTTCCTATCATTTTCGCTGCCTATTTTTTCCCGTCTTTAAACTGACCGAAAGTTGAGAATCAAAGTTGAATGTTTCTTGGGTTTCTAATCCGGAAGCCAAAGTCAGTGGAATGTGCCAGTGGCCCTAACTTTGTTGATAGTTATCTTTATCGTTATGGGTGCCGCCATTTTAGATGAAGAACTTACCTACATCGGAACCCGGCTTTTTTCTCTCTAATTTATTTTTAATCATTTAACGATTCCCTTAATTGTCAGTTTTCTTTTAGTTTAGTAATTGTCACTATTAGTTTTTGTTATTTTATTGCTACCTGTGTAGGCTATAACCTCTTCTCTTTTCCCGTCGAATAAAATAAAATTAGATGTGCGCAAACGATAAAAATGGTTTTAACTAGAGCATTTTAGTTCTTCATTTTCCAACTTAGCTTCTAGTTTCGCTCTCTGCTCGTTCAGCTTAAGATGTCCATCTTTTATATATGTCTAACTTCAGCCAAATGGTCCGCCACTCTGCCATTATTATTCCAGACTCTCTACTGTATCTTTCCTTGTACCAATCTCTTCTGCTTTGCTTTTAACCAGATATTTCAAGTACTACTTTCTACAACTGACGCTGCCCATTCCGTAAATTTTAGCTAAATTAGCTGTCTCTCGTTCGTTGAACCGCTAGCTGCTCGCCTTTTAAAATAATTCAGTCTAGTTAAATTATTACAGATGGTATATAGTGGAAGATGTGAAGATTTTATAATGGAAAGATTGTTCGTGACTTTTAAAATCACCATTATAATTGCATATTTGCTTTTCAAAATATTTTATTTTTAGACATTTGCAAAGTTGTAAAAAAAATTAATAGTAATAAATGAATCTTCGTCAAAAGCTGTTAATATTTGTCAAGATATATATGATTTCCTTCTGACATTGATCTATTTACGTAGTGTAAACCTCACTATGGTCCTATATCCGTATGGATTTGTTCGATTGTCATTTTCTCTATGACATCTTTGACTTGAGAGACAAAGTAAACACGGAGAATAATCGTCTGGATTATCTCATCTCCAGAGATAGTTATGCATTCATTTAATCGTGGCCATAGTAAATTAATTAGTAGAAAATAAAAGCTCTGCGTTTATTACAAATTGAGCAGATTTTCTTTTCATCTTTCGTATTTTGTTAATTTTTCTACCTGTTTGTAATAATTTTTAATTCTCTTGACTGAAACGGGTGACGTTCTTTCTACGAGTCTCTCTTTGGGTAGTGTCTACAAAATAAATGTCAATTGCTGAACATTTCTGACTACCGGCAAGGCTAGAAATTGTCTTCTTAAACTTTTTAAAACATGTTCAAATTTCTCTATTCTGCTTTAAAACGATCTCTCCTCCATATATTCTTTTGATTTTAAAACTTGATTTATGTGTTTATTTTTTTCCGTCTTTTTCACCAAGTGTGTACTGTTAGTTTATTGGAGTAGTTTAGATTATGATGCAAATCTAATTCCTTTGCATCTCAAGTAAAACTTCCGTTAGCAAAGTTCACCCTTCACATACACACATTCGACAAATTACAATCGATAGAACTTCAGTTTTAATGTAATTTATTTTTTCTAATTTTTGTTATTTTGTGCAGAATCGCAGAAGATCCCGTTAAGGGTGAAAGCAGCGATTCTTTGCTTAAACTTTAATCTGTTATTTTAATAAATATATATATATATATATATAAAATATTAAAAAAATAATGAATAAAACAATGAAACAGTTCCTTATATTAAACAAAATATATATATATTCGAGACTATAAATTTACTAATCCTTCACTCACAACTTACATGTAAAATATTCATCCTGGTCTACTTTTACATGCTTTAAGTAGTGAATTATGCTTATATATTGGAAGTAGCTGTCGAAACAACAAGAGCTCAGCCGTCGGGCCCCGACTCTTTCTAATATAGTCACACGCTACTATACCAAGTATCGAGTGCTCTGTTGAACAATGGTCTAACTAGTTTAATAATGGTTTTATACTGATATCATCAGGAATGCGCATTCCTGATGATTTCATACGAATGAAACAGTTCTAGTCCTGTATAAGGCATTTCTATATTAAATAAATGTTTACAATCTACTAATATATTGAGTACCGATTTCACTCGGAATCTATACACACACACATGTGTGTGTGTATATATATATATATATATATATATATAAATTGAGTAGTTTCAAAGATTAGTGAAGATTACTGCTCATGCTATATCTAATAATGGTGAGTACGTGTCTTTGTCAACAACAACAAAAAGACTATGAAACTGCTAGCTTGTTGAATGTCCAACTAATACCACGTATTAATATATATATGTGTGTGTATGTATGTATAATGTTTTAAGACTAGTTTTCATGTCAACGTTAACGTTAGTCATTTGGAAGTGATGCTACATGGAAAGAATTAGCTTTCTTCTGCAAGTGCCATGGCTACTCTGAATTGAATACTTGCTCATTTTTTAAAATCAGAAGCTCTATTTTATTTAAATAACTAAATTCGCTGTTCAGATGTTCTTTAAAATGCCTATATTTATCTTTTTAATGACTTGGCCTTCTCATATAAATTTTATTTTTAACAAGGACTTGTGTTAACTTGATGCTTTTTTCATCTTCAATAGGCAACCTTGTTCTTTCTGATAAGGTGGCCTTTCACAAGTGAAACATTGTATGCCTTGTAAATATATAATATTATCTATGTGTGTTTGTGAATATACCATTTATTGGTGTATGTGTAAGAGTATTTACCACACATTCATTTTTGACAGTTTATTCCTCATCTATGCTCCTAATTTCTGTCTATGAATTAGAAATTTTGCTGTAATCATTAAAAAGAAACCTTTTCTTTTTTTTCAACTGTACATTTTTTTTTATTTTCCATTTGTTTTGTTGTATTAAGAGGGGTTACCATGACCATAAATGTTGATTCTAAACATTGGTTGGTTTATTGGTTCCATGTTAACTTTATTATTGACTGATTCTAATGTATTACTCTTGGATATTTTCTAAGTTTATCCTATTTTCAATTGTTATTTTATGATGTAAAACTAAAAACTGTAATGTAACTTTGATCTTTAAGTTTTTTTTATTATTATTCGTAATGCAATTTAAATTCAATGGTCGGTCAACACATCTAGAAAGTAACTTCAATCTAATCTGATGTCAGAGTTGATCTTGGGTTAAGTCTTCTTGACACATACATACTTTTTTGGTCATTAAAAAAGCTTTTAGTAATGTCAGCAAAAGTTATTTGATGTTCATTGTTAAACTTTCCATGCTAAATTTTAAATAATATGTCATGTAGTATATTAGAAGGCATGATATACAATTTAGCAAGTTCTCAACAACTTCACAGATCTCAATGAAGGTCAGCAGTCTCCTGTACAATTTCCCATTTCATACTCTTCATGTTGCCCTATCTTTTAATGACTGTCTTAAACATAAAAGTTTTTCATATTCTACTGTTCAGAAATATAGTTTATCAATAGTGTATGTTCACTAGACTATAGTATTGGACAATACAATATTGATTAAATATTACAAATAAATCAATATTAATGATAGTGGTGGTCTTGATCTTCCCCATTTCTGTTTAAATAATGCTACTAAGCCTAACAGGTTTTAGTTTTGTTCTGTTTTTCCTCTTAATTTTATCGTTTATGCAGCTGATACCCAGTCGACAAAGCTTATTTATTCTCTTAATGACGGTCACTTAATAGATTTTCTAAAGCAGGTTTTAGTGTCTCTCATCTAAGTTTCTTAGACTAGTTCTGCAATTAACATATATTTAATTGAAAATGATTATCTTTATTAGTGTAGCACTAGGTATCCTATGTAGGCACGAGATGTTGGTCCAGTATACCTTCTTTACTCTTCTTTTGTTACCATATTTCTTATGAAAAGCTTTACCTATGTGTTTTAATTTATTTTGAAAATAGACAACAATCTGAGGGATTTAGTAACTTTTCTCATTAAGTTGGTGTTTGATACTTAATTTAAAAGGTTTTTTAATAATATTATAATGGAAGGCTTAAATTTAGATATAAACACTTTAAAATAAACTATTTTATCACAGAGTCAGGGGAAGTTTAGTATCAGAAGGGTTAAATTAGGAACATATTTACAGAACAGATACTTACCGATGTCTCCTTATTGAGAGATGAGAACTTAGCATTCATTGACAAAACTATTTCCATTTTCGAATGTAAATCAATTGCTTGTTTAGAACACTATTTTTCAAATGTTTAACCCTTTTCATATCTATTTCTAATGAACACAGTCTATATTTTTTTTAAAGCATTTTAAATGTAAAGAATTTGGGTGATTTAGTAATATGAATTTCTTAATTTATTAAACTGGTGTTTGAAACATAAATTAACAAAGGTTCTTCTATAAAATTATAATGATTGCAGAACAAGGGTAAAGGAAGAAAATGTAAATTTTGATTCAGTAAGTAACTAATGATTTGGCAGAAAATATCTAAAAGCAAGTTTAATTCAAATGTTTACAGTATCTTTACTAGTGGACAAATTGTGAAAATGTGCAGTATTGAAGGAAACTTTGAATTTTAATGATATAGTCATAGTTCTGTTTTGTAGTTTTTAAGAATATCTTACTAATGTGGTTTGTTAATTCAAATGTTTACAGCATCTTTACTGGTGGATAGATTGTTTTGAAAAATTACTGTATTAAAGACTAATTTTTAATGTGATGCTGTCATTTACTCTCATGTAGTTTTCAAGAATGTTTTGGTAATGTGGTTTGATGTGGTATAGGATTTTAAAGGTTAAACTTTTCTATTAACAATAGGGGGCATGGATTTTGTTATGAAAAAGAAAACTTCCCCTACACCATTTTTTGTTTAAAATTGATAACTAATATTTATTAATGGCTGTTTGAAACTTCAATTATATTAAAAGAAAGGGTTATGTGTGAGAGTGAATAGGAATGTCTGTAAAACATATCTTTTGTTTTTTTCTGTTTTGGTCATCAACTTAGTTTTAATTGTAAAATTAATTTATGTAATTTAGTAGTGAAATGATATAAAGAAGGTTGATCTTTTAACCTCTACTCAGAATTAAAGGCATTTAGTTCCTATTTCTGTTAAAAAATCTTTTTTTTTTTTTTATCCACGACTATCACTTGTGTTTATTTAGCACTTTCATTACCATATATCTAATGAAATACACTGTATTTTAATCAATAAATAATTTTAGGAGATTTACTAAAAAATGTTATTTAATTGTTAAACATAACCTAAAAAGCATCTTAAATCAAATTTTATTAGATTTTAATTTAAATAAAAACCTTTTATCGTACCAGTCAGTTTTGGAAAATATTGGTAACAAGTATTAATCTGAATATTGTGTAAAGCTTAAGACAGTAAATATTTAGCTGGGA
>OZ024741.1:153496457-153498957 GCA_964016885.1 Eledone cirrhosa
ACTATAATTTTTTTAAAGGAATTTTTAAGTTATGTACCAAACATCAGTTTACTAATGAAAAAGTGAGTTAGTTATGTTCTAAATTTTGGATTATTTTCCAAATTAATTAAAACACATAGGAATAGTCATATTCATCAGAAATATGGTATTGAAAAGTTAAAACCCACCAGCTAGTTCTTGACCACCTTTTGCGGAATCTGTTTTTGTAATTATTGAAACTTGGTCGCAGGTTAAAGGATACCTTTTCTTCCCTCTGGCAGTCAGATGTCTTGAAATGCATCATAGGGACTGCCCCTCCATCCTACCTGTCTCAGGGGTCTTGAAATAGGCCATGAGCACTGCTTTTCCCTCCTACCAATCTCAGGGGTCCTGAAAAAGGTCATGGGCACTGCCCTTCCAGTCCTTTCTTCACTAAACAATAAAACAAAACAACTAGTTCAACAATTGTCATTTCATTCAAATAAGATTAGCTTTATAGTCTGATTTTAAAGCTATTTAATATATTTATTCAGTTTAAATATATTTGTTTCAGATGGTTTTGTGTTTTGTTTAATCAATAATTCTTGTCTCAACTTTAGATTGCATTAAAATGGTTGTGCTGGTTTATATATTCTTCAGTACTGGTAGTCACCATTATAGCTATATACTAGGTGGGCATAGGCATGGAAGAGTGGTTAAGAAGTTTGCTTTGCAATTATGAGCTCCCAGGTGGTAGCTTGGACAAGTGTCTTTACCATAGTCTTTGATCGACTCAAGCCTTGTGAGTGAAATTGGGTAGACAGAAACCTTCGAAATCCATTGGATAGGGTGTACCTATAATTCAAAGGTCCAGTCTTGTCACATATTGTGTCATGCTGATTTAGCTTGGTAATTATGTAATAGTAGTTCAATGTTCTTCAGATCATAAACATTTTGTTACCATATTTCTGATGCCTATGTTTTCAAATTATGAAATATTCTGAGATAAAACTATGCTGAAACGTTTTGATTTAAATATTAATTTTGATATGAGTGTGTACCAATGCAAATGGCTGTAATAATAGTTGAATACTATAAATAATAGTTGGGAAAAAATCAAGTAAACTACTCCTAGAGGCAACTCTGCTCATGTCTATCTCCAGGACTACATTAAACCCGATTTTCTTAATTATAGTGATCAACTGCTTTTTTTAGATATGAATTTTAATAATTCTTGGATGAAAACTGTTGGTCAGGTTGGTACCAACAATGTAGTATTAGATATACAAATAGAAAAGATGATCATGACTCTCCTTGAGTTAGACTGACCTGGAAAAGACAGGATGGTCAAGGCAGGAATCTTTGATTTAGACTAACCTGGGAAAAGACAGGATGGTCATATTAGGAATACCCTTAGTCATAAACTGTTTTGGTCGTTGCTAGAATATCTATGATTATTATTCTGCTTGATCAGGTCTGAAGCTAAATGGCAGACTTTTATCCTTATTGTTAGGAAGCTGGAGCATGCAAAAGACCCAAAATAGTTGCTTTGTGGTCTCGCTTGATGTATCATTATCTTAAGTTCAAATTATACTAGTCAACATTATTGTAGGGTTGTTAGTAATATAGATATGTTACTTGCATTGTAATTTTCTCCATCTTGCAACATTTAGTTTTATATCAAATTGTGAAGATGTTTTAAATAGTTTTGTTATAAGAGAAGTACTATAAAATGAAAAAAAATTTGCAGCTCACACTTGTGAGTTTAGCTGACCTCTTGCAAGGTTACATCTCATATTGGGTGTGAAAGTAATATGAAATGAAGCATCTTGTTCAAGAAGGCAATGCACTGCCTGGCTGAGGAATTGAACTCATGATCTTATGATTGTTAGTACAACACCTTAACCACTAGGTCACACACTTTTACAAAGTATTATACAATAAGAAGAAAGCTCACAGAAAACCTAAAATTCTCCACTGTGGCTATTCTGTTTCACTTTCACTTCAGATACCCTTCAGGATAAAAGAAAGCCTTGATGTTACAGGATACAAGCTTTCCTCTTCTTTCAATATGAGGCTTAGTTCTTTGTTAAAAGAAATTATTACTTTTGCAGTTCAATTAATAGAAACTGAATTTGAAAATGTTTCAACCATTAACTCTTTTGATACCAAACTGTCTGAAACCAGCCTTGGTACCTGTTTCAAAAGTGTTTATTTTTATCAAAAAACCTCATCAAAATGTTACTTAAGAACCTTTAAGTTGTGCTCCAAACACCAGTTTGATAATAAGAAAGTAACTTATATTACTGAATCCCTTCAAATCTTTCATTAGAAATATTGTACAGTTAAATTATATTTAATTATGATGATGTAATTATAAACACTTGATTGATTAAAGATTCTTATTGAGTTATTCACCCTTCCCTCTCAATATTTAATCTGTCATCTTAATTGCATTCTAATAAATTCCAAGAATTACCCCGCTCGTTCCAAATACCCCAAACATCACACTTGAAACCCCTGTTAGTTTTACTTTACAAAT
>OZ024741.1:153503957-153513957 GCA_964016885.1 Eledone cirrhosa
ATTTTGCTTAACTGAAGTTTGGAAATCTTGTAGAATTATATATAATCTTTATTTGGATGCAAAAATGAATTTTTTGTTTGTAAATTTGTTTTTACTCTTACTTAAAATATGCCAGCTGAAAGAAATTAGAATTGCATCACATACCAAAGTATTTTTAGTCTTCCATTAAAAACAGCAGCTACCATGGTTATTTTATACATTTTTGAGAGTGGTGGAGTTGGCACAAGTAGTACTTAACTGGACTAAAAATGCTGTTTTACAGTATTTGCTTTATGTCTCACTATTACAGAGGAGATCATTTCTCGCTGAGGTTATCTCAACTTCTCATCTTTTCAGGGCCAACCAAATAAGTTGCAGTTATATATTGGACCAATGATACCCATCCCTACAAAATTGGTTCTGTGCCTGTTAGAAATTATTTCCTTCATTATAGTTTTACTTTGTTTAAAGCAAGGTGCTTTCAGTTTCCTTACATATTCATTGCATGGTTTGTTCATGTGTTTCTTCTAGTAAATATTGTCTATTCTTCAATTTAAGTTTTGACTCTTTCACTAGTTGCTATTGTTGTCTGCTGTTTCTTGAAGAGCACTTTTACATTTAATTCTTTACATCCTGTAATGGTTGAGCTGAAAATATCAAAAAATGTTATTGATTCAAATGTTTATAGTATCTTTATTAGTGAACAGATTGTTGTGTAAATTTACATTATTTGACTAAGTAAAGACATTTTTCAATGTGATGTAGACACAGTGCTATTTTTTTACTTTTGAAGGATGTCTTGCAAATGCTCTTCAGGATGTTATGGGTTAATATCCTGTGATGGTTTAGCAGAAAATATCTAAAAATGGCCTTGTTAATTAAAATGTTTATAGTATTGTTACTAGTTGAGAGATTGTTGTGAAAATTAGTAATATTAAAGCAAGGACTTAAATGTTTACTTTGATGAAGTCATACTGCTGTTTTGTACTTTTTCAAGAATGTCTTTGCTAATGCTGTTTCATACAGTACACGGTGTTGAGGATTGAATTAATATCTGTAATATCTGCCTTCTTTCTATCTATTTTTATAATTTTGTATGGTTCTCCTATCAATTCTGAATTGACTTGCTTGATAATGTTTCCATTAAATTTCACTTTTTTTTTTTAGTATCGTTCATGCTTGGGTTGTCCCTGATATTAGTCACAATGACAAAGACATGTTGGGATCAACTTGCTATTTGTTTCTTTCTTCACCAACATGCACTAGTTTTGTTTCAATGAGTGTTAACTGGCCTAGCTTTGAAGGGATGCCATGGAAACCTAGTTCCCTTAATTAGATTAGGTTTGTTTGATTGCAGTGGTAGCATATTTGAAGTATAGTAACTGCTGCAACTTGGCAAATGACAGCCGTTAGATTACTCTTGCTACAGTGAAAACTATAAGATTATTGATTGTGTGTTGTCTGCTGCAACAATCGCTGTAGATACTAACAACTGTTAGAATCCCATTTGAGGCAGACTGATGACAACTCCAGCAACATCATCCTCTTTTATATAGTACTCCAATTGAATAGTTATCTACTATCCCCACCTTTCTATAATAAACATTGACCAACCTTCTCTTTTTACTATTCCTACTCCTCTTATTAAAGACACTTTCCCTACTCCTATATTGAAGAAACTTTTTAAGTGTAGATTATCAGCACCACCCTTGTTTAATCTCTATTTTCCATTCTGCCATGGGTTAGCTTGGTTGTCACATTCTGAGAGCAGACAGGTCAGCTGACCATATTCAGTTTTTATGTTCCATTTTTGGCTTGCTTTCTATGGCTGGATGCCCTTCCTAATGCCAATTACTTTACACAGTAGACTGAGCATTTTGTGGCACCAGCACTAGCACTTTACAAGGTTTACTGGGAGTTTTCACTCATGGCAGTTGCACTACCACCCACCTGACAGTGATTGGCTGGGTGTGTTTTATTGTTGCACCAACACTGCCATCTTACAAGTGGGCTGGCTGTATTTCATTGTGGCACCAACATATTTGATAATTTCAACTTAGCTGTTCATATGATTACATAATGATCTTTTCTCTTGATCTTTCTTATTTTTATTCTCTGCCAAGACTGGATCTTTCTGTATTACTATGAGGAACTCATTACTCATTTGTTACAACTCTCCATATTTAACATCATTGTTATTACATTGACTTTTCTATACTGGCATCTGTTGGACAGGACTTTTTGAGGCAGTATTTTATAGCTACACTCTGTTCCTGACACCAACCCTTTTTGTTACTTCTTACAGCACACAAGTATACGGTGAACCTATTCTAAATTTGATACACATGACCATTTGTTTTCCTGTATTTATATTGTACATTCTGCAACTGCATCAGATTATCATATTTTGATTATCACTTTTTCATTCTTAACGTCCTGAACCACATAAAACTGCATTAGCAAGACATTCTTGAAAACTATCAAACAGCACTAAATATTTAAAGTCTTTAATTTACCTAAAATGTTCACAACAATCTGTCTACTAGTAAAGGTACTTCAAACATTTGAATGAACAAACCTGTTTTTAGATGTTTTCTGCCAAATCATTACAGGATGTTAAGAGTTAATTTTGTGTTGAGTTATTTAACCCTTTTGTTACACTATTTCTTCTAAAAAATCCACATTCATGTATTACAATTAATTTTGTAAATAAGATTTTGGAGAAATTAATAACTTTTTTTTTAATATTAAGCTGATGTTTAGAACATAACACATTCTAATATAAAATTATGGTAGAAATAAATGTGAACATTTTCAAACTGGTAGTGTTATATCATAGAACCAGTGGCCGTTTCAGGTGGGTTTGCTATCAAAAAGACTAAATGTTTACTTTCATTTCGCTTGAGTAAAGAAAAAATTCTGTCTTGTTATTTTGGGGTATAGCATTTTTAAGGAGAATATTCAAAGTTGGTTGTAGAAATATTTGTTGAATTAGGCAAAAATGTTCAAATCTATAGTCCCCTAAAACTGAGGATGAGTGAAGTTCAGCAAAGAAGGTCAGTGTCTCTATCCCTTAAAGGCAGTATGATCCACCCTAAATCTATAGCCCTTACAGACTGTGAACCCCTTAAAACTAGGAATGGGTGAAGGTCACCAAAGGCCAGTGTCAGGCTGTAGGAACCTCCTAAAATTGGGTTGGGTGAAGTTCAACAAAGAAGCCCAGGATCTATAGCCCTTAATAGCTATGTGGGCCCATTAAAACTAGGGATGGGGGAAGTTCAGCTTCAACTTTATTTGTTGATGTTTGGTTTCAGTTGGTCAATGTTTAACTCTTTCACGACCATATTTCTAAGTACATGGCCAATATATTTCTATTGATATTTACAGTATCAAGAATTTAATACAATAACTAGCTACTCCATTATTAATCTGATGTTTGAAATATAATTTAATAAAAAGTTTTTACATAAAATAATAGGTCCAAATTTACATTCTTTCACTCTTTGATATCAACCTGCTTAAAACCTCCTCTGGTTCTATGAAACAAAATCACCCATTTTAAAAGGTTTCTACATAAATTAAAATTTCCCAATACAATTTAACATAAGAACCTTTTGTCATGTTACTTAACAAAAACAGTCTTAATAATGAAATAATGAATAACCCTAGAAGTCCCTCTGAATTTTTTGGTTTTTAATTTATATGCAGTGTTTCATTAAAAATAGTGTTATGAAAGAGTTAGACAGATTTGTATTATAGAACTGGAGCTGGTCACAAGTGGGTTTGTATGAAAAGGTTCAAGAGTTGAGACAAAGATGTGATGAGGTGGTAAGTTTATTGGCTGGATTTAAAAGACAGGAATAGTAAGAGGGATAAACAGTTAAGGGGAGCAAAATTCCTTGTAGTTGTACTTAAAGGGCTAAAAGGATAGAGCTTTTTAATGAACTCATCCAATCCAAACCAGGGCTTTCTCACTCCTGTTGAGGACACCCTCTGGTTGACCTCTACTGCTTTCTGTTTGATCACGTCAAGAGTGTAGCCATACTCACGACACTTGACCAGTTGTGGGTTGGGGTGGTTGGTCATTGATTCTGAGATGTTCATCTGCCCATTTAATAGCTCGTTATTTCTGCTGTTGGGGTTCCACTTACCTTCTTTACCAAACTAGAGTATGGTGGAGGAGCCAGTTTAGTCGCCGACCACTCAACCATGAAACGGTTGTACTGGGTTACATTGTACCAGTAGCAGGTAGAAGCCTAACCTGACAATGAACTAGTAATGATGAGTAAATACTTACTCCCTCACTCCATTTGTTTTGTTTGTGATGTAAAATATATGTAAATGGTGTCATGGACAATAGAGAGAGGATTAGCAAATTTTAAGGCTGGAAGAGGAAAAATTCAGCCTATGTGACAGTCTTGGTTAGCCTATAAGTATTTGGTCATCTGATGTTGTGAGGCCTACCTCAAAAGTATCAAATTTTAAAATTAAATATAATTTTGACTTTAGGTAATTAAACTTAAAATCTAGTGGTTAGGGTGTTAGTCTTGTAGTAAAGGTTTGCAGTCTAGTAGTTAGTGTTGGACATGCCATGAATGTTTGTAGTTTAGTGGTTCAGGTCATGGGCTCAACAACCTTATTGGGCTGCACATTGTTTTCAAACAAAGCATTTCATTTTGGGATGGACTGGTATCCTACCAAAGAAAGTCTTGTATTAGTTATTCAACTGCACATTATACCAGGGGGCAGGCTATGGCCTGATGAGCTTCGAGGTTCGAGAAAGACTTTAAATATTTTCTTAACATTTCTTCTCCAGCTCAGCTTTATAAATTGATTAATTTAATGTATCAAGTTGGTTCATTTATCACTGATAAAATATGTTGGCAGTTGTTATCAATAAAAAAAAATTGCCTCATGCTCATTCAGCAAGATTAAATGTACAAGACTTTTGTTTTTATTCTTTACACAATTTGAAAATATAAATTTCTATTTCCTTGGGTATGCTTTTGTAAATAAATTCCATAGTTGTGTTAACAGTAAAGAAACCAACAAAAGAATTATGTTCTTATCACTTAGGTACCATGGGGTTCAAGAGTGATATTTCAAGATGGTTTAGTAAAAATATTTCTGAAATGCATTGTTAAATGTACATTATATACATAACTAGGATTGTCAATTGCCTTAACTTGCTGTCCACAAACTCAAGCAAATACAAACCATGAACGGACACTCAACTACACCCACCAGACACACTGCATAAGACAAAGTAAAAACCAATCATGCCTATGAACTTCTACCCAAACATTCTTAGCATAACAACAACTAAGCTGCACCGATTACTGATACAGAAGCAGTGGATGTCATCAGGCTGTAGCTGTTGTATTGTGTGGTATTTATATTACCCTGCACACAATATTTTACAGTTATATTTTTGATGTCATACATTGTTTAGATCATTTTAAGACTTTAGCTACAAGAACCAGTTTATTTCAAACTCATACATATATAGACAGAAGGGATATTCAATTTGTTGGTAATTCAACAAATATAAATGTTTATAACTGATTCAGAGCACTCAACAGTTTTCTGGAGTATATGATATTAAATAATGATATTAAATAAATGGAAACTATAAATTGTTGGTACCCTTGAAATATATATAATAGAATATATATGCTTTTATAAATATAGTTTCCATTTATTTAATATTGTACATATATATATATATATATACACATACATACATACATGGTGGCTGCCAACTCGTTTTCAAGTACGGCCACTACTTTATATCCATGTAGGAGAACCCCTACCGATGGGCTGAACGAGTGTGACTTTTTAGTCCAGCCAGCGACTTGAAAACTCTGGTACAAACACTACACTTGTGATAATTACTGACACATAGTGCTGGGCCCATGGTACCATGTGACGACAAGTGCAGAGAGATCTCCAGATACAAAGCAATGCCTGTGCCGTGAAGCTTTTATAGTGAGCAAAAGCACTGCACAAAGCCAGTCCCACTCTCTTAACCAAGATGATATTTACCAAAAAGAACAAGCCAACATCATTGGATACCATCAGGGTTGCAGGTGTTATATCAGAGTTTTCCTTCTCCTAGAATTCTGCCTTGACAAAGGCTAAGGGGTCATCTCTCCTGGTGATTTTGGATGGCCATTGACTCTTAAGAGCTCCTTTGCCCTTTGACAGGTTTTGTTTTTAGTCCTGCAGGATGTCCAAAGTCACCCTCCACACCAAGAAACCTTGGTGGGGTTGCCAGTTTAGTCGCCAACGACCCGACCATGAAACAGGTTGTACTGGGATACATGTTACCAGTAGCACCAACTGGTGACCTGACATATTTGTACATAGATACATACATATATATATATATATATATATATATATATATATACATATATAAACAGATATTGGTGATGATGATGATGTATATAGTTGTACATACATACATACATACATACATATACATATATAAACAGATATTGGTGTTGATGTATATATTTGAACATAGATACATACATATATATATATACAATACGATATCAACAAATGGAAACCATATTCACAAAACCATATCCACCTCATACATATTTCAAGGACACCAAGTCAAACCACGGTGCGCCTTCATCAGATAAAATACAATAGATCAGTCTTATAAATAAATATTGACATACCCTTAAAGAATGCGACCATTTCTGCTGGAAGCCCCGGACAGTGGGGCTATTAAATTTATTTAGTCTATTATGCAAATTAGTGTCGGATATGTTTAAATCACAGTAAATTTAAAACAAACCGTTGAAGTATGGAAAAAAAGGAAGAGAAAAAGAGAAAGAACAAAAGAGCAAACTCTAAGAGGAAAATAAGAAAACAAGAGAAAGAGAAAGAGAAAGCCCTAAGTGATTGGTTGTTGTATTAGTGTAACTTTTAAGATGAAGTGAAAAAATAAATATTTATTGGATGAGTTAGGAAGAGTAAATAAGCGTGAATAGAAAATAAATAAATAATAATATTAGGAAGAGTAAATAAGCGTGAATAGAAAATAAATAAATAATAATAACGAGAATGTTAACCAGTGTTTAAATATGATTAAATGTTTAGTTTATCAATTAAATTATTGAGATCTATACATTAAAATTGAGATCTATATATTATTAAAATCTATATATTATTAAGACTATATATTATTAAAAATCTATATATTATTAAAAGAATATATTCATATATATACACACACACACATATATATATACACATACATATATATATATATATATATACATATATATATATATATATATATACATATATATATATATACACACACACATACATACATATATATACATACAATAAAAGATTTTTTTATGTTTAAGATATAGGAATTTTTCTAAACTTATAAAAATCGGAGAAAAATCATTTCTATATATATATATTTACATATATAAACAGATATTGGTGATGATGATGATGTATATATTTGTACATAGATACATACATACATACATACATACATACATGGTGGCTGCCAACTCGTTTTCGAGTACGGCCACTACTTTATATCCATGTAGGAGAACCCCTACCGATGCGCTAAACAAGTGTGACTTTTAGTCCAGCCAGCGACTTGAAAACTCTGGTACAAACACTACACTTGTGACAATTATTGACACATAGTGCTGGGCCCATGGTACCATGTGACGACAAGTGCAGAGAGATCTCCAGATATAAAGCAATGCCTGTGCCGTGAAGCTTTTATAGTGAGCAAAGGCACTGCACAAAGCCAGTCCCACTCTCTTAACCAAGATGATATTTACCAAAAAGAAGAACAAGTCAACATCATTGGATACCATCAGGGTTGCAGGTGTTATATCAGAGTTTTCCTTCTCCTAGAATTCTGCCTTGACAAAGGCTAAGGGCTCATCTCTCCTGGATATATATATATACATACATACATAGAGGAAGGGCATCCAGCCATAGAAAACCCGCCAGACAGTCCTATGCGAGCGAGACAACCACTCTTGCCTCAAGTGGGAAAACTGCCGTCCAAACCCATGCAAGCGTGGAAGATGGACGTTAAACGATGATGATGATGATGATGATGGCATATACATATATATACATGGTGGCTGCCAACTCGTTTTCGAGTACGGCCACTACTTTATATCCATGTAGGAGAACCCTTACCGATGCGCTGAACGAGTGTGACTTTTTAGTCCAACCAGCGACTTGAAAACTCTGGTACAAACGCTACACTTGTGATAATCATTGAGACATAGTGCTGGGCCTATGGTACCATGTGACAAGTGCAGAGAGATCTCCAGATATAAAGCAATGCCTACATACATACACATATAAACAGATATTGGTGATGATGATGATGTATATATCTGTACATAGATACACACATATATATATACATACATACATATACACACACATACACACACATACATACATGTATATATACACATCTATACATACGCATGTACATATATATATATATATCGGACTCGGCGCAATTAACGGATCTTGTGGGGCTTTTTATTAACAATACTTTACATAGGAAAATACTGGAGATGACCGGTGGTTTATATCGTGACAATATGTTATTACTTATTGAAAATAATAATAATTGTGAAGTAAATAGGAAAAGAAAAGAAATTATACAATTTTTTAAAAGCGTTAATCTTCAAGTAGAAGTAGAGAATAATTATAAAATAGTTAATTTTTTAGATGTAACTTTAAACCTTAACACTGGTCTTTATTATCCATTTCATAAAATAAATGAGAATTTAAACTACGTTAACATTAATTCCAATCACCCCAGATCCGTTAAAAACACTATTGTAAATTCTGTGCAGCAACGTATTTCTAGAATTTCAGCGAATAAAAATATATTTGAAGATAAGGCACAATATTGTAACGAAGCGTTAGGTAGATCAGGCTATAGTAATGAAATTAAATACATTGACAATAAGGATGTGCCAATTAACCATAACTATAAATATAATTATAATAGGAAACCTTGCACTAACTCGAAAATCAAAAGAAAAAATAGAACTAGAAATATATTATGGTTCGCTCCCCCTTTCTCATTAAGTATTAAAACTCCTATAGCTAAATTATTCTTTAAAGCTCTAGATAAGTGCTTTCCCATCCTGTACATCACATTTCTTTCTTTCTTCCAGTCACTTCTGTGCGCCAGTGTACTTCTCCTTGTCCTCCTCTTTCAATCTTTTCTATATTTCATCTGCCTGTCACCCACCTTGTGGATTGTCTCTGTTGACCACTGGCAGAAGGTCTCCGTCCTCTGAGGCATTTTTGGCCATCACTGTCATCATCATCATCATCATCTTCGTTTAACGTCTATCTTCCACACTAGCATGGGTTAGCATTTAGCAGTTTTAACAGCAGTTCAAGCGATGAGTTTTCTTATTTCTATTTGTATTCAAATACACTCTTGGTTCGTCTCGATCAGAGACATTTTTTGTATGTGTATGTATATGTGTGTGTGTGCTATTAAGTTAGACATGACCTGGGCCAATACTGGCCAAAACCTATCAAAGTTATATATATATTATATAAAGGACTTCATTTTCGAATTTTGATTTACAAATGTTTTATTCTCATTAGGACTTATCAAAATCAATCATTTTATCAAGTCACCTCAACACATTCATCTTTTTAAACACATATATATATATATATATATATGTGTGTGTATATATGTATATATAAGTATGTATATGTGTATATATATATATACATATATATGTGTTTAAAAAGATGACTCTTGATAAAATGATTGATTTTGATAAGTCCTAATGAGAATGAAACATTTGTAAATCAAAATTTGAAAAAAAAAATTTATAAGGAAGTATATGTAGCCTTATGTACAGTTTATTATTATAAGTTACCATATTTTGAACTGGTATAACTTCACTTACTTCTTTCCAGTTTTAATATTCAAAAACAAAGTCCTTTATATAATACTAGCAGATATACC
>OZ024741.1:153518957-153546457 GCA_964016885.1 Eledone cirrhosa
CCCGGGTGTGGAGAAAATATTTATGAAGTTTTTAATATTTTGTTATCTAAAATGTCTGTGTTGTTTAGAGTATAGTTATTGTTTCACAACTCCATTACATAATTATCTTTTACCAATTACCAACCATTTTGAAGGCCATAATCTTTCAAAACACTTTAAAAAAACAACAATAGGAATAACTAATTTCACCTCCAAAGTGAAACCAATGTACAAGAGTAATTCAAAAATTATCTGCACTTTTATCATAACCCTATCTTTAGGTTTGTCACACTGTCTTCTGTTTATGTGTGATTATAGTTGGTACTATTGTGATCACGTGATCAATGTTTGAGCTTGATCACACCTTTTTTTTTTTTTTTTTTTTTTTTTTTTTTTGCTGCTGTTACAGTATAAATATGGCCTCTTCACTAGCAGTGTGCACCAGGATGTTTCCTCTCAATAATCTGTCTTTTGAATTCTGGGTCTTTGTGATGGACCTACATTTGATCTCCTGTGATTATTCTGCTCAAAAATTCTTCACCTTAATTGTTGTAGTGGTCAAATACACATAGGCAGGCCTCAACACATTTGTGCTCTGCGGTAAAGCTTTCTTGGCACCCATCCCGTACAGATTGTATGGAAGCCAAGCTCGTTGTGGATGATTTGATAGGCAGAACCTTGATTAATCTGCAGAGAACATGCTACCTCATGGAAGGTAACTTGCCGGTTTGCCCTTACCATCTCTCAAGCTTGCTGAATCTTTTCGTTAGTGGTGTAGGTTATTGGACATCATGTTCCTCCTTTGTGCGTCATACTTGTCCAGCCACTTTTAAACATACTTCTACATGGTAGTGCACTGTTGCAGTATTGTGTTAAAAGCCTCCAATGAATTTCAGCCCCTAACACACCTTCTGACCAGAGCAATCGGATCACTACTCTTTGTTCTTTGTGCACACTGCTAGTGGAGCAGCCATGTTTATGCTGTAACTGCAATAAGAAAACTGGTGCGATCAAGCTGAAATTTCAATCATATGACCACAATAGTACCAACTATAAGCTTGCATATGCAGAAAGCAGTGTGACAAACCTAAAGATATGTTATGGTGAAAGTGCGGATACTTTTTTACTTACTATCATAATATTCACCTCTAAAGGGAATGTATTTTAGCATGTCATTTACATAAAATTTGAAGTTGGTGAAAATCAAATATAAGCTTGATTCTCTCTCCCACCGTCCCATTTTACCGTGGTGTTTTTTGTTTTTGTTTTTTGTCATATATTTCTAGGCTCATATACTAATATATGGTACATATATATATATATATATATATATATATGTGTGTGTGTACTTTGTGTGTATATATATATATATGTACTTTGTGTGTGTATATATAATGTATATGAAAGTTTGTTTATCTTTATGCCACATCATTTCTCATTGTGGCATTAAATTTCAGGATCCATTCCAGAATATTCCATAAACAAAAATATCTGGTATAAACAGGATGATGGAAAAATAACTAGAAATTCTCATGGAGTGAGAGTGGGGCAGTTAGGAAATAATATTCTAAATAAAATAGAACATTTTCATTTCTGAAATGGCAAATTGAAAAATTTGTTGTTTCTCCTCCCTTCTCTCTTTAGTCTCTCTTTCTGTCTCCCTATCCTCACTCTTCATTGTTTATGCACAGTTTCATATAAATTCATATATATGCATAATGTGTTTGTGCTTGCGTTTATGGGAAATGTACAATTTTTGAATTCATACATCCACACCCACATGTGGATCAATAATTTGACCCTGTCTGTCACTGAAACTGCATTTGTAAATTGGTGTGTAGGTAAACAACTTTATAGAATCTATAACTCAAGTTATGTAATGTTAAAAGAAAGTTTCTGCCATATTGAGCATGTGTGTGTGTGTTTGGCTTTGTGGTTAAGAAGTTTGCTTTGCAACCATGTGGTTTTAGGTTCAATCTCACTGTAGTACCTTGGGCAAGTGTCTTTAAGATGACACCTCTTGAGCAACTGATGGCATTTTTTGCATCCTGCATAAACATACTGCAATACCGTGGTTTGATGGGTAAAAATATGTTAATTTTGTATCATGTATAAAAATAATCATTGCTATCATGAAGAGCATCCAACTGTACAGAACTGCCTCACAAAAGTCTCAGCTAACCCATGACAGCATGAAAAAGCAGACGAAAAATGATGACATATTTTATGTGTTTGTGTGTGTCTGAATATATATATATAAAGGACAAGTTGCTAGATCTTCATTTTGTGTTTTCATATAAGTATTGTTTTATATCTATTTACAATAATGGATTTCTATTTTCCTTCCTTCAGGGACTGGTGAGTCTGGAAAGAGTACATTTATCAAGCAGATGAGAATTATCCATGGTGCTGGGTACTCTGAAGAAGACAGAAAAGGCTTTGAAAAAATTGTTTACCAAAATATATTTTCAGCCATACAGACTCTTATAGCTGCAATGGAGACATTGTGTCTAGAATATAAGACTTCTGGCAATAATGTAAGTATACATTAACCCTTAACATCTTGAAAGGATTTAGCAGAAAATATCTTTAACCCTTTAGCATTTACATAGCTCTATATTTACTATTGTATTTTTGTGGTAAAGACTTTATCTTACATAATTATCTTGCATAATATCAAATCTGAGATTTTGTTATTTATTTTGAGAACAATACCTTAATATCAGTATGAGAGGCCAGTTATGGCCAGTTTGAACCGATATCAGTGAAAGAATTCTGGATCGATATGGCCGGTTTAAATGCTAAAGGGTTTTTAAAAAATGAGTTTTATTAATTCAAATGTTTTTAATATCTTTACTGGTAGACAGATCATTGTGAAAATTTGCTGTACCAGAATAAACTCTTTAATTTTTAATGTGATGCAGTTGAGGTAGTTTTTTTATACTTTTCAAGAATGTCTTAGGTTGTAATTTAACTTGGTAATTCACAGCAAACATATTCTGTTTAGTAGACAAGGATTAACCGTAGTCCTGATTTTCTTTTAATTTCCCCTCTCAACACACCTTTAACATATTCTAAGAACAAACCTGTATACAGCCACTTGATCTGCTAGATATATCAGTGAAATCTCCCTCCTATTACATCCTACAATCTTAAAAAAAAAGAACAGTATATTGGACAATACAGCCCTAGATATACTTAAATTTGATCAGAAGGTTGGTCATTCTTGAATTATCTTAGATTAAGTTCAAGAAATTGATATTACTTTAGCAGGAAATCCCATTTGCCCTTTAATTTGGGTCTAATTTGTATCTTTCCAAATATATGTATAACCATTGCTAACATGGAAAACAAATGTTAAATGGTGGCAATTTATTTGTTTTACAAGGTTTTTGATATGAAATCGTGTGTTGAAACAAATAGTTATATTTGGGGAGGGTCATGTTGTCCTAATATTGCCAAAAATAAAAATAAAACACACTCACTGTTTGGTTTGGTTTTCACTTCAGTTCAGTATATCTTCACCTTGGAGCTAGTCGATTTAGAAAGGCCCTAAGAACAACCTGTTTAAATATTAAAGTGGTAGAAAAGCCAGGAACTACCATAAAATCCCTGATCAGTAAAATTTACCCCATTAAGAAAGCCTGCTGTACAAATAGGAAATGTATAATATCTAGAGTAAGTTCACAAATAAATTGTAAAACTAGAAACATAGTCTATAACATAAAATGTATAGAGGATACCTTCAGAAACATGATAACGATGTATATAGGAGAGATGGCCCATAGCAGAGGAGAGAGAATAGATGCACACTGAAATGAACTAAAAGGACAAAAAGACTATTTAGTACTATATGAAGATGGCAAAATAGACAACATAGAAGTTAAAATAATATCTAAACATAGGAATGACTCGACACTTATACAAATTAGGGAGGCTACAGAAATAGAATTAAATAAACCTATGCTGAACAGAAAACATTAATAGAATAGCAACAACTATACACAAACACACACTAGTGACCAAAGATAGAATATAAACATACGAACTCAAACACATGACAAACAGAATACAGGCACACACAAACACATGCACAGAGACAACCAAAAAAGACATTATAGAAACACAATGGGAGGAAATCACTGAAGATGTCACAGAAAAATATGTATGACGAAAAAACTTTGAGAATTTATATTTATAATTTCAACTGTTGGTCAATCAACGATAAACATTGATTGCCAACTAAATTATTTATAAAAATATAAAAATATACTGAACTGAAGCGAAAACCAAACCAAACAGTGAGTTTGTTTTATTATTATTTTTGGCAACATTAGGACAACATAACCCTCTCCAGATACAACAATAAATGTTAAGTGGTGATGATTGTTAGTGTTGGATGAAATATCATGAAATGTTTATTCCTTCTTTTTACATTTTAAGTTCAAATCCTGCTGTGGCTTACTTTTGTAACTGACTTACCGTGTTATATACTTGAATATAAGTTGTCGTTGTCCCCCCATTTTATGTCTGAAAAATGGGCAAAAATCCAAACCCCGTTTATAAGCTGAGGCAGCTGATCAACAGATTTAGATGGTATGGTTTTGGAATTCTTATGAGTATAGAATATATTTATGAAGTTTAAATATTTTGATGTTTGAAATGTTTTGCGTAACTCCATTGCGTACTGATTTTTGTACCATTCATCCATTTTATAGTTTCAACAAGTTTCTTAAATTTTTGTTTACTTCCAGCCACTCACATGCTGGGAGTAGTTGAAAGCAAGAGATCGAATAAGAGAACTTTGTATAGGGATTTATAGAGTAAAAAAGGGAGGGAGAGACAGCAAGTGAGAGAGGGGGGGGGGGGGTTAGAGTGAGAAAAAGAGAAGGCAAGAGTGAGACAAGTCAGAAGTAAGATTGAAAGAAAATATTAAATCAGGGAAAAACTGCATGTATATGTGTGTGTGCACGGGATATTTATATATTAATTTGTTGGAAATATTTTCAGGGGAATGCTTAAATAACTGTAATAGCAATGTATTAAATGTAGAAAAAGTGTTTCATAGTAAAATAATTGCTCAAGATATTTTAACACCTTATATGTAGAATAAGGAACGATCGACCTTCGTCAAATCGGACTGAGGAAACAATGTTTCCGTTGGTCTTTCTAATTGCTAATACTATCTATCGGTTGCAACTCCAGGTAGGAGCAACGTGAAAGTGTCTTGCTCAAGGACATAACGCATCGCCTGGTCCAGGAATCGAACTCACAACCTCACGATTGCGAATCCAATTCTCTAACCACTCAGCCACATGCTTGTATGTAGAATTTGAAGTTGGTGAAAATCATCAAAATATTGACCCCGAATATAAACCATTGATTTTTTTTTTTTTGTCATTTCTCAGCTTATATTTGAGTATATACAGTAATTCATTGCCTTGTTTGACACCACCACATGACCCTTGGATGCCTTTAGCTGAGTTCATTCTATTGCCCAGTTTAACTCCACCACCTGGCCTTTGGATGTCTTTAGCAGTCTACTCTGTTGCTCGGTTTAACGGCACCATCTGATCTTTGGGTGCCTTTAGTGGAGTCCACTCTATTGTAAACATTAGGACTAGGTCTCCAATTTGAGAATATCTTCCTCCATCTCTCAGAGGCCCTGAAAAGGGTCATGGGCACTGTCCTCCTCTCACTGACTAAACAGTAAAAAAAGGTGTAGTTGTGGTGTAAACTGTAGTGTGAAATAAGGTGTCTGTAACCGCCATACTTTACAGCCTTCAGTTCTTATATTTATATAGTTGTGGCTGTGTGGTTTAGAAGTTCACTTCTAAAGTATGTAGTTCTGGGTTCAGTCCCTCTGCTTGGCACTTTGGGCAAGTGCCTTCTGCTATTGCCTTGAACAAACCAATATCTTGTGAGGTGAATTTGGTAGGTTGAAACTTTGAAGTATTTATGTATGTATGTGTGTGTGTTTGTGTATGTCTTCACTGTCAAAACACCCTTAACTCTGTACTGAAAAGCATGAATTGGTGTCAAGAAGGGCCATAGAAATTTTGCATGATATAAGTAGAATCATAATTGTTTCTACTTTTGGCACAAGGCCAGCCATTACCCAGTGCATTACTGGTACTTTATTTTATCGACCCCGTAAGGATGAAAGGTAAAGTTAACCTCAACGGGATTTGAACTCAGACCGTAAAGGGGCGTAACTATGCTGGAAAGCATGGCGTCCAACCCTCTACCGATACTGCCAATTCACCGCTATATAGTAGAATTTTAATTGTTTCTACTTTTGGCACAAGGCCAGCAATTACCCAGTGCATTACTGGTACTTTATTTTATCGACCTCGTAAGGATGAAAGGCAAAGTTAACCTCGGTGGGATTTGAACTCAGAATGGCAAGGGCCGTAACTCTTTGCTGCAAAGCATGGCGTCCGACTCTCTACCGATACTGCCATCCACCGCCCTAGAATCATAATGAAAGATGGACAGTTAACTATGAAAGAAATCAATATTCTTAATATACATTTTTTTCATTCCTTTCTTTCTTGTGCCCACAAAGAAAGCATTAGTTTATTATAGGAACACTGTTAAAAAACACATGCATATATCAAATGTTTCAGTTATAGGTAATAATGATACATGTGGCCAATGTCACCTTGGGTGGTAACCCTAATCTATTGCCCAGTTTAACACTACCATCTGGCCTTTGAGTGCTAGACTTAATATTGCCCAGTTTAACACCAACTAGACCATGGATGACTTTAGTGGAGTCCTTTCTGTTACAAACATCCCGACCAGGGCCCCAGTTTTAGAGTAACTCCTTCCAACTAAAAAATCATGGGCACTGACCTTCCTTTCTTCCTGGCTAAACACTAACCCATGACTTCTTCCCACCATGATAAATGCAATTCCATATAAATGGTAACATTTCATTTTTTCCTTGAAGTTTCTCTGTACTTTGTTTAGAATATCCTTCTGATTTGATATGTATTTTATTCTAAATTATAATTTTGTTTTAACCCTTTTGTTACCATATTTCTGGTGAAATACACTGCCTATGATTTTCAAATAATTTTTTAAATAATCGAGAATTTTGAGATATTTAGTAATATAACTTACTCATTACTTACCTGGTTTTGAAGCATAACTAAATAAACGTTTTTACATAAAATTATAATGGAAGATTTTAGATAAATATAAACACTTTAAAACATACAATTTTGTACCATAGAACCAGGGACGATGTCAGTTGGTTTGATCTCAAAAGGATAAAATTTAATTTGAGGTTTTCAAAGGAAATTTTTCCTCTGTATTATTATCATCATATTTAGGGAATATCTGCTGTCTTGGCTGATTGCTTTAATTTTCAGGAAATCCATTTTCTATTTGGATTATTTTATCTTACATATAAACTGAGCCATACTGACTGGTGATATCTCGTAATAGAAAATACCTGTCCATCAGTACAAACAGTGACAGAAATGATACAAGGTTAGGCTGACTGGCAAGATGCCATAATACAAAAGACCCACCTACCTGTACACACTGTAAAGTGATGGTCATTGGTGTTAAGAAAAATATCCAGCCATAGAAACCATGTCAAAAATGGAGTGTATGAGCAAGATAGTTCACTCTGACCCTTCTGGTCTTAATCCATGATGATGATAAACTGATGTTTCTAATTTTTATCAAACAAAACACAGTTAGTTGCCTCATAATCATTGTTTTTGTCCATTTTTCTCATACTGGCATGGGTTAGATGAAACTCTGTGAGGCTGTATTCTTCGGTTAAATGCCCCTCTTGGTTCCAACTTTTAGGTATTGATCCATAGCATGTTAAACCCTGGTGTTGTAGGGCATAAACAAACACTATTGCTAGCAGTATTAAATTTGAAGACAGTTTCCATCTACCAGTTTCATACCCAAAGTATTGATCACCTCAAGACTGTAGTAAAAGACACTTGTCCAAGATGCAACACAGTGAGATAGATCCTAAAACCATGTGATTGCAAAGTGAACTTGTTAGCCAAAAAGCATACTGTGCTTTTACACAACAATATTACATAAAATTGGTTTGGTCACTTTTCTTTATCTTGACAAAGCTATTCTGTAATACTTTAACCCTTTCAGCACCATATTTCTAATGAAATACACTGTATTTGAATTATTTAACCCCTTTTATGCCTTGTTTCTGATGAGATATATTGCTTATGCTTTCAAATTAATTTTGAAAATCAAAAAATTTGGAGGGATTTAGTAATTGTAAGTTGGTGTTTGGAACACACCTGAACAAAATATTGTGAAATAAAATAATGATGGCCTAGTTTTAATATAATTCTAAGCATTCTTGATGTCAACAATATGTATTACAAGAGGTTCTATGAGATATTTGGTAGATTGACTTGAGACACATCATCAATATTTTTACATCCTCTTAGGGTAGTGGATTGGCAAAGTTGGTAGAGCATTGGATAAAGTGTTTCTCATTATGTTCTGGTTGTTTATGTTGAGTTTAAATCTCACTGAGGTCAACTTTGTCTTTTATTCTTTTGATAAGATAAAGTACCAGCAAAATGTTGGCTTGATATAATCAACTTTTTCCCCTCTCCACAAATTCCTGGCCTTGTACCTAAATTAGAAACCATTGTTTTACATCTGTTTTCCATATTGGCATAGGTTGGATGAGCCATCATAGCTTGAGACTAAACTGGTCCAAGAACTACATCTTGTTCATATGTTCCATAATCATGTACAGAACTGTATATATGCCGGATGTATAGGCGGATTAGTTGATAACAAAGGGTCGCTCCTTTAGTTAAAGAACAAACTATAAAGCATATGTCAAACATATGATGCTACAGGCTGCATGTTGAACAATTGGTTGATAACTGTTAACAGAACCATTTGTTTAAGAAATTTTATTGTTGACAAACTATTCCACTCTTCACTCTTTGATGTTTCTGTGTTGTGGCATTCATTCATTTTAAAGTAACAACAATTAACACTTCAGTGCTGGTGATAGAAAGTCAAAATGTTTACAAACAGTTCCAGCTCATTCCATTCCTCCCTTCTCTATCTGCTCTTCTCTCTATCTCTCCTTCCTCTCATTAGATTTCCCTTTCCCAATATGATGTCAGGTGGGGGATGTGGCACAAACAGGTGATTCACTAGAATTATGTTTGTTTACACTCCAATTGACAATGGTCCACTGGTATTTTCATTCTCCCAATACTGATACATTTTTACAGAATTGTTAATGAAGCCATAATAACCCTGAAAAACACAATCTGTGAATGACACTTCTTTGCTCTCTCTCTCTCTCTCTCTCTCTCTCTCTCTCTCTCTCTCTCTCTCTCTCTTATGTGGTTGAAATTATTTCAGTTTTAAGAATTGGAATCAATAAAATGTTAATACTCTCCCCCTCATAATAGAACTCTGGCCCCTATCATTAAAACATCCAAGATATCTCCTGTGTGGTGCAGCCTCATAGGAAGCCAGCTGAACTAACACCCCCTAGTTAAAATATTTGAATACCTACATAATGGTCTTTTGTTTTTTTCTAAGTGTTATTTATAACATGTTTATATTGTTATTAACTAGCTTCAGACAGCAAATTAGAGCCATCAGAACGTTGGATAGAATGTTTTGCAGTATTCGTTTCAGCTCTCTGCACTCAAATCCCTCTGAGGTCAACTTTGCCTTTCATTTGTTAAAGATCGATATAAAAAAAAAAAGTACCAGTCCATTACTGGTGTCGATTCTTCTTCTATATCTTTTTATCACTCTCTTCCTTGGAAGAAATTGTTCAATCTGGAGAGGATGTGCTTCACCAGATTTTAAATGCCCAGGACATGTTCTATGTAACTACAGGACCCCTATGACTCCATCAGAAATTACAGGTCCATACATACATAACTAGTTTCACTTTCTATTCATTGTCTGTTACCCCTAATATACTGTTGAAGTTTTTTGTTAATAAACATCAATTAGTCATTGCTTTGTAAATTGACCCCACAATTTTCACCTGATCTACTTTTTAATTATTGGTATTACTGCTATTATCATTGTTTTGTTAACCCTTTCATTACCATATTTCTAATTAAATACTTTGTATTTTAATTAAGAATTTGGGAAGATTACTAAAATTATAATTTCATTAAGATGGTATTTGTAGCATAACAAATGGTTCTTAAATTATAATTTTCCAAAGTAATTCTATATAAGTAGAAACCTTTTAAAAAGGGATTTTGTTTCATAGATACAGAGGCAGTTTTGGGAGGTTTGATTTGTTTTTTCAACATCATTTTACATCAACTTTTTCATACTGGCATGGGTCAGGTGACTGTGGCTTGCTTAGATACATTCCAATTTGACATGGTTTCTACTGTTGGATGCCCTTTATAAGGCCAACTACTTTAGTGTATTAGGTATATTTTATTGTGGCACCAACACAAGAGAGGCTGTTTTGACCTTGATACAACTAAAAAGACCTCTCAACCCTTAAAAAGTTATATAAATTAACTAAAAATGTATTTCAATATTTAATGTGATGTAGTCATATTGCTGTTTTGTACTTTTTCAAGAATATTTTGCTAATGTGGTTTCGTGTGGTACAGGACATTGAGTTGAATATCATCATCATTATAAGTTTTGTCTTTTTACGTGCTGTCATGGGTTGGATGAACTTTTTGAGATGAACTCAAGCTGGATTTCTTTCCTGGGCCAACTCTTGTATTTTAGTAAGGTACTGATCATTCCACATCTAACTGTTGAGTAGTGGGATCTCACTTTACATGAAATGTAAACAAATATCACCACCTGTGTTGTTGAAGGTGAAAAGAAGAGACAGCATGTAGACAGACGAGATGTAATGGGTGGACATGGAGGGTAAGACTTCATATGTGGCAGATTCAACAGTAAGAGTACTCAATAAATAAACTCTCTCACTTGAAGTGATAGAAAGCTTTCACTATCTAGGAGTTGAGGTGGATGTACTGAAAGCATTAGCCAGAATGAGAAGAGGGTGGAAGTAGTTCAGCGAGCTGTTACCTCTTCTGACAACAAAGGACTTCTCTGTCAGGGTGAAGGGCAGATTATATGATGTATGAACATAAGCAAGATGAGGTCACTCTGACCCATTTCCTCTCAGACTGTGATAACCCATCCAATCCATGCCAGCGTGAAAAGCAGACATAAAATGATGATATGACAGACTTCTTTACAGTTTCTACCTACCAAATTCATTCACCAGGCATTGGTTCATCCTGGGCTCCAGTAGAAGACACTTGCCCAAGGGGGCTACTCTGTAGAACTTTGACACACCATGCCTACACCTATGTCATTGGAATTATTCAATAATAGGATCAAATTTTTTTTTTTTTTTTTTCTAATAATAAAATATATTTATTCACATTTACACAAAGTGAAAACTTTTGATGTTTTCTTTCATTAAATATTTCTGACATACTCTGTAGTTGTACAATATATTTTTTTAGTTATTTACTTTTCAATTTTCCAGTTAATATATTAAATTAAAAAAAAGTTTGTCCTTGTTGACATTGTTTCAACTGTTTTGATACTAACCCACCTGAGATCACCCCTAGTCTGTGAATCAAGTCCACTCCTTTTAGATTGTTTATATATAAATTTAAACTTTTTGTGTAATGTTCCAAACACCAGCTTAATAAAAGAACTTATTTTACTTAATTCTTCCAAATTCTTGATTATTTTCAAAATTAATTGAAACAGTATATTTCTTAAGAAATGTAGTAATGAAATTCAAATAAACTTAACATACTCACTCTTTATTATTTTGCAGGAAAATGCTGAATTCATAAATTCAATAGATGCAGATTCAGCTGACACATTTGACCAGTCACATGTTGATGCAATAAAGTCTCTCTGGACAGATGAAGGAATGCAAGAGTGTTATGATAGACGAAGAGAATATCAACTTACAGATTCAGCTAAATAGTAAGAAATTTTACTTTTTAACATTTTAGTAATTGAATGGGTTTAGTGGGGTTTTCTGGCTGGATTGCTTTTCTATCACCAACCACTTTACAGTGTGGACTGGGTGCATTTTATCATGACACCTGCACCAGAGAAGCTGTCTGCCGGGACTAAAGAGTCCTCTCTACCCTATATTAGTTTTAACTCAGTAATTGCTCTCCTAAACAGGTTGCCTTCTCTACAGCATACAGAGTCCTCATCTATCACATGCAGTTGTTTCACTCTGTGGAGTGCAGGGCCATTGAGGTGTTCTCTGTGCATCTCAGACCTTCCATATATGTGGGCCAGGAGCAAAACAAACAAAACAAATTCAAAAGTGTGCCATTACAAAAATAAGTTGCTTGTCCCTGGTTTAGATATTATCCTCAGACTTCATCCAGTCTAATTCATATGAACTACAACAAGCTTTTTAAATCCATTTTCTCTGCTAATGCAGAAGTTAGCCTTGTTGGCCTCCCTGATAGGTTTCATACTCGTCATTTTGTGACTAGATACTTTTCCTGGAACTAACCCTTTTAGTTATCCCTTAGAACATGCAAGGATAGGATTTCTATATGAAATGGTAACAGCAATGTTTGTGAACTGTATGTGTGGCTGACTACTGTTGGTTGGAAAAGTATAGTAGTAAATAGCAGGATTATGACTGAGCTCTTTATTAGTAGTAATTGTTTGTCAAATCAGCTAAGGTAAGCCTTTCTCCTGCAAGCTATATCTACATGGTGAAGGCATGTGGCATAATCATTAAGGTGTTCAGCTCAAGTTCTTAACATTGTGAGTTCAATTCCCAGCAGTGCATTTTGTCCTTCAACAAGATACTATATTTCACATTGCTCTAATCAACTCAGCTGAATTTCTCTGCGAACAATGTTAAGGGTGCATGTCTTTGTGGAATGCTTGGCCATTTGCAAAGTAATTTCACAAGCAGGCTGTTCCATTAGTTGAACAACTGGAACACTCATCATGGGAAATGACATGTACAACATCATCATACTGGTTGCTTAATTTTTATACTCTGATGAAACTTTAGTTTTATTATCAAATAACTTTTATCCAACACAGAGAAAAAAATATTGGTGCTTTTTTTTTTTTGCTTTTTCTTTATTTTTCATTTGGGAATATTTTTTTATTAAATTATTTCCTTGTTAAAATGAAGTTTTCAACTTCTCAGTTAGAATTTTTCTTGCTATAAGATAGTTAACATTGACATTAATCTCTCCTGTCACAGAAGCTCCGAGAAGGCAGTAAGCGCTGCCCCTTTGTCCAGGCTTACCTAGTAAAAAAAAAAAACAAAGAACATTGTATAGTGCTTGATATAGGGTTTACACACACACAATTTATACCTTGTTGCAGCAATGAATAGAGACAAAGGATATCAAGTATATACAGAATCTTGGGAAAAAAATCAATAACTTCCATTTATCTATATTATTTCCAGCATGAAAATCTCGTATATCTCAAGTATTTAATTTTCCTAGCATATTATGTATATCTAACCCAACAGATTTTATTTTATGCTGGTCTGATTATATTTATGATTTGTCTTTGATTGATCAATTAGTATTTCTGTGTAAGGTTGACTCTTTTGATACCAAACTGCCTGAAACTGCCCTTGGTTATTCAAAACAAAACTGTTTTAAAGTGTTTATATTTATAAGATATTCCAACATTTTATGTGAGATACATTATTAATGAGTAAAGTTAGTTATATTATTAAAGTCTTCCAAATTCTTGATTATTTTCAAAATCATTTGAAAACCATAACTGTCTTTTGCTAGAAATATAATAATGAAAGGTTTAACCAATATCCCCTGACTACAAAACAGTTTGTGAAGTAGTAGAGGAAAGAAGTTTTCTTTTTTTTTCCATTTACTTAGAACAAAATGCTTAACTTTTTTTCGACTTTAACTATATTGTCTAAGGAATTTCATTTGACACTTTGCCCTCTATGATATACTATATTTCTGATCATTTTTATTATAATCAAGAATAATAATATGATTAACTTTGTCATTATCACTAGAGCGTCTGACAATATGCTTTGTGGCATATAGTTATGGTCCTTATGTTCTGAATTCAATTCCTGTCGAGGTTAGCTTTATGGGGTTGATAAAATAAAGTATCAGTAACGCAATAGGGTTGATTCTCGACTTCCCTTTAAATTGCTGGCCTTATGCCAAATGTAGAAACAATTATTAAGCTGGTCTTTAGAGCATAACTTAACATAAATTCTTTTGTAAAATTATGATGGAAGGTTTTTAGATAAATAAACACTTCAAAACAGTTTGGTGTCGTAAAACTAGGAGCAGTTTCAGGTGCTGTGGTATAAAAAGGGTTTATGTTAGAGATACTAAAACTACCAAAATTTAAATTCTTATAAATGTGAATTATTTTTGGCCTAGATTTTTGTTTCAATCTATTTAGTTGGTAAAATAAATTGTGTAAGTGGTTGAGTATTCCACTGATATGTATGTACTCAGGGAAATTCAGTGAGACACAGTGTGTGACAAGGAGAGCCTTTTAAATTACAGGCATAGTCGTATCGAACAGGCTTGCAAATAGTTTCTGGACGTCTTGGGGGAGAATAAAATACTAAGATCTCTACATTTTATGTAAACTAAATGAGAGCAACGTTGTCTTCTCCCTCTTTTAGTCACACACGCACACGCACACGCACACGCACACTCTCTCTCTCTCTCTCTCTCTCTCTCTCTCTCTCTCTCTCTCTCTCTCTCTCTCTCTCTCTCTCTCTCTCTCTCTCTCTCTCTCTCTCTCTCTCTCTCTCTCTCTCTCTCTCTCTCTCTCTCTCTATCCATGTATATCTCTTCCGCTTCTCTCTATGTAGATGAGGGCGAAGTCATAACTTTCTGTCCTCAAAAACACGGCATCCCCTTCTCTCTCTCTCTCTCTCTCTCTCTCTCTCTCTCTCTCTCTCTCTCTCTCTCTCTCTCTCTCTCTCTCTCTCTTGGTGCTCCCCCTCTCTATATAAATTGAGCTTGATGGATGGACGGACAGACAGATAGCGCTCTTATTATAATATAGATTTGTGGAGTGAAACAATGGAAATATGGAGGTCTGTATATTTTATGATATTTGTAGAGTGAAGCAATAGGAAAAGATGGGTGTCTAAGTCTTATGTAAATTTGTGGTATGAAACAATGAAAATAGTCTTGAATGTTTTACGAGTTAGTTAAGGATGTTCCTAACATTTCTTTCTTTTTCAGTTATCTAGATGATGTTGATCGTATCCATGAACCTGGCTATATCCCCACATTACAAGATATTCTCCGAGTGCGAGTACCGACAACTGGTATTATAGAATACCCCTTTGATTTGGATAGTATAATTTTTAGGTGAGTTGTTGATTGATGATATGGAAGCTATCATGTTTAACTGCAATTCTTTTTCTTCAGATCCATGTTGGGTGAGAATTTTTATGAAGTGAGGATTTGACATTCCCTGACTAATATGAAATTAATGAAATAGTTCTATGTCTAACCTTCAATGTTTTCATACTTTTCATTTTCTAAGTGCTAGGAAATATAAACTTTTTAAGTTTAAAACTTATCAAATCTCACAGGCAGAAAACAGGTGAATGTTAGTTTTGAATATTTTATCCCTTCTGATACCAAGCAGCCTAGAACCACTTCTAGTTCTACAATACAAAGCCATTTGTATTCATGTTTAAATTTAAACATTCCATCATAAGTTCATGTAAGAAAAATTTAAGTTTCAAACATTGGCTTAAAAACAAAAAAGTTATTTTACTAAATCCCTCTAAATTCTTGATTGTTTTTTTAATTAATTGAAAATCATTGGCAAAAATATGGTAACAAAAGAGTTTAATGGTTTAATGGTTCTCTTGTTGCTTGGATTCAAAGATGGTGTCAGCCACTTTACCATGAATTAAGACTAGAATTTATTTGAGTTGAAGGAGCCTCGACATAGCTGTTAAACCTGTGAGAAATTACAGCCAAATCTTCCTCAAATCATGTTCTTCATTTTAAAAAAGAGGAATGAAACATTAGATAATGTAGACAGGAGTACACTATACTTCGGTGGCATTGTCATGGCTGGAATGCTTTTAATCATAGGTCTACTCAATCATGGCTAACAGGTGTCTAAATAAACATGTTGCTGTAATATGTTATATATTTGATGATGATTTTACTTACTAATAGATTATTTCTTATTAGATAAAAGGTATATATATGATATCTGTTCTGTAGTTATAGTATATTGCTCTTCATCTCTGCCTTCAAATATATAATATAGTAAACTGTTGATCAGGCTTGAGACCATATGGTTGCAAAACAAACTTCTTATCCACACAGCCATGCCTGTGTCCCTATTTGTATTAATAACACTGATTGCATCTGCTAGTGACTATGGTAAAACTGGAACACAGCGCCAAGTTAATGAAAGCAAGTTGTACTTAATGATGATTTAGGCTCAAGGCCAACAATTTTGGGAAGAAGACAGTCAATTAAATCAACCACAGAAATATGAAAGGTAAAGTTGACTTCAGTGGGTTGTGGAAAGAGCTGGAATAAATACTACATTTGTCTGATGCATGGGTTGGATGGGTCTTTTCCAGCACAGCATCCTTAAATATAAAATAACAATTTGTATGTTGTAGTATTGATTTATCAAATACATAACATTGCAGAGTTCAATATTGAAATAGTTTTTGATAAGCTTAGTTTGAAAAAAGAAAATTTCTACATGGTTTTAAATTGTATTTGCTTCTTTTCTAGAATGGTTGATGTTGGTGGGCAGCGATCAGAGAGACGGAAGTGGATTCATTGCTTTGAAAATGTTACGTCCATCATGTTTTTAGTAGCCTTAAGTGAATATGATCAGGTCCTGGTGGAATCAGATAATGAGGTATACTAAAAAGATATAAATTTGTCTTACATGTTTGTTAGTGTTTGTTTTCTAAGGTCTACTTCAAATAAGTAGTATTTAACTGGATTGCTGTACATTTTACTATAGCTTATATAATATGTTGTATGTATAGACCTGTAACTCTAGGAGTGCTATAGTGGATAGTGTTTCTTGGGCATTTTAAGCCAAGCAGAACCCATCCCCTCTCCAGGTCTAAGCACAGCCAGTTTCTTCAAAATAAAAAGAGTAAGAGTGATAGAGAGGGAGTGAGAAAAAAATGGAGGAAGAATCAGCTTTGAAAGGATAAAAGGCAAAGTTGATCTCTGTGGGATTTGAACTTAGAGGGCAGAGAGCCAGAAAGAATACTGCAATGCTTCTATCTGACATACTAATGACTCTGCCAATTAATCATCTAGGCATAATATAGGCTCATGCTGCCTTCTATCATAGTCCCAGTAAATTGTTTTGATATTGATAAGAAAAAGAAAGTATTATTATTATTGAACTAGAATCAATTGAATTGATAGCTCCTGTAGTAATATAAAAAATACTTTACACATGCACTAACATATGCATGCTCTGACTAACATCTTTTAGCTTCAGTCTGCTGTCAACACGTGTACCCACCTCAGTAGTACAAATAAAAACTATATAATTCTCACTTATTAATCTCTACATGGTAGGGTTTGAACCCATGCTTCAAGTTGCTTATCATTATTATTTTAATTTTTGTGTAAGGTCATACCTTTACATTGAAATAGGCAAACAGCACAGCTCCCATGACTTTCGTAGACATTTTTTCACGCTCAGAGTTGCTGAAGCATGGAACAAACTGCCTGCGTCAGTTGTTAGCTGCCGAGACACTGCATCCTTTAAGACTCATGCTTCCCGAAATACGCCAAAACTACACCTGATGTACCCCTTCCATACACATGCACACGTGTGTATCGTGACTCGTGCACTGTTCATTTTCCTGATGTTTGTGCATTGCCCTATGTACTGTACATGCACTTTTTGATGAGTTGTGGTGCACCTGGGCACTGTACACAATATTTCATTATTATTATTATAAGGGCCTATAGGTAATATGAGGTAAACCTAATCTGCCACATGGTTTAACACCATCACTTGTCCACTGTGTAAATTTAGCAGAGTCTACTCTGTTGTCCAGTTTAACACCACCACTATCTGGTCATTGGGTACCTCCCAACAGTGAAGCAAACAAAAACCCTGTTTACTGTTTCCTAAAACTCCTTTTTAAATTGAGATATTTTCTGTTCATATCCACCATCCATAGATAAATAGTAAACATTTAGATTTTCAAAGTAATTATTCATTAGTTTTTGAGGATTTTAATTATTAATCATTATTTTTTAGCAATACAAAAAAAATACATAAATTCTTTATGAATTGAAATGTTTTATTTTAAACTTTAGTTCATTATTCTGAACTTTATCTTATGTTTATTTCTTTTTCAGAACCGAATGGAAGAATCTAAAGCTTTGTTCCGGACAATTATTACTTACCCATGGTTTCAGAACTCCTCAGTTATTCTCTTTTTAAATAAGAAAGATTTGTTAGAGGAAAAAATCATGACATCTCATCTTGCTGATTATTTTCCTGACTATGATGGTAAGTAAAACAAAAAATATACCAAGTCCAAGTTGTTGTCAATAGATGAAAATTTTACTTCAAAGATATGACAGCTTCCATAGGGTTGGTAATCTACACAGTACATGCTATAAAATAGTTGGTAATAAGAAGGGCATTCAAAGGTTGCCAAACAAAGTATTGGGAGGACCCATCGGTTGGGTCAATGGCACATCATCTCTAGTGTTAGTGATCTACACAATATACAGACCCAGTGCACTGTAAAATGGTTGGTGATAGAGAGGCCATCCAGCCATAGAAAGTTTGTCAAGCAAAGGGTTGGAAGGACTCTTCAGTTGTGTCAAAGACATAACAGCCTCTCTAGTGCTGTTGTCACAATAAAATGCCTTCGGCAGAGTATGGACCATATGTAAGATGTAGGCTTCCAGTCCATCTGAGTTGTCAGTAGCCCTGCTTGTGTACTGACTCGGCCGTTGAAGACTTGTCAACCCTTGATAGCATGGAAAACTGACATTAAATGGTGATTATCTGAGATTTTGTTTTTGTTTGCATTGTAAATGTGGTGTAATGAGAGTATGTATGAAGCCATAACACCTGATTAAGTCGGAGGAGTGTCGTTGTGACATACAACATGCTTTGGTCACTTTAAACCTGGCAGAGCACATTCCCTCTCAAAGTCTAAACACAACTTATTTCTTCCAGAGAAGAAAAGAGAGGAAATGAGAAAGAGATACAGAGGAAGGATTGACCCCAGTACTCTTTTATTGCCCTCAAAAGGATAAATTGCAAAGTTGAACTTAGAGAGTGCAGTGACCCAGTGTGAATTCTGCAAAGCATTTTAGCCAATATTCTAACAACTCTGCTAATTGGCCACGAACCATGAGTGCAATAGAATACATGATCAACTCTATTCATTACACTTCACTAACATATTTGCACGCATTTCATACTGTCTATATTGAGTTCATTTCTCAAATCCATGGATTTTTAGCTTGTTTCAACCATTTCATAACTATTAAGCTGTTTCTTTAAAAATATTTTTATTGTATATTTAACTTTGCCTTGTTTTCCTGTAAAATGACTAATAAACTCTCTACTCCAATTAGAGATGGAGGGACCCAAAGGTTCCTCTAGCTTATCATCATCGTTTTTACGTCTGCTTTTCCACGCTTGCATGGGTTAAACAGGTCCTTCTCAGCACGGCATCTTTTCACACATCGCGATGCTTTATCATCGCCCCTGTAAGTCCCAGTGATTTGAGGTCAGCTCTCACAACCTCTGCCCAGGTCTTTCATGGTTTACTTCTACCGCGACTTCCTTCCACTGGCATTTCACCCAACGATCATTGTCCATGCACATCACATGTTCAAACCAATGCAGTCTTCTCTCCAGCACACCACCTTGGATTCATCTTAAACCCAGCTTCTCCTTCAACTCGTCCAAGCTCTGCCTTTCTCTCACACTTACATTGCATGGCTGCTTCATTTCTCTCCAGTCTACGCATGTCCTCTGCAGTTACAGCCCATGTTTCATTACCATGCAACATCGCACTTTGCACACAGGTGTCATACAATTATCTTTTTGTATGAAGGGAGAAACCTTTTGTAGTCAACAGTGGGAGTAGCTCTCTGAACTTTTTCTATCCTATCCGTATTCTATTATGCTCTCAAAGCACCCTCCGCCATTGCTAATTATGTTGCCTAGATAGCAGAAGCTATCAACTACTTCTATGGGTCCTTCCTGTGACTGGTAAGGCTTACATCATTGGCTATTTTCCCCAAACTGCATCTTGTCTAATTTGACTCTTTCTCTAATTAGTTACGCTACTACTCTTTCCGCCACTTTCATAACTTGGTTAATTAGTTTTATTCCTCTATAGTTGCTCCTCTCTAGGGCATCACCTTTGCCCTTGTAGCAATTTACAATTGTACTACTGCAACAGCCATTGGGTATGATGCCATCCTGTATTACCTGATTGACTATACAGGTTACTAGTTTGACTCCTACTTCTGAATCTTTTAGCATCTCCGCAGGTATCTCTGATGGTCCTGCAGCTTTACCAATTTTCATCTCTGATTGATTTTTTAACCCTGTTGGGTAGGTAGGTGGTAGTTTCTCTTCCTCCTATTCATTCTCTACATTTGGAGCATCAGTGGAACTAAATGCACCAGTGTCATTTCTAACACACTTTTCACCAACATCACAATTTACACTGACACGCTGCCTTGCAATGCGGAATACTTCATGTCTCAGGATGTTGGCAAACTTTCTTTCTTCAGCCTCTCTCCAAGCTGTGTATACTTGTTATTTAAGATGGGAGCTATCAGAAGAATTTTTGCCTCTTGGTATTGAGAATCCTAGCTATGCCAATGACTCTAAACCCCTTCAGTAGTACCAAAAATATTTATATATCTTCTGTTTTGTATGTCTGTTAGCTAAACAGTTGTATGTTATTTTCTTTCTGAAAAGTAAAATAGAAATATTAGATGTGTACTCTGTCTGAAACCTCCTAAATCCTGATAAAAATGTTTGACCAACTTTCTACTATTAAAATGTTAAATGCCTCACAACTATATAAAAAAAAACTTTCCATGATCAATTTTAAGCCAGAACAAATACCATAAGATATTCTGACATTCTAACAACTTTGCTAATCCATTGCCATGAACTTGTACCATATTTCATTAACCCCAAATGAATGAAAGACAGTTGACTTTGGTGAGATTTGGACTCAGAGCCCAGGGTACCTGAACAAATACTGTAAGATAATCTGATGCTCTAACGACTCTGCCAACCCACTTTCATATACTGATACTATATTTTATCAATGCGAAATGGATGAAAGGCAATGTTGACTTCAGTAAGATTAAACAGAGAGCCTGAACAAATGATACAAGATATTTTGATAGTCTAACGACTGTCAGTTCCCCATGGTGTATTAAATACTGTGTATACTTGCATGTACGCCAAGAAATATGTGACAAAAAAATTATGGTAAATATTCAAGGTCAATATTTTGCCGATTTTTCACCAACTTCAACTCTACATAAATAAGGTGCTAAAATAACTGGAGTGATTATTTTACAATGAAACACTTTTTTTTCTACATTTACTACATTGTCATTGGTATTATTTCCAACACATTTTTTATCATTATAACTTTTTAATACATAAATATTCCATATACACACACACACACACACACACACACACACACACACACACACACACACATGCACGTACACACATACATGCATGCATACGTGTCAACTGATTTGAAATCTCACTTGTATTTTATTTCTCTTGCTCCCTTCTCTCACTCTGCCTCTCCTCTCTCTCACTTGCTGTCTATCCCTCCCTCTTCTACTATATGAATCCCTATACAAAGTTCTCTTAGTCAGCTTTCAACTACTCCCAGCATGTGAGTGGCTGGAAGTAAACAAAACTTCAAGAAACTTATTGAAATTATATAAGATGAATGAAATGGTAAAAAAGCATTACATAATGGAGTTGTGAAACAAAACTATACTCTAAACGACACAAAACATTTTAAACATCAAAATATTAAAACTTCTTAAATATATTCTATGCTCATGAGAATTTCAAAACCACACTATCTAAAAATAATGCGTTGATTAGCTGCCTCAGCTTATAAACAGGCTTTTGATTTTTGCCCATTTTTCAAGCATAAAATAGGGAAGTTTGCTTATATTTGAGTATTTGAGTATATAAGATATATACTCAAACATCTGAAACCAAATTTTCTAAAGAATTCTTAACTTCTGTCTGTAAATATATTGTAACCCAGGAACATTTTAATTACATTTTAGTTTTATATTGAATTGGTTCATGTTTAGGTCGACCTTTGTATATGGTATTTAACCTCCCTATAACATTCTAAAAAATATATATGTGCAACATGTAATTGATGGATCTTTTTGTTTTCACAGCTTCTTCATTCTCTTAGTTCTTGACTCTCTATTTCAATATTATTGATATAAGAAATATCAGTGACCTTGTGAACTGTAATAGAATTTAATCCTTCTCTGGCCATATTTGTATCAAGAATTATGATTTAGCGAAATATTTAACTACTGAAATCAAATAATCATCATGGTTTGACTGGTGGGCTGTCATGTTAGGAGTTTAAACAGTTCAAGTGACTACATCATGTTCAAAATTATATTTCAAGGGGTGGCTAAAGAGGAGAATAGATGTTTGTATTTCTTTTGTTTGTGTTTGTTTTTCCATGTGCACTTTTACTTATATTTATACTAGCGACCTCCTGGCCTTCACCCTGGTCTGTACTATGCTCAAATCTATTCATAAGGCACCTATTGGCATCTATAGTAATGCTCATTTTCCTTAAAAGGTATTTAAATATTGCAGAACATAATTAAAAAAATTTATTTAGACTATCTAAATACAGAAACAGCCTTCTTCTAGATGGGGACTGACAACCTGCAGTATTTGACCTTGGGACATTTGGAATGAAAGAGAACATCTGTTGGTATTAGTGGTATTCTAGGTATATATACAATGTCTTGCTTACCATATCCAGTGAGGATTTTGGCTTCGATAATGTGAGGCTGTAGTTCAAATTACAACCATATGTGTCTCGTTGCACAGTCATGGCTAATCCAGGTTTCTGTGCCCTTACACAGTTCAAGGTTGTGTGGCAGCATACTGGACGGTTCCAGACTGTTAAGAAATTCAATGAGATAATGAACAGCTTTGTCTTTGTCAATAGATTTATAGGTCTGGCTACCTCCAGGGATCATTTGTGAGAGTTTTTGTTGATGGCATTCAATGTGATGTTTTGAAGAGTAAGGATTGCTCTTTCACGCAGCCACTCCTCAGAATGGTGGATTTTGAAATCGGGGGAACACTTAAGTTTACAATGCTTTCCACAACAGCACAAAATGATCCTTCAGTATCAAGGGATTGCTTTTAATATTTAAATGGTTGAGAGGTGCTTATCTGTAATGCCACAGGTCCCGCTCCCTTCCTGCCTCTATTATTCCCACTGAAGAAATCTCCAAGGGTCCCCCTGCCCAATTCCATTTTCAGAGAGAAGGTGATTGTAAGCATGCTGAAAAGACCTGGAAAAAAATTTGATCCCTAGCAAGTGGTTTTCTATAAATATAAACAGCTGAGAGGTGCTTATCTGTAATTCTGAGGGTCCCTCACACATACTGCCTTCGTTTTCAGAAAAAGGAGTCATTGGCAAGTGAATCAGATGTCAGATCGGCCAAAAGCAAGTGAAAAAACTTAATAAAACCTCCTGAAGAAATCTCTGAGACTGGGAAAATACAAGGGTCAGCCCCTTGCAAACCCTCTCTACTGCTGATATATTAGTTGTTTGAAGTTGGACATTTCGTCGGGCATATTTCATTTTTGTAGCACAAACATGGCAGCATCAGAACCATTGTTGATGTATTTGCACATATACTTTTTAGGTTCTTCCTTCCGCCACCATTCTATTATATATTTATATATTATAGCCATATGCACTTTTCTGCGGCCTGAAAATAAGGATGTAGCAGAATATTATAATGTTCAATTTCATTTCATGGTTGAGATTGTTTAAAGCGTTTGCTATATAGCAGGGAAATGAAATGTTAAATGGTAATAGTGATGATCATTATTCTTTCAGCATATTTTCAATAATGTTAACACAGTCAAAATATAAAAGCAAAGAGAAGGGAACTGATATTTTCTCATGAACAGAAGTGTTAGCACATTCATTATTATCATCATCGTTTTTACATCTACTTTCCATACTGACATAAGTTGGATGGGTTGTCACATTCTGAGGTTAGACCAAGCAGGTGACCCATGACTTGCTCATTCATTTTGCTCACACATTCACTTCTTGTCATAAAAATAATAGATAACAGCCATTAAGAAAGAAGAGTTAGCAAGTGTTTATCAAAGAATAGTTTTCAAAAATGTTCTCAGTACTACCTATGTAGACTCGGGATAAATATAGTTGTTTTTTTTAAATAATGTATTTCATGATTTGTTAATTATGTTGGTTTCAACCTGGTAACTATAATATATATTACAGTAATATTAATAATACACATAGAACTAAGAATAATAAAGACCACCACCAATTGGTACCATAATGATATATGGCTGGACAATATGGGAGAATGCTCTCCAATAGCTTTCAAAATAATCACAGAATTTCCAATTTTTACTTGTAAATATTATTTGTAGAAAACTCCAAGCTAAAGAGAATTTGTTGTAAGGTTTCAAAAGAATTTCAATAAGAGATCTCACTAAAACTGAACCAAGGGGCAACATTGGTGTATTAGAAACTTGGCTCGGAAAAATTTTAATCATACAAGAGAAACATGGTAAAATATTGAAAACTTGCTTTATTTTCATGAAGGCTGTTTGGTAACTAATCTTATTTTCATCTAAAGATATGTTAGTGCCATTCTAATACTTCACTGTCATATTTGTCATCTTTATCATCTAATTACTTCCCCAACTTTGATTTCAGGTCCAAAGAAAGATGCACAAGCTGCCAGAGAATTCATATTGCGAATGTTTGTTGATTTAAACCCAGATCCTGATAAAATTATATATAGTCATTTCACATGTGCAACAGGTATGTCTTGTTAACATTGTTTGTTTCACACACCATCTGTATTCGTCTGATTTCAGGGCCCAAGTGTGATTATAATGCTGCTCGAGAGTATATGATGGATTGCTATATGGACCTCAATGAAGATAAGGAAAAAATGCTTTATTACCATTATACTTGTGCAACAGGTATGTGAGACTAAGCACAGACAAAAATAGGAGAATAGTAGCAGTCAGCACAGTTGTCTCCCTTCGCTGTTCACCTAGCCAACTCTATGAAGTAGTTTTCCATGTCACATCTTATATCTTAATTGTGAAGAAATATGGCTGACGTTTCCACTCCTGGCTTTCCATCAACAGATTTGGTCTCCAAAATATATATTTCCCTTAGTAGTACAATATAATTATGGTATTTGAATTTAATGCTTTTTTAGATTTTAGTCACTGTAACTTCAAAAATGCACAAATACTGCAAAAAAAGCCCCTTGTTGAAGTTTGTATAATTTAATCCTTAAATGTTTAGCTCTGGTATTTTGTAGTAACCTCCAAACTTTTGTCGTTCTTTCCCAGCTGTTTAAATGTTTTTCTTTTAGAATTAAACCCCTTTAATTAGAAATTAGTTTTCAAAATGAAAAAAGTTCCCCTTATTTTGGTGCTTGCTTTTAATGTGAAAAAAAATTGGCGTTCTGCAAAAAAAAAAAATTATCAATGTTCATGTTGAAAACAATTGAATATTAACTTATAAATTCATGATTGTGTAAGTGTTTTGCAAAAAAATTTTAAATTGTTAAGACTTGAATCAAGCTAATATAACTGCTTAATAGACAGTTGGTAGAATATATGACACGCGTGTGTATTGTATCACAGTTTTTAGAATAGGTACGCTGTATCTCTGTATCTTGCAAGAGGCAACTAAAAAGGTGCATGTCAGGATGGCGGCTGTGTGTGTGTAGGAAATAAACTGACCAGTTTATCTATTTTGCTATAGTGAAAAACTAAAACTTTAATCTGTTGATGTTCAACTGAACAAGCTTCAAACAAATTTGTGAAGGAAGAAAAATATCATACAAAATAGATGAACAAATCTGATATTGAAATACAAACAAATTAAGATTAACAGAAAAGCTTGATTTTTTTTTTTTTTTTTTTTTTTTCCCTCTCTAAATACCTTCTTTTTTTTTTTTGCTGTTTAGTCAGGGAAAGAACACTTAAGCTGTCTAATCCATGCATGCATGGAGAGCTGGATATATTTTACAACATAGTACTAAGCACAGCTCACTCTCTTCAGGCCACCTCTATGACATGTCAGTGCTCTTTCCCCTCACTTCCATTGTAAGCAACATGTAGCCTGATATCTTTTTACATGACAAAACACACCCAGTCCACCCTACATGAGTCACAGTAGTACCACAACAAAAAGCATCCCATCCACTCTGTCTTGGGGTCATGACTGGTACCTCAACAAAAAGAACCCAGTCTACCCTCTACAGTGGTCATACTGGTGCCACAAGAAACACATCCTGTCCACTCTGTAAGATGGTAGCATTGATTCCACAAAAAAGCACTCAGTCCACCCTGTAGAGTGCTGGTGCCAGGAGAAAATCACTCTGGTGCTTGGCATTAGGAAGGTTATCCAACTGTAAAAAACTGAGCCTAAAATGGAATGTATGAGCAAGATGTGGTTACTTAACCTGTCTAGTCTCATAATATGGCAGCCTGTCTAACTAATGCAAGTATGAAAAACATACATTAAACAGTGATGATAATGATGATGATTGGCATATAGATATTCATCATCATCAAGGTCCACTTACCCTTCTAGCAAGTGTTGGATGGGTTTTCACTGACCAAGTCAGTACTGATGTGGGGCTACAGACCCCACCCCCACCCCCAGACAGGCCAGGAGATCACATCACTTACATAGGGTTCCACATTCTCCCAGGTGCATTTTATCATTGCACCACCACTAGAGAGCTTGTCATATCTTTGACACAACTGGAAGGGTCTCCTAACCCTTTGGTTGGGTGCCCTTCCTATACCCCAACCACCTTACAGAGTGTACGGGGTGCATTTTCGTGACACCACTAGAGAGGTTGTTGGTCATAGTCCCACCTGAAGAGCACTCTCTGCTCTGTGGAGTTTGTATGGGGGATGATAGGTGTATAGCAAGGTTATGAGTAAGGGGAAGGCATGACTGATAGTATAAGGGAAGAGGGTATGTAGTGGTGTGGTCAATAGTGTGCATGGGGGTGATGGAGAAATAGCTGGAGGAGGTGTACATGGGGTAGGGAGTAGCTAATAGGGTGCAATAGTGAGGATATTTAAGGGCTTTAGAGGGGGCGTAGTTAAGAAGTGGGGGTTGGGGAGCCTCATGGATGTGTCAGGTCACATTGTATGCTTTTGCCTGG
>OZ024741.1:153553957-153578957 GCA_964016885.1 Eledone cirrhosa
AAACTCTTACATTTCAATTTATTTTCACAAAATATTTTGAATTAACAACAAATAGAAAAGGAAACCTACATAATTTTCAAATGTTTACCTGAAAATTCTTGAATGATATTTTGCTATTAAAAACCTCCTTTCTATAAAATACATCTGATGCCAAGCTTCGATGGTGCTAGGCTGAAGGTCATAATATAATACTTGTTTACTACTATTTTCAGTGCTTAGGTATCGTTAAACAATTCTTCTTCTATCCAAATTTTCTTTTCTTTACCACCCCACCCTTCCTTGCCATCACTTCTGTAACTAATTTAATTTTATTATTTTTATTTTATTTTCTATCTTTCTGTCTCCTGCCTAATATCGTCTTATTACAGTTTATCAAGCGCTACACCCTATATACCCCTTTGAACACATGTAAACACTTGAGTATGCTATATGAAATGTACCCCCTGCTGTCAACTTGTAGTGTCAATGTTGCCAAAGTTGGAATAAATGAGGATTTCATATGAACTTAAAAAAGGAATTTTTTTTTTTTTTCCCGTATATTGTTCTTGTTAACCTCGATTGGAATTTGAAATCCTTCTCCCTTGGTGGTGTTTTTTTTTTTTTGTTTTGTTTTTTTTCTTGCCAAGGTTACTTTTGTTAACTTACTTGTCTTTTGTTTTTGTTAATATTTTGTCTTGTTTTAATAACTTGTGTTTCTTGTCTCTCTTTTGAGTGGCAAGTCTGTCTTCATTGGCCTTTGCCTTTCTCTAATTTTAATAACCCATCTAAAAAAAAAAAACATATTTTATACTTCTGTCTAGTGGTGTATCTTAAACATTTTCATCAGCCACTTTGATATTGTATTCTTCTTCTCCTTCTAACACGTTTCCTAAGTAGGGGCCATAAATTACTACATGACTGTTTGTAACATTAAGCACACTGTCCTTCCTCCTTCCCTCCCTTACATCTCGCATCCAGCAAGTGATATGTAAAACAATCTCAACTCTGAGTATTTGGTTAAAGTCCTGGTGAGGGCAGCATTTCGTCCTCATTCTTTGAGTAAGATATTTCTAGAAACCATGAATCTCAAATTTAAGATATCTAAATTATTTTTTGTTTCTAACCCTCTTAGTTTCTTATTTGCTCTAGTTTCATTTTTTTATTGCTGCGCTTTTTATTTTTCCCTCTGAATTATTTAACCCAATTAACCCCAGATCTGCTAGTTTTGTTTTTCATGCAGTAGAAGCTCAGCTCATTCCTCTCCCAGCCTAATTTTCTTTAATGTTAACAAAATATTCTTTCTTTCCCCCCGTTCACTTTCCTAATGACTCTGTTAAGGTTTCATTGATTTTTTTTTTTTTTTTCTCTTTTGATTTTTTTTTGATTTTATGTTAGTGACTGATTTGTATCGTTAATTTCACACTACTCATTGAGCAGACTTTTTAACGAGGTAAAATTCATGACTTCAATGATGGGATAACCTGTATCGCACAAATGCCTCATGGCAAGATTATACAATGTTTGTGATAAAAGTCTAGATGAAATTATAGAGAAAGTACTCTAGTCTGTGCTAGTTCAAATGTTGCTTGTCTCTGAGATATAAACATGGAATTTGTAAAGAGTTTTATTTTAATTTATATTGTGAAACCAGGCACAAACTTGACCCTGTGTGTGTGTGTATATATATATATGTGTGTGTGTGTGTGTGTGCGCGCGCGCTGTTTGTCAAATATTTCTTGTTGACAAACCTTTTTGATAGGGGATGTTTAGGAGTCAACCACTGTCTCCATGATGACAATATTTTAAAGCTCATACCTAATATTCTCTCGCATACATTTTATATATATTATATATAATAAATACACAGATACTCAAACACACACACACACTATTGCCAGCCTCTGATGCCATAAGTAAAAAATCCCAAGATGCCCTCAAATTCCATCCTCGGGATGTGAAAATTTAACTCCTTGCCAATAATTTGTCAGAAGCTTTAAGGAAAATATTTTCAAAAAATCTAATTCCCTTCCAAAATAGTTTAGTGCTAATCATGTTTGTATTTAACTTGTTGACTTGACTTAGTGATGTATACTGTCTTAACAAGCTTGTCTAAATCTCATTTATAATCTTCTCCTTAAATACTTAACAAATAGCCTTTAACTGTAGCTATTAACTCTCTGTATTTTAATTAATCTTTTTATTTTATTGCTAGTGAAGGAAAAGTTGTCTAGATTGGTGGCCATTAAACTGATATACTGTTTTTTAAACTTTACAGTCTAAGATGAGTTTTTGTTATTTATAGTAGCTACAGCTCAGTTTGTTTTAACATGTTCTCAAATTAATTTTTTGTGTGTGAATGTGCATGAGTGACGACGACTTGTAAATTGTATGCAAGTTACACAAATTGCATTTTTATTTTGAAGTGCAGTTCAGACAATCTGCACAATGTGTGCAAGTATGCAACGTGAACAGTGGTCTTTTTTCTTAAACCTGCGATCACGTTGATAGGCTGACTTTGTCGGTCGTGTGTTTGTTGAATAAAGTTTTTTTTACTATTATTATTGAGGAAAAAAGTCTATAAAACGTACCCATGTGTGAAATGTAAATTAGCCCAGCTTATTGTTTGGGATGACGTATTTATCAGTAAATGAATGAATCTGATGTACAAAGCAAAGTTTTCGTTTTTAGCTACAGCTTTTTATCAAATTCCCACTCCGCTGACTTTTCTTTCTTTTTTTAACTTATGTTAAATACCCACAAACTTTGTGTGCAAGCTGACCATTACATAGATAGGTCATCGTTCATATACGAAGTGGCCGACACAAATGCTTCTCCATGTGAAACTACCATACTACTCTGCTAATATATATTTGCAGAGCTTCTTAATATATTTTACATCGTTAAAAACATTTTTCAGAAAGCCTTTCTTAAAGATTAGACGAGACTGGGATAAACCATTTATATTTTCATAAATTGTTATAAAATAAAATTTTTAATTAAATGACCAAAGAACAATGGTGAAACCACTTTGTTTTAAAGAAGTGTGTTGATGAATTGCCCAATTTGTAGTCAGCTTCTTCAGATTTCAGTTTGGGATTGGTGAAAACTGGAGTGAACTTTTAAAAAAAAAAAAAAAGGCTACCTTATTTTTTAATGTCCAGTCATAGGCTAACCAGCTCATATTTCTGAAATATAGCATGAATATAAATTTTTTTTTTTATAAAGATTGGAATAATTAATGATATTTATTTCATCTACGCCCCATTTCCTCCCCACAAAATGGAAAAAAAGCTTTAACCTCAAATTTTAATCCAGTTTAAACTGATCCTGTTAGGTTCCATAGACAAGGTTTATCTTTCTTCTTACCCACCCATCCTAGTTCAACCAGTCAGAATTCTTCACATTACTGGAGTATGCATTTTGTCTTTCACTTCAAATTGCTTGCCTAAGTGGCTAGCTGCTGAATGATGGCTGGTTATATATATATATATGTGTATGTATATATATATGTGTGTGTGTGTGTGTGTATATATATATATATATGTGTGTGTGTGTGTGTGTGTGTGTGCATATATATATAATATGCAGATTCTTAAACGGTCATAGATTTTGAACTGCTCTGTTCCTTAAAAAAAAAACCGGTGTTAGCTGGCTGCGTGCGTCAGTTAATCATACGCACATACACATATATACTTACATCTGCATACGCACAGATAAATACTTACCACACACACACACACACACACACACAGATATACATAATTGAGCTTGTCCGTGCTTGATTGTGATGGCAGATTCAAATGTTGAGTGTTTGAGTGTGGCTAAACCATTAGTGGTTTAGTCCATTTTCTGTGTCGCCACTCTGACATCCTGGTTAGGAATAGCAACATGCTTGTACTACTACTACTACTACTACTACTATTACAACTACTACTACAACTCAATACAGATCCATCCTGTAAATCTCTCCAAATTTCTGTCTGTATAAAAATTATTAAAAACAATAAAAAATATCAAAAAAGATAACTGGAAAAAGCCCACTTAATATTTTTGTTGTTACCTTCTACTGTTAAAAATAGCCTCTGAACTTATGGCTGTGCCCTGCTGTACTCTAGTATTTAGTTGCAACCTATTTTGGCTGGTCATCAATATACTTAGTGCAGTCTTTTTTTGTTTATTTTTGTCTTTGTGTGACAGAGAGTTGTTTTTTTTTTCTTTCAGGTACAGCAATACTTTTAGACCTGGTTTCAATGTGACGTTTTTCTCTCATCTGAGACATTATAGTACCCTTTATTTTAAAAAAAGTGAATGCTTTAATTAAAGGGTTGCTTAACCCTTTTGTTACCCATCTTTCTGATGAAAGAGACTGCCTATGGTGGTTAAATAATTAAGAATTTGGAGGGATTTAGTAAAATAACAAACTTCCTCATTAAGCTGGTATTTGGAACATAAATGTTCTTATATAAAATTATGATGGAATGTTTTTAGATAAATACAAAGACTTTAAAAACAAGCAGTTTTGTATGATAAAGAAACCAATCCATTCTGCTGTTGTCTACCTGTTTATTATTGTGTTACCATAACAAAAATGACCATATATCATTCTGTAAACAGTTGTTTCTTATATAGACTGTGAAGACTGAATATGGACTTGCTGACCTTCATGCTGTTCTCAATAGAACTAGTGTAGGGATGTGAAACAGTCACAACAAAGAGTTGAAGTTGAATAGTTGGTTTAGTTAATCAGGAAACTACTGTCTTTCAATTATGCCTAAATAGATACAGATAATATTAATTTCCAATTTAGACAACAGGCTAGCAAGGTTGATTAAATCAACTTCACTGGTATTATAGTTTACCAACCTTAGAAGGATGAAAGGCAAAGTTGACTTTGACAAGATTTGAACTCAGAATGTAAAGAGCCAGAACAAATACTTCAATGGCATTTTATCTGATGCTTTATGGATCTACACCCTTATAGACATTCAAAACAGACTATTAAGATAACTAGCTTTTTGTGTAATTATGGTTAAACATCTGTTATTAAAACATGTAGCTATATTATAACAGGAAAATCAGTGGAATGGACCTCCATTGGTTTAGGTGGTGAGTGTTCCAGTTGTTTGGTCAATGGAGCAGTCTGGTCATGAAATTAGTTTGTCACTTAGCATTCCACAAATATATGTACCCTTAACGTAATTCCCAGTGAGATTCAGTAGGACAAAGCTGCTCCTTTAATTTACATATAGAGTCCATCCACTGGGCTTCCAAATAGTTTCTGTGGTCCCAGTTTTACTAACAAGGTTATGTATGGTAAATGACACTTGTCCAAGATGCCACACATAAAACCCAGGACAATAATTGCAAAGTGAACAACCTAACCATTATGCTATAGTGCATCTGCAATCTAATGTAAAATAAAACAAAACTTCAGGACAAATACTTTTTAGGAAATGATGCATTAGGGAGTAATGAAGTGACACACTTTTCTTTCAGATGGCAAATTGTGTAACAGTTGAGTGAAATGTTGGCTTTTATGGCATGACTAGTGGACCAGTGCCATCAGTAATGATGGCAATACCGTTGAACAGATTTAATTTTTGGAGTCCAAGGTTTGCGTTTTGATAAATTAATAGCTTGCATAAGGGGATTAAGAGAACAATATTTTAATAATTCATTTCTTGCAAATAATTACATAAATGTTCAGCAAGTACAAATGTCTGTTAAATGCATGAATAACTTTTGGAGAGATAAGGATTTAGAGGGACAAGAACTTGTGATTAGAAATTATATATATATATCTGCAAACAGATGGTATATTTATTGTTATGATTGATGGATAATGTAATGTGGAAGGGGTATTTTTGGACCTCCATCGTTTCTAACAATGAGTGCTCCAGTTGATTTGATTAATGAAACTGCCTACTCGTGAAATTAAAGTAAGGAGGTTCGGCGTAACACCTGGCCTCTTAAATTATAGGTACAACTCATTTTTGCCAGCTAAGTATATTGCTCAAAGACAACGCCCGGTCCAGGAATCGAAGGAACGCTTACAAATACATTAGTAGGTGTATGCGAGGGGAGACAACTATGGTGACAATCGGCTGGAAATGATTAGTGACAGTTACAAACTTGCATGAAGAAAAGTTGATTTAATTCGAAGTGCTAACATAGCATAGGCTTAACTCTTATGAAATGAGAGAAACTGTTCCTGTGTGGGCTAATGCCTAGACTGTAGAAGCTATTTTTTAAATTTTATATTTGATAGAACAAAGTTACAAACGTCCGTTTTTTTCCCTGCAAAACAGCATGGACGGATCGTCACAGATCAATTCAATACTCAGTCGGAACCATTGACCTCTCAGATGGACTGGGAACTGCATCTTGCTTACATACATTTCCACACAAACTCTGCGGAGTGCGCCGGGTACTAGGGAGGGTTTTGACGTAACTAAAGAATCCTAGCCCTTTGTTTAGTAGTTTTTCTATGGTTGGATGTCCTTCCTATCACCAACACGAGAGAGGTTGTGATGCGACAAAGAACCCTCTATAGACAGAATCATAGTTATCTTCTGGTAATGACGCTATGATATCTGTAACGTGTGAAAATATTTTCAGTTAGATTACGTAAATACATTAAATTTAATTTTAACAATACTTTCTTCAAAAATCTAAAAGACAAAGGTTTGTCTCGCTAACTTCTACACATTTAATACAATATCTTTCTTCTTACGGATGAACCAGTCAAAAGTCAGCAGTTTCCATTTTATTTGAAGATTTTAAAGAAGACAGCATCGGTTATCAACACTTTGTTCTTAAATGTTGGTGACGTACCAAAATAAATTAACGCCCTACGGGGTCCATCGGAAAAAAACTTTAATTTAGATATTCAAAACAGAAAAGCCGCATGGTCTTGGTAGAAAACTACAAGTTTGTATGAACAATTCACTAACTTAACTTTTCTTGTAAATATTACAATGAAACTATAGAACCTACTGAAAATGTCACACTTCCCATATTTTCCACAGACGCTTTGTTCTATCCAATTTATGAACTGTTTGTGTTCATGTAAATATCTCAATAAGGTGGTGGATTGACAGAGTCGTTAAGGCGTCGAATAGAATGCTTTGCGGTATTCGCCCCACCTCTGTGTGCTCTGAGTTCAAATCCCGCCGTGGTCAACTTAGCCTTTCATCCTTTCGAGTTCGATAAAAATGTACCAGTCCTATACTGGTGTCGATTCTTCCTCTATAGAAAAAATAGGCTGTGTTCAGGCCTGGGGAGGGTTGGGCTCCGCCAGGTTTAAAAGTGCCCTTGACACGCCGTATGACAGTGCCTCTACAACTCCACAAGGAATTATGGGATCTTTATCCTTAAATAGCTCAATAGCCAAAGTGAGACAAGCCATGACACCATTAAGTTGTATGTAAATTAAAGTATTTAAAAATAAAATGAGCTAAGGAGAATAACTCAACTGAGCCAATGGCATAATGTTAAGGAGTGATGTAGTGAATAATGAAGACTTAAAATTTTCAATTACTTTTCTGAATTGAAGAAAGAAAATATTTTAGCAGTTATTTTTAGCAACTATGAAGGAAATGGGGGAATAATTTCAAGAAACTAGGAATGTTTCACAAAATCATTTTATAGACTCGGGAGGAATAATCTGATGTTTGCTAGGAGGGAGTGCAACAACTAGGGTTTTTCTTTTTTCTTTTTTACCTTCTCAGCGAAATAGAGTAAAATTCGTATATAGGCGTTCAGAGGACAAAATATTTACATTTTGTAAATGATTTACAAAGATTTCTAGACAGAAGTGATTTGCAATAATAATAAAATAAAGTAAGAGATATAACTCAAGTATGCTAATGGCATGAGTTTTTTTTTTTTTTTTATAAGCTACAGAACGACGTACGCAAAAAATCTTAACTGAAATTTTCCTTTTATTTACAGAAAGAAGAATTAGCGGTACTTATCAGGGACTCTCAAAGAAAGGGGAGATAACTTAGTGTGATAAGATCGATGCTAACATTACACTTGTGGGGAGAGGAGTAAATCATTACCTTAATCTGGTAAGACAGCCCGGAATAAATTACAGCTGTAGAATGTGAATACAATCGTCATAAAACTTCTACTTCAATGATACGAATGCGATAAAAATGTCGAGACCTCCTTAAATATAGGGTGAGCATAAAGTCTTTGAAACCACAAAATACTTTTTGTTTCATAGTTGTAATTTTCACTAACAAAATGTAGAAGAGAAAATGTAAAACGTTCAGAAAAACTTTAAACTTTAAATTTATAAATTAAAACAATGAAAAAGTAAAATCTCAAATAGTATTTTATAATCAGGGAAAAACTTTATGCCTATCCTGTATATGAAAAGTTACTATAACAGTAGGTGCGTGTGTCTAAAATGGTTCTTTCAAGAAGAAATTATCTAGGAATTTATTGGCTTGTAATCGTAGAGTAATAGTGATTATCATAATGTATTCTTAAGCATGGGCGTGGGTATATGCCAAAGAAAACAACAACTAGGATAAATAAAATATTAACATATTAATATGCATAGAAATTAAGCGGTATAAATCATGCTGCTTTATTCTAAAAATATACAATTTTTTTTTTTACTATAAAGAATTGAGAGAAGCGACAACATATTATCATAAACTTCAAATATGCCGACAAAAATAATCAGAAATAGTTGTCTTAAAATGTTAGTTCTTGTAAATAATATATTAAAAAGGAACGTATTTGGACACCCGCAGGAGTGAGCCCCGCCAGTTGGAATGACTATTTCAAGGCGTCTCTTTCGCTATACTCCGGGGTAATGCTTTCTCTATTCTATCTGCTGCGACCACGATTAAAAATATAAGATATTTAATTGAAAGAAACGTTATTACGTAATTTCTGCACGATAGTTATTCGTTCGTTGATAAACAGCCCACAAAACAAATTTCCATTTCCGTATGACCTAAATTTCGTCAGAAGAATGGAAAGTTCTGACCAAATCTAGGCCATACGGTGTTAGATCTTATCTTACGGAGGTGAGCTAAACGAGATTTCTCAAAGTTCTTTATACCTTCGTGGCAGACAGTTCTCCATTTTTTTACGGTTGGCAATCATGGCTTCAAACGAAGAAAGAGGTACGTTGACAGACTTAAGATTGTACTTCAGATTGTCCTTATATCGGAGTAGTGGCCTGCCCACACTATGCGCACCATCCTGGAGCTGACTGTACAACAGTACTTTAGGTGGGCGGTCTTCAAACATCCATAGGACATGACCAGCCCATCTGAGTTGGGATTACATCAGAAATGACCAAATCCCACCAATGTTGCACCTTGCGAACAGTTCGGCATTGGAGACTCTGTCAGACAGTACATATCCACAGACAGAGTGAAGACAGCGTTTGTGGAAGACATCAAGCTAATGAATGTGGGTGCAGTAAAGTGTCGATGACGCTGAGCCATATAAATGTATTGTCAGTACCACTGCACGATAAGGGACAACTTTTGTTTTCAGGGACATACCTCTATCACTCCATAGGCGGTGATGTAGTTTGCCAAAAGCATGCGATTAACAATCTCAACATCCAGGGATGCAGAGCGGTTCACCTGGCTGTCAAGGTAAGTAAAGGGGCTCATATGCGTCAGATCCTTGTCATCAACAGTGATGGGTGCAAGAGGATGCTTTTGATCTCGCCGCGCCTGTTTAACGCCTCCTACATGCCTGGTGGGATGACTTTGGTTGATGTACCACCTCAGTCTTATTGATGCTAATTGTATGACCAAAAGCCTTACAGACAAGCGAAAGGCGGTCCATCAATTCCTGTTTGAGGGATGCTGGAACAAGTGCAATATATATATATATATATATATATATATAATGAAAGATTCAGGATGCCGGCGGCTGAGCTCCGGCCGTTTCGACCAAGTATCGAGTTCTCTAGTGGGTTATGGTTCACCTGGTATTTTACCACACCCTATGTGATATATATATATATATGCGTGATTGATTGACAAACTGATGTAGAGATAGCCGAACATGCAGATGAAAAAAAAAAATGATTTCTCACCGAACCTATAAATTTACGTATAATATACTCTATTGTTTGTATGTAAAGAGTACTAAGTTGAATAATGGTCTAACCAGTCTCAAAAAGTAACATTACATCTCTCCTTCTCTCTCTCTCTCTTTCTATATATATATATATATATATATTATAGTATAATATATATGGTGAAGCGAGGATATTTTAGATGGCTTTAGTAGGAATCTACTCATAGTCAACTGTGTAAAAGTTATTCTATATATGTATTTATATAAACACACACGCGCGCGTGTGCACACACACAAACACACATATATATATATGTAGTTATAGGTGAAAGATATGAGAAATATTTTTGTGGAAAAAATACAGAAAGTTAGACACAATCAGAAAACATATCCAACCAAAGAAAAAAATAGAATAATATCTTACAATAGAATAATATCTTACAATTGTTTCAGCGTTGCCACCGATCATTACACGGTCAAAATTCTAGAAGGGGGCGTAAAACTTGGTACATGTGCAAAGAAAGTGGCAAAACCTCTTCAGAAACAAAAACAACCAGAAAATAATTTTTTTTTATTTTTTCCAATACGCTGAAAGGTCGAACTCTATAAGGCAAGATGCATGCCACAGAGGTTACATTTCAATATGACGCGCTTAGATTCTAATTTATTACGATGAAAAAAAAAAAATGCCATATTACATCATAAGGACACTAGTTGATCAATTTTTAAAGAAATGTGAAATTAATGTAACTGTTGAAGGGAGATAACTGGTACTAGACAGTGATTAGACATGCTATATAAAGAGTATGACGGACAGAAAAAATACATGGATAGATCGTCACACACACACACACACACAAATATTCATTGCCTTTTGCTTTACAACAATATCCCACGACCCACTACCATTTTTCCTTCACTATTCTCTTCCGACTTCTCCCTTCTTGTCATCGCCGTCTCACCGCTCTATTTCTCTCTCACCCTGGTACCTCTAATTTCACCCCAACCCATCTTATTCTACTTTTACTCTTCCTGCTGCTTCTACACCTTATCCCCACACCCATCTCTCCATCATGCCCAATCTCACATCCTTCCGTTGCCAACTCCATTCCACGCTCAAACGCTTTTCCACCCTTTTCTCCATTTGCATCCAATATTCCTTGCATCTCTCAAAAATCCCCTTCACCAAAAAATACGCTACGACACTTCTCTAAGCCGTTGTCTCCACCAACACCTCATTCCCCGAGGTTTCCACCTCAACATCCACCCAGCCTCCTACTCAGCTCCCACCACTGAACCTATCCTTACCCGCTCCTCTTACCATTCCATGCGGTCGACCCTCCCTTCCACCCTCTCCTGACCGAGATCTCCTCAAAGCCTATCTCCTTCTTTCCTCTATTTGCCATCCCATCCTCGCCCAATCCATTATCTAATTCCTCATCCACTTCAATTGCCTCCTCTTCAATTTTCTCACCTCCGCCAAGAAACATAAAACTTGTTTCACTCCGTTCCGTCTGTCGTCAACACCCACCCACCTCACTTCTAGCCCTAACCAACTTCTTTCCCCACACTGACTCCGCACACGTCACACCTAACCACCACAGTTCCTCCACCTTCACTACTTTCTCTCCCTCACGTACCTCCTATGCAGTTGTCTCCCTACTCCCAGACCTACTACTATCCGAAGCTGGACGCTCCCCCCTCGCCAGAAGTTTACGCTTCATACTCACCATATCCACTTGTGACAAGTTCCAAACATGTACTGAGGTTGAACCGTTCTTACGTCCTTTAAATCTACAAGAATTCTTCCACGACACACTACCATCAGCCCAAACAGACTGTTTCACATGTGTCAGTTGCCGACAATCACAGTGGGCGCCGAACTCAGTGCGCAGGATTGAGGCCCTCCGACAGCTTCACAACACCCAATTTTACCAGCCTTTATCTTCTGACCCCACCCCCAGGCAACCAACAGCTCGTGTCCTCCACCATTCACCATCCCATCTCCTTCTCCTCTCTCCTACCCCTTACTGCCACTAATTTCATAGTGCACACCCCTCGCACACCCACCATCTACTTCCTCCCCAAGATACATAAACATGAATAAATAAAATAGATAAATAAATAAACAAACAAAACACACACAAACTCGGATATAACGCTTTGCATCCCAAGTACACAGCTCACAAAAACAAGATGGTGTAGAACAGAACAAAGGAGAGACATAAAATAACAACAAAGGTAGTAACTCAGGAGATCACAGAATGTGTGACGAAAGAGCTTTGACAGTCAACAACTAAACAATCATCTGGTTATTAAACTAACCGACTGGAAGTATAAACTGAAGTAAAAACATATATATATAAATATATATATTACCATTGCTTCTGGTTTTATTGCTTGTAGATTCTGCCCAATGCCAACCAAAGTTCCCAAGGAAACTGTTGGTAGTATCGGTAGAGGGTCGGATGCCATGCTTTGCAGCAAAGAGTTACGGCCCCTTATGGTCTGAGTTCAAATCCCGCCAAGGTTAACTTTCCCTTTCATCCTTACGGGGTCGATAAAATAAAGTACCAGTAATACACTGGGATAATTGCTGGTCTTGTGCCAAAAGTAGAAACAATTATTCATGTGTGTGTGAATTTAGTTATACTCTATCACCACTGATTCTTCTTTTCACAAATATCATTTCTTTTGATTTCTATTAATTCCTTAGGGAATTGTTTGACCAACTGCTTTTGTTAATTGCTTTATTTATTTGTCTGTTTTTTGTTTGTTTTTTTAATTTGTTTTCTTTTTATATGACTTCAGATTTTTTCTTTGAACGTAAAGTTTTGATAATTATCAATAGTTTAAATAACATTTTAATCAATATTTTATATTTAGATTTTTTAAAACTTTATTTTGACTTTATGATAAATTTTAGACTTTTTAGAACTAAAAAAAATAATAACTTGCAATATTTTATCCAAATAAGTTTTTTTCCTGCCATTTGAAACTTTCATAGACTTTTAAGACTCTTTAGCAAAAAATTGCCCTAATAATAAGTAAACACCAACAAGATCAGTGACTTGTGCCGAGTTACTAGAACCCATAGTAATATCAAAGTTGTTAGGTCGGCTAGTTCGAGTCCACAACGAACAGTCAAATTCTATAATAGTAAGCCTACCTGCAATAATGATATCTATCTGATTCTTAGTAAGATTAGTGAAGCTCTTAGCAAATATTAGGGCCTTGTTTAAAATAATAGGAGATATAGGGGAATAATAATTATCAATATCAAATTGTAAAAACTTAAAGCTATTTTTATTACTAATACTGGTGAACCAATTAATAACTTTATCTGTGTTAGCCCAAAACATAAGGCCAATTTTACTTTTCAATTTAGGTATAATTCATCTAATGGAAGACTTGATATTCACTGCGGGAATATATTTGATCATAGATCATTCCAGTAAGAGTTGATCTCATGCTAAACAAGCGGTACAATTTATAGCTAAATGGAGTGGAATTTTGAGATGTAATGTTGCAAGATATAAATTATTGGTTTTTCAGTTGGCTGTCTAGTATTCCGCGACCTTGACCATCCACGACTTTAATCTAGACCAGCTGACATAGATTTTACTGATCAATGTTGACTGATATATCTGGTCAGTCAATAACAATCACTCAATGTACGTTTATGTTGTTGTTTAGCTAAGGTCTTGATCTAATCCAGTTGTAACCTCTCCGTCTTTTTATGTGATACAGGGGGAGCCCTAGATAGTTCAATTGATAGAAGCACTCTAACATAGATTTGAAAACAGCAGCAGAACAGTCAAATTGATGTGTATTTTAGTCGCGCAGGACTTTGCTAACCCCTTTGTGGCTGTATTTCTAATGACATACACACTATTTTAATTAAAAGAATTTTGAGGGATTTACTAAAATTATTATTTCATTACTAAGATAGTACCTTAACATATGGTTCTTATATAAAATTATGCTGGAAGATTTTTATTTCAATAGGAACCTTTTAAAAATGGTTGGTTTTGTTTCATAGAACCAGAACCAGTTTGGTATCAAAAAGGTTAAATGTTTGAGAATATAGCCAGGAGGGTTGTTTTTTTACATCTTGCTGATCTGTCTTATATCGACATACGTATAGAACAGAGTATGATGTGGCAGACAATATGAAACTGAATGAACCGACAATAAAATAACACTGAAAGATACATGGTTTTCCACCAAATTCTTAATTTGTAAATTTTTATTTTGTTTTTTGCTAGTTGCTATGTAGTTTCAACATTTGACAAAACTATAGTTTAGTCCCCTCCACACACACACACACACACACACACTATAGTTATGACCAATATTCTGTGTATATTATGTTATGATCATTGTAGGCCTGCAGTTTCGATCATGAGTGTAGGCCACCTACAATTAAATGCTGTAAATCGCCAACCAAGATAGACTTGTTTAAATTTTATTTCAGAGAAAGATGTATGATTTGTGAGTTGAGGTCGATAGCTTTCGATTGCATTAGTCACGGGAGGTACCATGAATTGAACCAAAGTTGCTATCATTTGCCTCCTTTCGCTTCACATCGTCTGCTATCCTAATACGATAGTGAAATGTCACTGGGTACATTGATAAAAGTAGACAATGGGGAGGAAGGAGAAATAATTGTGATAGAAATCCTTAGAAGACGAAAGAGAAGGGGTAGAGTAAAAACACGAAACACTATAGATAGCGAGTTAAAAGCATAAGAGATGTGAGGGAAAAGAATGGATAAAAGAAAGAAAAATGAAATTAAGATAGGATGAGAAAAAGTGAAAGTAGAGAGCAAAAGAAAAAAGAGAGATAATAAAACACATTTACGAGATACGGGAGTGAATGAGTAAATAGGGGATAAAGAGGAGGAGAAAGGAAAGGGGAAAAGAATATAGTTAATGAGTAGTGAAAGGAGGAGGGGTAAATAAGAGAATAAGCAGAGAAAGAGAAAGGGGGAAATAGTATATGAAACAAGTAGTACAAGAGGGAAGAAGTAAATAGGAGAAAAAGAGGAGGTAGTAAATAAGTAGTTTGAGAAAAGTGAGAGTATATAGAAGAATAAAGGAGCGGAGAAAGAGAATGAGGAACAGCATAGTTAATAAGGGGGGATGAAGGAGAGAAACCATCTAAAATGACGTCATTGCTGATAAACATAATCCGCAACAGTAGAGAAAGAAATAAAAGTGGTCCTTTTGATATAATTATCCAAATATTAACTTTAAAATTAACTGGATAGAGCATAATCGGAATGATATTTTCAATTTGAATATATCTCGGAGTAAAATAAAAGGAGAGTAAAGTGAATTTGAAGTGTCAACACCCTCTTTGTTTTTAATATCGGCTTTACAGTTTTGCAGGATTTATAGACTATTCTTTAGAAGGATGGAGGCTATTTACTTCCTCAAGAAATTGACATGTAATTGACTGAGCATTCCACACATACGTGTACCTTTAATGTATTTCTCGGGCGGAATCAGTGCGGTGTTTGAATCAAGCTGGTGTTTGAGTTACATTTTGGCACACTTCAACCCCCCCCCCCCCCCACACACACACACACACACACACACACACACATACACACTTTTTTTCTTCTTTCTTCTTCTTCACACACGCACGCGCGCAATCAAGACGTCCATTCTTACACTAATCAAGCCCTTCGCAAACCCGCAGCCGTCACCACATCACCATCCACTTTCAAGATGCCAGCCAGTGTTTCAGCTCGAATGACAAAATGTTAACACCCACGTTGCTGAACAGCGCACCAATCCCAAATCGTCCACCCCAACCCCTACCAGCACATGCGCTACTATCAACAGGCGGAAGAGAGGCCAGAACTGTTCAACATGCGACAGTTTCCATCACCTCTCTTGGGTCGGCCTGACATGTAAAACCTCGAACAGACTCCCAACATGGAGATGCAGCAGCTGCCTCTTCTCTCCTGCTCAGCAGTAGTGTTCAGACGACACAGTATGACTGTCCGACGACCAGCCCTCACTAGTCAATATCGCTCGGTTCGGTTGGCTTCGTAAGATCCCCTCAAGATCCTGAAAACAGACCGGGTGTCAGTGACCAATGCCCTCGCAGCCTCATTCTGCAAAGCCTTGGACTCCGATCGACACAGCGATTGGGAGTGATTGTTTTATTTCGCTCCACTCGCCCTCGGTCTCCCCAACTCTGGTGCTGATCGAGGCGGTTTGTCGACAGTAGTCCTGGTTAAGACCGACATCTCGACCTTCGGGCAGATGTCCGTATCCAGTGTATCTGAGCGGGCCACGCTCCACACAATCGAGTGCCCGCGGTACTCCACTCCTGATGCTAGCTCAATGCGTTTAAGCGACCTCGTAAACGCCAAACCTATCGAGGGTGATATCTTAGCTGCTGTTAGAGTAGTCGCCTCCGACGACACCGTCCACCGAGGAGGTTTTTGCTACTCTAGACTCAAACATCCTGAGCCTCCTTCAGACCTCAGACACATACACCCACCTGACCCTCAACCACTTTACGTGTCCTCCGAGGAGGACATCATCTCTGCCCTGAGATCTATCCCTGTCAGCAGCAGCAGAGGCGCTGAAGGTCTCCGACCCAACCACCTCAAAGACTTGGTGTCCCCACTTATTACCGAAGCCGAGCGCCGACTGCTGAGAGCTATCGTAGCCCTCACCAACAGATTTATTCACGGCGCCCTGAACCCTTATTCCCGAGGCCTCTTCTTTTCGGCCCACCTCACCGCTCTCAAGAAGAAAAACGGTGGAGTACGCCTCGTCACAGTGGGAAACGTCATCCGGAGGCTCGCAGGCAAGAATATCTGCAAGTTTGTTGCACCTGAATTAGGCGAGGAACTCAGCCCGGTGCAATTCATCAACAACTAGACAATTCATCAACAACTGTCCCCCTGAGCCTGTGCCGAGTGATTCTAGGCATCTCATCGTCAAGCTTGACATGAGAAACGCCTTCAACTATCTGCGCTGCAACCACATGAACGAGCTTGCCTGAACCGTGCCTCGTCCGCCTACCCATTGGCATACCTGTCTTACTGGTCCCCGAACATTCTCATTACTGTGGACAACATCATATGATCCTCAACTGGCGTCCAACAAGGTGATCCATTGGACCCCTCCTTTTCGCTCTCAGAGTGGACAGCGTTGCACGGAGTATTACCTTTCCTCTTAACATCAGATACCTGGAGGATGCGACGATAGGCGGTCCTGCAGAGAACATCTGTTAGGATCTTCAATCAGTAGTTCTCGCTTTGGCGAGGATCGACTTCGAGATCAACTCGTCCAAGTCAGAAGTCATGAACGTCAATTATGACGCACAGTGCTTCGCGCCCTCCGTCTCGGACGTGCGATGATCACTCCATCAGGTGCAAGTGACCCCTAAGGAAAAGGTTCTTATCCTCAGTTCGCCGATCCTCCCGCCTGAGTGGCGCCCACTCAGCACTCTTTCTGTTGAAGAACTGCTTCGCCGTGCCGAAGCTATTATACACCTTCCGCAGTGCCCCTTGCTACAGTCAAGCATCTCTCCTCACAGATCTCGACATCTGCATCCGACGGGCTGCTAAGGAGAGTTGTCACAGATAGACTTTTTTAACCGTTGTTCTTGAAGAGATAAATTATAGATGCATCTCTGAAGTCTTGAGCTACATGTTCGACCAACCAGATTTCCAGAAATAGCTGAAGCTTACAAACCAACATATTTGAAAACTTCAGATGGGATACCATCTTTGTCAGGGGCTTTATTGAATGACAGTTGCTTGATAGCGACTTATATTTCATTCAAGTTTAGATCGAATGCCAATTCGAGTATCTCTGGCCTTTGTGGAATAGATGATATTATATCTTCATATACGTTTGACTCGGCATCTAGGACTATTTTCAAAGTGTTTTTCAATCATATGGTTGAACCATCAGGAGATAGAACCGGATTTGACCTGCTCTCCCTCGGAGTATACACTGCCTTCAAATTATTATAAAAGGCGCTTGAGCCCTTTTTATCAACAGCATCTTGTAGTTCAGCTGCTTTAGCTTCCCACCAGACATCCTTCATCTTTCTAAATGAGGACTGTGCCAGCTGATTACAATATTTAAAGACTTTCTCTTTAATTATTGAGTTTGTATCTCCAATCCAAAGCCTATGTAGGTTGTGCATCTTGCTGATAATGTTCTGGACGTTTAAGTTGTTTTCATCTAACCAGTCCTGGTGTTTTCTCGTCTTTGAGCGTTTTCCAGGAAGCCTCAATGTCACCAGAAATCTGGACAGATTTGAGGGATGAGTCAAGTTTTGCAGAAAGTTCCAGCCTTCTAGCAATGGATTCAAAGAACCTACATCAACCTTGGGTGAGATAGGATGCTATTGAAGACGCCTTTTTGGAGGAAGATTGAATGAAACCTTACTATACAGTGCATGATCCGAGAGATATCAAGAAGAGTGAAAAGATTGAGTGATTTAGAAATCCTTTAGGTCACGTCTTTGTGTGATGAAATAGTTAATCATGTGCCAATCCTTGGATCTAGGATGCATTCGTGTTGTCTTATGGTTTGCAGGTTGTTGAAAAAAAATATATTAGTGATGTTAAAATCAGATTCTTTGCAGAATGTTCTAAGCTATGTTTAGCAACTAACTGTATTTACAGCTATTTTCTGCGCCTGAGTGTTTTTACATTTTCTATGAACATCATAATTTCTCAGCGCTTCGAAAGTTCAAACTTTGCATACGATTTTGTTCTCATTTCAAAGCCGTTTCATTTAGTTTTTTATTTAGAGTAATTGTTATCAGAGGCCAGTCAGCCGCCATCTGAAAAATATGGAGTTAACGTAGAATAGATGTTCGCCTGGTTTATGAAAAGGTTAATATAGACTGGACGAGGTTTAAATTTACATCAAAAAAGTTCATAGCTTTATTATTAGTGTCTATAGTTATTGTTAAGTTATACTCCCTAAAGAATGTATGTAAAGGTTTTTTTTACTTAGCTCAAGATTTCTACTATTTCTACTAATAGTGAAGAGGGCATCATCACGATATAAGCCTTCTTCAAAAGATGGAAAAATACCTTTAAGTTTATTTAGTAAGAAAATACCTACTAAATCGGTGACTTGAACTGAATTACTTGAACCCATAGTAATATCGCAATTACTAGGGCGGTTTTACGGGTCCAAAGACAGCTATCAAATTCAATTATGGTCTTGCTATCTATTGGTATTATATTAATTTCTGTCCTGTTAAATTGCTAGCACTTTTACTCATAATTAAGGCCCTGTTTAAGAGATTATGGGAGATAGAGGAGTAATAAGAAGTTAGGTGATTATAATGGAAGTTTCCATTATAATCACTATATATATATATATATATATATATATATATAGGTGATTATAATGGAAACTTCCACTACTACTTTTGGTAAGGTGAGAGAATGCACGTTAAAATCCTCAACTCGTAAGGAATTTAAAACACCTCATTTTCTTATATATATATATATATATATATATATATATATATATATATATATATATATATATATATATATATATATATATAAGAAAATGAGGTTTTTTTAAATAAAAAAAAACGAGATGTCCTACACGGGTGAAAGAACTGTGAAACCGGTAAGGAAATAAATGTTCTTAAAAAGAGTCCAGTTGCATTTTCGATTTCTTTGCCTTATATATAATATATATATATATATATATATATATGAGAGAGAGAGAGAGAGAGAGAGAGAGAGAGAGAGAGAGAGAGAGAGAGGGGGGGGGTCTGTGATACTGAGACCAATAATCATGGGAGTACACAATACATGGGGAGAAGCAGAATGAGTATAGAGTTATGTAAAATCCCGACCACCGCACCAATCGGTTTCGGCTTGTATGTTCAGTGAGCCTTTACGAGGGTGTAGTAATATTTGTAGGGTGTGAAAAAATAGGTCACCAGTCTTGGTAGTACTTTGGTAGTAAACTAGTCTGATGAAGAAATTGGGGTAGGGGCAGAGAATGATAAGTGTATGTATATATGTATGTATATACCATTTATTTTAGGTTGTTTACCAATGGGTAGAACTTGTGATTCCGGTTAGTAAACGATGATGCAATAAATCAAAATACTGAACGTTATGCAAATCATCAATCGTAGATGTAGCGACCCATGGCTGGTGCAGGAATGGAGTTAAATATTCGGAGATGGTTTACCGCTACAATAACACCGAATTGGCAGGCCATCCTCGAATCAAATCGGTTCTCTGTTTTCTATTCTCTGTTTTTGTTGGCCGTAATCATGTTATCTTATATAACTAATTCTACAATTAACACCTGATGAAATCGCCTAAGTCTTACATCATGATCGGATGATGAAACTGAGCCATTAAAATATGTATAGTGTTTTCGCGGAATTATAATTCTAAAGAAAGTTTCCAGTCCGGCCTTCTGTTGTTTTTAACGAATATGTATAATATATATGTGTATGTGTGTGTGTGTGTGCGTGTATGTATGTATATGTGTATATACATATATATATATATATATGTGTGTGTGTATATATATATTTGTATGTGTATACATATACATATATATATATGTGTATACATATACATATATATATATATGTGTGTGTGTATATATATATATATAACTTTGAATAACTTTGAAATGTTTTGGCCAGTATTGGCCCAGGCCATGTCTAACTTAATAGCACCACCTGGCGAAGTCTTTCAATTCAGGATTTGGGCACCATGGCCCATTCGAGAAGAGAATTACTGTTTGCGGAGACATATCCGGGTGTGGGTGGTTTGTCCGGGATTACTTGGAGGAATTTGTCCAAAGACTTCTTGAATTTTGTGTGGTCAGTTTCTGTTTTGACGTGTCCTGGTGTGATGTTGAAGAGAGCAGGGCCGATTGAGGTGAAATAATTGTGCCGTATTGTTGTTATGAGTTGCGATTTAGATTTTTGAATGGGACGGATAGCACGGGGCCCAAGCCTTGGGTGTATCTTGAAGGCGATGCCAACATCATTTGGGCAGTGATGATGGAACATTTTCCACATCATGCAGATAATATAACGCTCACGGCGACGTTGGAGTGAGTAAAGTTTCAGGTTTTCCAATCGACCCCAGTAGTCAAGGTCTGACATGCCATCTATCTTTTTCGTGATTGCCCTTTGAGGAGCTTCAAGTTTCATGATACTTTGTTTCGTGTGGGGAGACCACAGTGGACAACAGTATTCAAGGTGTGGTCGGGCGAAAGTAGAGAAGAGAAGGATAATGGTGCGGGAATCTCTCGACTGGAAGGTTCTGAGGATCCAGGAACACATTCTGCGGGCCATGTCAACTTTGCTGCTTATATGCGTGGTCCAGCTTATGTTGCTGTCCACGGTTACTCCCAAGTCTCTGATGTTGTTAGATGCCACGAGAGTTTCCCCGGAGGGAAGGGAGTACGGGAGTTTCAGAGCATCCTCTTTTCCAAAGTGGATCAGTTCGAATTTGTCTTCGTTCAGTAACATGTTGTTCTTTTCTGCCCATTGGGTAACAGCCAGTAGGTCTGACTGAAGGCTTATCCGGTCATCCACGCCATTGATGACCTTTTGGAGCTTGGAATCATCAGCGAAAATTTTAATGTTGCTGTGTTTGATGATGTCAGTGATGTCATTAATATAGATGATGAAGAGAAGTGGGCCCAACACAGTGCCTTGTGGGACTCCACTACTGACTTTGGCTGGGCTTGATTTGACTCCCTCAACTACAACATGTTGGGTTCTGTTTGACAGGAAGCTCTTGATCCACTGCAGCAGCTTTCCAGTGACACCAATATTGGACAGCTTTCTCAGTAGAATGTTATGATCAACCCTGTCAAAGGCCTTGCTGAAATCAAGGTAGATAACATCAGTGTTGGAACCCTCTCCCAAGGCTCTCAAAATGTCATCAAAGTGATGCAGTAGTTGCGTCAGGCAATCCCTTCCATTACGGAATCCATGCTGGTTGGAGTTCAGCATATTGTTACTCTCAAGGAAGTGGGTCATTCGCGATCTCACCACTCGCTCAAATACCTTAATGATATGAGAGGTGAGTGAGATTGGACGGTAATTCACGGCAAGGGATTTGTTTCCCTTTTTGAAAACTGGGACAACAGACTGGGATAGAAGGTTTTCTGGCACATATCCAGCATCCAGTGAGTTCCGCCACAGATTGGCAAGAGGAGAAGCAAGTTGGTGTTGACACGCCTTCAAGACACAAGCAGGGAACCTATCGGGACCTACTGCTGAATTATGCTTGATTTCCTTTATTGCCGCCAAGACATCAGGGGCGCCAAACGTTATGTCCGATAAGGTGTAATGGGGAGTAACATCGCCGATACAGCCCAGATCGGCCATATCAGGATTGCTGAAAACAGAGCAGTATTGTTTCTGCAGTATCTCACCCATGGTTTTAGCATTGTCTTGAAGAGTGCCATTTTCATCAATTAGAGGGCCAACAGTAGAGCCAGTGATTTTGTGTTTTTTTGCAAATGAAAAGAACACTTTGGGATTGAGTTTGATCTTCTCAATGGCCCAGGCCTCTTCAGCTCTTCTCTGATTGTTGATGAGGGACATTATGTTGTTTTGGAGGTTATGTTTTTTAATCTCTAGTGATGAAATGGCAGTCAAGTTGATGTGTTGCTGCTGACAGTATTTCAGATTGTTGATTTTTTTGTTCGTTCTCTTAATTTTTCTGATGAGCGTTTTTCTATTTCTAGGGATTCTGCTCTTAGATTTGTTTATAGTTCTTAATGGGGTGTGTTTAGCACATATGTTTGTAACAGTGTCCACAAATGTCTGCCAGGACTTTTTGATGTTAGTGGGTGTATGAGTGTGCGTGAAGGACCAGTCGACATGTGCAAGATCATGACTGATCGCTTCCCAGTTTGCATTGTGGAAATCCATAGCGTCAAACGGATGGACAGGAGAAATGACATTGGGTTTGTATATTGGACGGTGGAATCTCAGATCACAGAGAACCATGTCATGATCAGAGAGTAGAGTTTTCTCCACTGCAATATTGTGGATATTGTCAGTGTGATTGCTGAAAATTAAGTCTAGGACGTTTTTGTGGCACCTCGTTGGTTCGAGCACTAGTTGGGATAGGAAGAAATCATCCATGAAGTCAAGAAGCGATTCCACAGCTTCCCTGTCAGAGGTTGAGGCAGAAGAACCTGGTGGCAGGCTGTTTGTGGACCAGTCAACTCCGGGGAGGTTGAAGTCCCCCATCATTAAGATGTTGTCAGGGTGACACTCTTGGATGAAACACTTTATGCTGTTGAGGCATTCCTTGAAGCATGGTACAGGCGTTTGGGGTGGCCTATAGAGCCCAACTACTAATAGGTTGTTGGTTTGACTGAATACAGTGACTGCCTCACAGTATCCATTAGTGAATATGTTCATAGCCTCTGTTATATATAATAAAAAATGTTAAGCTTGTTGAATCCCAACAAATTAAATATAACATCTGCATATATATATATATATATGTAATATGTATATGTGGGTGTATATTTACACACACACACACAAACACACACACATATATATATATATATATATATATATATATATATATATATATATATATATATATATATAATTTATGTTTGAACATTAAAAGTTATACGAAAAAGATTATAAAACGAGTGTGATTTTTAAGCGACAAAAGCATGAACGGAAAATGACATTGTATATTCGTATATTTAAACAAGAGAGTGGGAGAGAGAGAAGGGGAAATGGAGAGAGAAAGTGCGAGAGAGAGAGTTAAGGCTAAGGCTAGAGTAAAGCTAGCTACAGCTGAGAGAGAGAGCACAAGATCTACTTTCACTGTTGTTATTTGAGTGAGAGAGTTATAGCGAGTCTATCAAAGCCAGTTGTCGTGTTGGAATGGTGGCTGTGTGTACACGACACAGCTGGCAGCAAATAGCAGCGTTACATTTTACCTGTCATCAATGATTCTCAGGTAAAATGCGAGAGGATATATCATCGCTGGAAAGTCCACGAAACGGTAAATGACGCAACTACCTCCTATGTATGTATAAATATGCTGAGTATATAATTGATGGTAACTGGATGATTGTATATTTGTGAAGTTTACAATCGACAATATATTAAATGTGTGTATGTGTGTCAACTCAATACTCATATACGTTACTATATGTGTATATGTATTTCAGTATTTGTATATATATTATATTATATATATTTATATATATATGCGTTCAAATCACAAGGGACAATGTGAGTTTTTAACTCAATATATACTTTTGATATATATTATATTAAATATATATATATATTATATTTTATAAATGAAAATATTTTATATATATGGGGAGATAATTTACCTTTTTAAATGCAATAGATAAACATTAAATCGGTATATTTATACACGCACAGAAATACTGGCGTAATTTTGTGTGAGAATGATGACAAAGAATTTAGTTTTCGTTTTTAATTGTCTGTAATAAACACATACTTTGAAAAGGTGGTCTGTAGTCTTTGACTCCTGAACATTGTGTTAAAAATCTAGATAGGGAATAGAAACAATTCAGTCTTGTTGTCATCTAATTACATAAACCTTTTTTTTTCTTTTTTTTTTTTTCATTTATTGTCTGTAATATTCTCATTGCACACTTCGTCGCTTATATTCCTTGGATTCTCCTGCTCGACAATTTCAAATGAGAATGTATGTATATATAATAAATATATATATAATTGGAGGTTGTTCGTGTCGGATTAGTGATCACGGGGGGTTAATTTAAGAGTAGCAAATAATAATATGCCCTCCTAACACGCTTGTTGATTCCTTCGTACTGTATTTTTAAGTGCCCTGTACGAGATCATAACGAAACGGGAATGATATATATTCATTTAATCGATTTAAATGTTTGTGTAGAACTGGTAAGCCATGGCAGACTGGGAA
>OZ024741.1:153588957-153771457 GCA_964016885.1 Eledone cirrhosa
TGCTAGAAAGCATGGCGTCCAAACCCTCTACCGATACTGCCAATAATAATTGTTTCTACTTTTGGCACCAGGCCAGCAATTATCCTAGTGCATTACTGGTACTTTATTTTATTGACCCCGTAAGGATGAAAAGCAAAGTTAACCTCGGCGGGATTTGAACTCAGATCATAAAGGGAGGTAACTCTATGCTTCAAAGCATGGCGCCTGACCCTCTACCGATACTGCCAATAATAATACAATGCTTTCCTGTAAGCACAAACAAATATAATATAAAGAACGGGGGGAGGGGGGAACAGAAGTGGTTAGCACACACATCTGGGACCACATACAACAAAAATCAGGCGAAAGGGGTGAACAACCGAGTCGCTACCACAGTAAAAGATAACAGTATCGTGAGGAGCACTGGGAAACCTCTCTAATGATTTTTAAGGCAAGCCAGCACGCTCGCATCGTTACCTCAGGTGATGGCGAGGCTGATGCGCTGGAACAACCTAGCGCCCTCGCGAGCTTCACCAGTTACCTGTTAGGCGAGGATTTTGTTCCGAATTCAAATCCCACCAAGGTCAATTTTTCCTTTTATCCTTCTATGGTCGGTTTATTCCTGTAATGCATCCTAGATGTAAATGGAATTATAATATATATATATATATCCACAATTCAATAGTATTCTAATAAATAGTGACTGTACAGGTAATCAAAGTGTGTATAATTTTTTTTTTTTTTGGGGGGGGACCCTGTAAATATAAATATATATATATGTATATCAGACCTGTCAACTCTCCCCGTTGGACGGAGGGTGGGGGGCTCTGCTACCCAATTTGTGGTGGGTGACAGATGTCTTCTCTTGTGAAAATGGGCATAGCTTTTCACTACGTAAAATCTCCCCACTCCCCATTTTGCCTCATTTCCTCGCGTTTGGGGGCACCTTTTTTTCATAGCACTCCCCGTTTGGGCTTTTAGATTTTGGCAGGTCTCATATGTATTGACTTGCCCTCCTAGGCTAAAATACAAACCCTAATCTTATGGATACTAAAGTGATTAATATATTCACAGCTATACTAATACGTAGTAGGTTAAACATCCGTGTGACAATAACATATTCTGTGTATAGTGTTGTTGCTACACGCTGACGATTTTAAAATGAGAAATGTTACAGTGATGTTGATAATGTTGATTTCTCTCGAATAGAATCAAGACCCAAGTCTTTCAAGAGGCTTGCTGCAAATGTCACAGAAAAATGTTGACATAAAGAGAAATATCAATAAGTTGAGCAATGCTTTTACGGCCTGCCAATGACATATTTTGTCCAATGTCAAATATACATATATTTATGTGGCTGTGTGTGCCTCCTCGCGCGCATGCGTTAGTGTTTAAGATTTTAAAATCAATTCTTGTATGTTTTTAAGTGATAAATACGTAGATCAAACAATATCTTCATAGTTTTTAAATATTCTATAAAACTACTAATTCTCAATGAATGGTTTCTTAACTGAATAGCTTGTTCTTTCTGTACTAGGGCTTGGGTACATCGTTATCTTTTTGTCTTAGAAACAATTTCCTCTCTTTCTCCATGATTTTCTACTGTTTATTTCATTATAGACATCAAAATACTCACTTAATGCTAGCTCTCTTGCTATATAAACAGAATCTATTAAAAATATTTACATACAATTAACCTATCATTTCTGGCTCGTTTATTCAGCTTATGCCAGGAAAATTTTCATTTACATGTTTTTCCTTGTGGAGCAAAAAACTTCTCTGTGCAAAGTATATGCTGTTTTTGTGGATGGTGAAGATGATGATGGGAGGCTTGGTGGTGACAATTGTGCGTGAAATATTTGTTGAGCTTATTCATTATTGTTTTCTACAGTTAACTGCCCTTCCTAACTCCAACCACGTTGCAGAGTGTACAGGGTGCATTTTCCATGACCGAAGTTGTCATTGACTCAACTGAAGAACCTTCTCTACCTTAGTTCTTAGTTTCGAACAATAGCGTTTTTAAATCCATGTGTCTATTAACATTTCATGACCTTCACAGCCCCAGCTTCAGAATCAGAATGGTCATCCTTGTAGCATATTGCTATATGGAAGTGAAACATGGACGCTTTCATTCAAACAACGAAAGCACCTTGATGGCACTTACACTCGCCTGCTTCAGCGCATTCAGAACATAAGATGGCGACATCTGACTTTGAGAGAGATATATGCCGGCCTCCCACGCATATCTGTCGTTGTATGTAAAAGGAGAGTAAGATTTGCTGACCTCTGCCATCGTGCCACCTATGAGGCTGTGTCCCCATTAGTGCTTTGGAAACCACAAGCAGTCACTAAAAATAAGCTCTCCTACCCCGATGTCATCTCCAGAGATTCTGGTATTGAAATCCAGGACTTGGCAACAGCAATGAACGACAGACCTACGTGGAGATCAATTGTTGAGTCTATTTTGGCTGAGGCCACCAGATGATGAGGAGTGGTTGTAAAGTATCACGAATGTGGTAGGAGATTGCACACACCTGATTTTAAATTTTTCAACAGTTGAAGCATGGCAGTTTATAATTTGTTTCACATATGCTGCATCTGTTAATTTTTTTAAATTATATTTTGATATTCATAAAATCCATAATTACTTGTCTTATTTTGTGTGAACAAATGTCCTATTTAATTTTGTTGCATGTACTTTATATATATATTTCATTTCATTTTCACTTCATTTTACGTCCACTTTTCCCTGCTTGCAAGGGTGGGACGGGAACTGATTCTGGCTTGATTTCTACAGCTGGATGCCCTTCCTAACACCAACCTCATTTACAGTGAGTGCTGGGTGCTTTTTTGCTGTGGCACCTCCACGACTACTTTGCAGTGGAATGATAGGGACCCCAGTCCTATCATCTCATTTCTACAGCTGAGTAAACTGGAGCAATGTGAAATAAAGTGTCTTGTTCAAGGAAACAACACATCACCCGGTCTGAGAATTGAACTCTCAACCTTTCGATTGCAAGGCCAATGCTCTAACCACTAAGCCATGTGCCTCCATATATATATATAGTAATAATAATAAAGTTGAAGACTAAAATCCAAAGAGGGCTCGATAAGGATAAATATATATCAAATATATAAGAACCGTAGAGCAAATATTTATTAAAATAACAGATTAAAGTTTAAGCAAAGAATCGCTGCTTTCACCCTTAACGGGATCTTCTGAAACTAAAAAAATCAATCTGTGAACACAGAAGCAAATATTTCGAAAAACGTTGCAACCGAAGGAAGACAGGAAGACAATACTTTGGTTCGTGGAAACATTCCCTGGCAAAGAACAGAAAAAAAACGAAGATTATGTGGATCGATGAGAACAATTACACGCAAAGACAAAACCAAGTTTATGGTATAACTGAAGTCGTAGACTAAAATTCTGTTTAGGAAACCGAATGATTCTCGGCTTCAGAGTTAAGAATAATGTAAATAAATTACAGAGGTAATTGAAATCAACAAAAATTAAATATATACATGCACACATCCATATACGTACATACACATGCATACGCGAAAACACCCGCCATGGGTCTGCAAATACAAGCACGTACACAAAAAAACACGCACGCACATACAGAACCCACGCAATGCCTGTACCTGCACACATACGAACGTATACACCAAATACACATAAAAAATATATATATGTGGATGTGCGTGTATACATATAATTATATAAACGTATATATATATATACATACATAAATACGTATATAACGCGCGCACACACATACCTATATGTAAATACACATGTTCGCTAAACGTACGTCAACCAAAACACAAAGTACACATATACACACACCCTACATACGTACGAACCCGCATACTCACACAGACGCAAAACTCACGTATACACAACCATATGCACATGTACCAGTATATATAATATAATATATACGCCTATAACATATACAACGAGAAAGTATACGTACCTTCACAAAACATACAGGTAATATATATACTTACCTATACAAATGAGTAATGGTATAAACATAACATATACTTAACTACCACATCAAGACGTAAAATATCCGCGTATAGTTCGTACTATCCGTTAGGGTATAATGTGGGGCTGTAATACAGGAAAGTTTTGTGCAATTTCTGTTTACAAGCCAAAATTACCTCAGATTTTTTGTTTAAGATGTGGTCTTTGGCATAGAGTATTTCCAGGGCTTCAGCGGCGCAGAGGTCACATGGTCTTTTATTTCCGTTATATGATCTAGCCCTAGCTAGGATCTCCCAGTGTAACTTATATTGGGTGTGGTTGTCTTTTAGACTCCAGATATAATCTGAAAGTGACGTCATATTCCTTCTTAAAGGGTTAAGAAAAGAATGGGTATGCATGTAAAGACGCTGCTTGAAACTATTGGCGGTTAACCCTATGTAGGCCCTACGGGACGTGGGTGTTTCAACCTTACATTTGTAGACAATGTTACTAGAGAGGCATTTCCCAGATAGGAGGCAGTTAACCCGATTCCTACAATTACAGTTAGTACTAACTACAGGGTTGCACGTGTTCCTACGGCTAGGTAATTTAGCTAAATTTGAAGCTGTGATGTCATGCGCAAGGTTAGGAGTCGTAAAGTAAGAAATTTTAAAGGTATTTCTATTAAAAATGTTACTATATTTATGTGCTGGGGGAAAATGCTTCATAATAAGGGAGAGAAAGATCTTAGCTAATGGTGTGGCCACCTCCATATTATGGGTTATACGCACCATATAATGCGTCGGGATCTATTTTTCCTAGGTCTATTCTCATACTCTGTATATGCTACCTTATCAACAAATCCACTCCGAGCAAGAGCTTCATTGTAATAAGTGGAATGGTTGGTGAAAATATGCTCGTTTGTAGATAGACGGGAAAGCCTCAAAGAAATGTTTCTTACCAGGTTCTTGGTTATGCTGGCAGGATGGTTAGAATGCTTATTTATGTAATTAAGTGTATCAAAGTATCGTCTTCCTGTCTTCCTTCGGTTGCAACGTTTTTCGAAATATTTGCTTCTGCGTTCACAGATTGATTTTTTTTAGTTTCAGAAGATCCTGTTAAGGGTGAAAGCAGCGATTCTTTGCTTAAACTTTAATCTGTTATTTTAATAAATATATATATATATATGAGTGTGTGTAAAATGTAAACAGAAATAACAAAACAAACAGCACAGACCATGGAAGAAATATATTAGTTTAACCCTTGAATTAGCCAAGAAAAGACACTAGTCCTTCATCAGAAGATACAATGAGAAATAGAAGAAAGATAAATAGGAAAATGACCATGTTGGATATATATATATCTATATATTACTAAAAGTCTGTGATTGCTTGTTTGCTTGTCTGTAATGTAATACAGCCAAAACGATGCATAATGGGAAAATACTTTGAAAGGAAGTTGCCCCTGAAATGGGAATACAAATAGAATAAAACAAGTTTTGCGTAAATCGAAGCACGGGTTCCCGAGATATGGGTACTTTCATAAACAGAGAGAGAAGGATGGAGAGAAAGAGATAGTAGTTGAAAGAGAGACACAGAGAGAGGGAGAAGAGAGAGAGAGAGCTGGTAGTGTTGTGTATATATATATATATATATATGTGTGTGTGTGTCTATGACCAGTGTATATAGATCACAGACACCCACATATATATAAACACACAACATATATATATATATATATATATGTATACAAACACACATTTATATATAAATGTCTGTATATTTTAATTATTTAAAAATTATTTTTAAGTGAATATGATTTTTTTTTATATTTTGAAGTGAATGCTACCCAATGGGTCACGGGTGGTCTAGTATATATATATATATATATATATATATATATATATATATATACACACACACACATACATACACGAGTCATGTCAAAAAAGTAACAGGACTTAGTGTGCTGTGTGAGCTATAAATGGGGTAGGGATTAGCAGGTTGCATCACCATGTGACATAATATCCGGGGTATATATAACTCCGACCTCAGCGATCTGCAACCATTGTATGTTTTTTTCATGTGCTTTTGTTAACAGCTCTTCAATTTTAGGCCATTGAGCACAAAGCAATGAACCAACCTGAAGTTTCTGGTCCTGTTGGAAAAAACTCTGTCAAAAGTACTCCGAACACTGTAACAAGTGTACGGAGATGAGACAATGTTGCACTCACTGGTTTTCAAGTGGCACAAAAGATGACTCCAGGAGAGGAAGGACTTCAATGAGCAGGACTGAAGTCAATGTTGAGCGCATGAGGCCGGTGGTGCATGGTTATCATTGACTGACTGTTCGACTGATTACAAGAGGTGAGAGTTGTGGCTGCTTCACTACGACAATGCAGTGGCTCACAAAGCTCTGAGCATCCAGCAGTTTATGGTCGAGAAGAATATTGCCATGCTGAAGCAACCTCCTTACTCACTTAACCTGGCTCCGTGTGATTTTTTTCCTTTTCCCCAAGCCCAAGAGGGTCGTTAAGGGAACCCGTTTTCGGTACATGGAAGCCATTAAGAAGGCCTTGACGGCAGAGCTGCAGAGAATCCCAGGAAACTTCTTCCAGGGGTGCATGGATGTATGACAGAGAAGGATAGGAAAGTGTGTTAGACCCGAGGGGGATTGTCTCGAAGGGGAAAACTTGTAGTTCGGATTTGAAATATTTTTTTTTGTGACTCTCGTCCTGTTTCTTTCTGGCACACCTTATATATATCACCATCATTTTATGTCTAATTTCTGTGTTTACATGGATTAAATGGGTTGTCACGTTCTGAAACTAGACAGATCAGATGACTGCGTCTCAGTCATATGTACCATCCTAGCATGTTTCTACAGCTGGATACCCTTCATTATGGTCAACCACTTCACAGCATGGAGTAATTTATGATGTTACTACCACTTTCACTTAATGGTGGACTGGGCGCATTTTATTGCAACATGACCACTTTACAGGTTGGCCTGAGTGCATTTTATTGTGGCATATTATCATCATCATTAACATCGTTTAACATCCATTTTCCATGATAGAATGGGTTGGACAGGTCGTCACAGACTAAGTCAATACTTAATCAAAGCTACTGACCTCTTAGAAGGGCTGGGAACCTACTCCTCACTTACAAATGTTCCCACACAATACTGAGTGCTCATATGGGCTGGGGTATGGGCGTATCTCACTTACATATATATATGTGTGCATGCTGATTAGTAACTGAAGAATATATTGATATATTTATTTGTTATTGATAATGTATCTTTATGAGGTCATTGTTTTTGTTAAAGCTGTAGAGAAACCAGCTGTTGTTTTCATGCTACCAGTTTCAATAATGATTTTCATCAGTTTCACCTATAAGTTTACAGTTTTTTAGTGGTTATATATAATGTTATTTCACTTCCTGGCCTAACTCCCACTACTATCAATCCTGCCAAGATTTAATAGGAAGTTTAACTATGTCTACATCATTAACCCTTTTAATAATAATAATAATGAAATTATTGTGTACAGTGCTCAGGTGCACTACAACTCATCAAAGGTGCATGTATAGTGCACCTATTTCTAATTAAATGCACCCTGTTTCAATTAAGGAATAATTTGGAGGATTTTCTAAAATTATTAATTATTTTATTACTACGACTGGTAACTTAACATTTGGAATAGGTGTGAAATGTAAAATCGCTCACCTGCCCGCCCTCCCTGAAAGTAGCTGTTGTCTAGCTGCATAGTCCATGAATCATATTCACCTCAAAACCTCTGACCAGAAATTCTGGGTTTCATCCAAGCTCACAGACATATGTCTACTAACATCAAATCCCCAGAAGGAATGAGGCTCTCTCATTTTTCCCTTCTGCTCACATGACATTGCTGCTCCTATTACTTCTGGCATGCCACTCATAGCCCTATATATGGTTCTCATATAAAATTGTTAAAAGATTCTAATTTAAATGCAAGCCCTTTAAAAGGAGGGATTTTGTTTCATAGAAGTAGAGGCGGTTTGGGGTGGGTTGATATTAGAATCATTGATCAATGTATGTATGTATTTGTGTGGATATATATATATATTCCAACCCTTGCCTACTTATTTAATCATATAAGTATCAACCTCAGTAACTGATCCATCTATTGGGTCTACTGGAAGTAGTCCCACCTCACCCCCTTCATTCTCTATATTTAGTAATCCCTCGTAAAACATTTCTATGTCTCCTCTGAGTTTCAATGAGACATACTTTTTCCCTAACAACATTTTAATTCTCACTGACCAACTCCTGGTAATTCAGACCACTTCATATCTCTGGTCCTCATGTTGTTGAACATTGACAAACCTCTTGTTTTCAGCTTCTCTTCACATTATGTCAACATGCTGTCTAGCTTCTTTTCTAGATACAAGATATTTCTCTGTTGCACTTTTCTTCCAGTCATTCCAGGCCAGTCTTTTAGCTTTTATGGCACTGTCTACAGTATTATTCCACCGCCAAGTCACTTTTTGTCTGACTGGCTCTTTACTCCAGCCACAGATCTCATCCATAGCTTGCAGCAAGTTGTCTCAGGAAAATTTCCAGTTTCCATCTATGTCATGAGTATTAATCTCATCCTCCTTGTTATACACAATGTATAGGGCATATTTGGACTTATATCTAAATGAGAGATATTTTAGTTTCCATAACTTCTGTCTCCAGATTGTCATGTGTCTTTGATTCCATCTAGGTCTCTAGAAACCTTACCTCCATTTATCAAAATTGCTCCAGAAACAACAAGCAGATAACTGGCCTGGGAGCAGGCCCATGACCAGGTTGCAACCATATGGAATGTAGATATCTTGTCACCCAATGCTCCATGGGGAGCAAAAGGAACTAAAAACATGAAGAACTATGAGTCAAATAGTGCTCATACCATGATAAAATTCACTCAGTAGAGCTAAAGGTCATATATAAGTGAGATGCAGGTCTCTGGCTCATCTCAGAAGGCAATAGCTCTGTCCAACCCTTGCTAGCAGGGAAGACTAATGTTAAATGATGATGATGACGATGATGAATCAGTTATGTATCATTACAGTTATATGACTGAGAAATTGAATGATTTATACATTCCTTCACAATCAATAATGTTTTTAATTCAATAGCTAAGTCAGTCTAATTTCTTAGCTTTGCATCTCCTGTACATTACAGTCATTCAGTAGTGTTATATCAATAATTAATTCACTACTGTCAAAGGGAAATTACAGGCTTATTAAGTGTTGTTTTGTGGTTTGCATATAAGCAGCTAAAATTCTATAGTTTCTTTGTATTGTCATTTTCTAAGACAGGTTGAGATGAATATGATAGCATAGAACTTCTTCTCCAAGGAATTGAAACTATAAGGCAGGTGTATATAGAATAGCTTCATTACATTATTGTATATTTTGTACATCAAGATATAATGTGGCATATTGTTTCAGAAAATAACCCTCACAGTTTATTATTTTACTGGTTCAATCACTAGATTTTTGTCATGCTGGCTGTAATTTTATTGACTCAAGTCAGTCTTATTTTATTGATCTTCATTTCATTGTCATCATTTTCATTTAACATCCGATTTCCATGCTAGCAAACTGGGTTGGTACTTAAAGTGGAAGTACTGACTCGAGAGTGATTCAGGGGCCTGCATCTCACATTCTTGTACCCTACTGAGTGTTCAGACAGGCCAGTGGCCTGCAACTCACTTACATATAATCCTGCATACTACTAATTTTATCGTGACACTATCCCATAGCTTGACAGGTTTCTACAGATGGATGTCCTTTCTATTACTAATCATTTTACAGAATATACTAGGTACATTTATCATGTGATTGATAGCTTCTGCTACCTAGGTGATATAATTAACAGTGGAGGAGGGTGCTCCAAGAACATAGTAGCTAGAATAAGGTTTCTCCCTATGAATGAAAGGTCAGCTGTATGAAGCTACATGGTAGTGAAACATGGGCAGTGAATGCAGAGGACATGCGAAGGCTGGAAAGAAAGGAGGCAAGCATGTTTCAATGGGTGTGCAATGTTAATGTGAGAGAATGACAAAGCATGGGTGAACTAAGAGAGAAACTGGGTATAAGAGAAATCAGATGTACTGTGCAAGAGAGAAGACTGTGATGGTATCGACATGTTATGCATATCGATGATGATCACTGGGTGAAGATGTGCCAAGTGATCCCAGTGGAGAGAAGCCGTTGTAGAAGAAGACCAAGGAAGACTTTAGTGGAAGTAGTGAGAACTGATATTAAATCGCTGAAGCTCATAGTGGAGATGACAAAGGTACACAACAAGTGGAGAGATGCTGTACTGAAAAGAACCCATCCAACCCATGCAAGATTGAAACAACAGACATAAAATGATGATGATCTTAACGAGTTTTGAGTTGAACTGCAGTGTATGGTGTTGAATGGTAGAAGAAATAGTTATTAAAGAAATGTGATGTATATAAAGAATGATAGTTATGTTGTGCATATAAAGAATTATAATTGTGTAAAAAGGTGCAAAATTATGCAAATACAAGGAGCTTATAGAAGAGGAAAACAACATTTTTCATATAGAACGATATTCTAAATGAAATGCAAATTGCTCTACAAGGCTCACTCATGAATTTTAAATCATGGAACATATGAGCATGTCATGATCACATGACCAGTCTAGCCTCAATACATGACAGCCCATCCAACCCATGCCAGTGTAGAAAGCAAACAAAAATGTTGGTGATGATGATAAGTCAATTCCAGTGGAAACCATTCTGCCACTTCAGCTGGAATTACAAAATTAACCCTTTAGCATTTAAATCGGCCATATCTGGCCAGAATTCTCTCACCTCTTTCTGTTCAAACCAGTTGTAACCGGCCACTCATACTGATGTTAAGGTATTGTTCTCAAAATAAATAATATCAAAATCTCATAGATTCGATATTATGTGAGGTATAAAGCCTTTACCGTAAAAATACAATAATATATAGAGAGTAGTATGAATGCTAAAGGGTTAAACTTCTGTTGGGGCAATCACAACAACAGAAATAACAAGGGGAAGACCAAAGATGATGTGGAAGGAAAGGGTAGGGGTTGATCTTAAGCTGATGGATAACAGGAAAGAGATGACAAATGGTAAGATGCTGTGATGGTCTTAATGATGATTAATAGTTATTAAAATAATGATGATGATTGTTTTCTATCTGATATAGTAGTGATGGTCTTTTGTTCTTTGTAGGTTTCTTCTTGAACACTACTACAATGAGGAAGAGTACAGCAAGCAGTCAAAACATTCCACCTTTGTTGTGATAGGTACATTCTACTCTGCTATACCCTTTAGTTCTAACACAACAACTTAGAAAGACTGAAATCAACACACACTGACACACACACATACATCTACCACTGTTAGTGGTGATGCTAATTTTGTACATTCCTCCATTATTTCTACCATCATGATATATCCAAGATTACTTCACCTGGCTCTATTCATGGTTGTCATTGTCCAGGTTTCAGCTGGTAAGGATATTATTTTTCACTCCTTATTTCTTATATATCTTTGTGTTGATTGATTTATGTCTCTGTTTATCTCTTTAATCCTTTAGCATTTAAACTGGCCATATCTGGCCAGTATCCTCTCACCTCTTTCTATTCAAACCGGTTGTAATTGGCCAATCATACTAACGTTAAGGTATTGTTCTCACAATAAATAACCTCAAAATCTCATAGATTCGATATTATGTAAGATAAAGCCTTTACCATGAAAATACAATAGTAAATATAATGTAAATGCTAAAGGGTTAATTGTCAATCTAATCACCTTTCTCACTATCTATATATTTATCTGTCTATCAATCTATTTATCTCACCCTCTATCTATTTATCTATTCATCTACCAGTCTATTTATCTCTCCAATTGCCTATCTAGTTATCTTTTTGTTTATCTATTTGTTTATCTCCCAATCTGTCTACATATCTATCTCTCTCTCTGTCTATCAATTATCTCACTGTCTATTTATAAAGTAATTTGATAGATGAACCATCAACAATTATACCAATTTATTTAACTGCTGAGTTGAACAGAGAACACTTAATCAACAAACTTCAAACATGTATGTTGATCAGCATCCCTGATTTATCATACCTAAAACGAAAGACATTCCCTCCTACCTTTTTTTGTATATCAGGAATTACATTGGCCAATGTGCTCTTCTTTTTTAAGGTGGTTTAGGAGGATTTGGTTGTTATTTCTAGCGGTCAGGTAACAGCAGGAGTAGTAAGGATTAATTATGACAATAATGATTTCTCATGCTGGCATAAGACCCGAAATAAGAGAATCATATAGAATTCATTGGTAAATATTCTGGATAAGCCCCATAATCATATTTTCCATGCTGGCTTGGATTGGACGGGTCGTTACAGACCAAGTCAGTACTTAATCAGAGCTACTGTCCTCCTAGATAAGTTGAGAGATTACATCTCACTTACAATATAGATAGATAAAAAATATATTTATAGCAAATAATATATGAAATGGAATTTCTCTTATTTGATATCTTATTTCTTTATCCAAACAAATCATAAACCATGTAAAGTATGAATTTTGAAAGTATGTTCGTTTAAAGTAAGCAGCTTCAACACAGGTTTCTTAACTATGAAAAGGAGTCAAACGTTGGGCAAATAAGCCCCTAGAGACAGAAAATGTGGACTCATCATCATCATCATCGTCGTCGTTTAACGTCCCTGTTCCACGCTTGCATAGGTTTGGATGGGGGTTTTCCCACTTGAGGCAAGAGTGGTTGTCTTGCTTGCATAGGACTGTCTGGCGGGTTTTCTACAGCTGGATGCCCTTCCTAACACCAACCACATTTACAGTGTGGGGCTGGGAGGTTTTTACCGTGTTGCCTACACGGCCACATTACAGCGTGGACTGTCTGGCGTGTTTTCTACAGCTGGATGCCCTTCCTAACACCAACCACATTTACAGTGTAGGGGCTGGGAGGTTTTTACCGTGTTGCCTACACGGCCACATTACAGCGTGGACTGTGTGTTTTTTTTGTCGTGACACCTACACAATCTCGTTTGTTTCGGCCTGGATGTTGTGGCACCAACATAACTTTGCATTGAAGGGGGCGGTGTGGATGGGGTGGGACGGGGGTGTATTTTGTTAGAGATGCCTACTGACTAGTAGGTTTTACTTTGTATTTAGGTAAGGCGGGTCTTCTCTGTTACTGAGTACCGCCAAAGGTCTCGGTCCAGTGACATTGTCTTGGAGAGGTGTAAGTGTGTGAGGTCGGAATTTATCAGCTCGTCGCAGGTTTTCCTGGGTCTGCCTACTCCGTGGCTACCATCTATCTTTATTGCCCTGCACTTTGTTATACAGCTGTCGTCTTTCATGCGCATCACGTGACCATACCAACGTAGCCTTCTCTCGAGTAAACAACATCTGATCCCTCTTATTTCTAATTTTTTCCTTAGTTGGTTTATGCTTTGCCGTTCACGTATATTACTATTACAGTTTTTCATAATTGATAAACTTGCGTTGAAGCAACTTACAATTAAGCTAACATATTTTCAAAATTCAAAATTTTATCAGCACTTCGTGAATATGTTTGATTTGATGTAAATTATCTTCTCTACTTTTTTTGCAGGAAAGAAATGTAAGTGGTCAAATGAAGACTGTTCAGATGATTCTGAATGTTGTAGCAAGCAATGTAGGCAAGCACATCCAGGGACAAATCATAGATGTACTCCGAACCCCATGAATTATGCTTGTATTTATAATTACCATTGTGTTACACGATTGATATGTGGTGACGATCAGCGTTGTTGTGCTGGAGAGTGGGGGGACTGTATGGTGACCTCACATTGCTGTAACCCAATCCACAGTTGTATTAAAGTGAAAGGCTTCATTTACAAACGTTGCCTTAAAGCAAAATCCATACGAACAACAACAGTATCGATTGCAGCCATAACGCATTGCCTCTTTTTATCAATTGGATTGTCATTAGTGTAATTTAAAGAAAAAAAATTTATGTCTGTTTGTTTTTTAATATTTCAGGGGAGATAACCATTCACTATTATGTGATACATTAATTACTCTACTGAACATTTTCTTTAATAGGAATAAAACCAATTTAATTATACCTTTTATTTGAAGTTAAATTTAAAAGGGTATAGGATATATATTATTTTTTTTACTTTAAACAATTTGTTTTTGTTTTTTCTGCCTAATTTAATTTAATAACTCTGAGAAAAATTTTAGAAAATTGTTTAACTTTCAAGTTTATTTTTCTTGTGTTAAACAAAGTTATCTCCCCTTAAATACTTTTGTCAAGTAAAAAATCGCCGAATAGCTGAAGTTAAAAGCTAAATTCTTTCTCAACTTAGTAGGAACGATTGTTTGTGATGTACATTTAATCAGTTGCTAACAATAATACGTCTTTATATTTATTATTTTTCATATAATTCTTTAAATACACGTCACTCATTAGAGTTAACTTTGTACATAAACTCTCCATCTGTTTCACTAAATGATAGTGTGTGTCTGCAAAAGATATTTTGGACATATTATAATCTAGATCCTGGGTTGTCAGACATCAAATTTTCTTTCCTTTGTCTTGCCAGTATGATCCAGAGAAAGATAGATTAATATGTCTGGCAGTAGCTTAGCTTCAAAACAAAGTGGTGTTAAGTGCCTTGCCCAAGGACATGATATATATAATACCTGCAGTGAATACAGGTTGATTACGTATCTATGTGGCTGTTGTACTCAGTACATACATGCAAAATGAAGACTAAAGCAAAAGTTCTCATTGATGAAAATGGAGTGTTTTCACTTATACACATGCATGTATTATTATCTTTCAAATTCAATCTCTTAGAAGTTTTCATTCAGAAATTGTAGCTAAATATACACTATAGGAGATGGAAGAAATTTTCTGGAAACCTCCATAGATAGTGTGATATTTGTGTGTGTTATTTCTTTGAGAATCTAAAATCTTTTTTGAATTTATAATGTTTACTCTTTGACTTATTCTAGCCATTGGGCTGTGACCATATTAAGTCACCACCATTTCATAAATAATTACATTGATTCTCATGTGACCTAGGCACTTTTAGAACTACGGTCTTCAATAGTACTGTTAAAACTAAATCAAACTATTATTCTTCTGAAAGTCTAAAATGAAGTCCAATTATGTCTAAAATGAGAATTCCAGTGTAGGCCGACTAACTATTTTGGAAGGCCTGTATCGGTGATCCTTTTTAGAGCCTCCTTAACTACCAACTAGCCATTTGAGAGGGCAGTACCATGACCCTTTTTAGAGGCTTCATGTCAACAGGGAGGAAAACAAAAAAAATTATCCTCAGATCAGAGACATGGTCAACTTTGCTCAGTCTACCCAATGTTGAGGTGGTGGTGTTTAACTAGGCAATGGATTAGGTCCACACAACAGAAACTGTATCTTTGATTGGCTTCCTCACAGTTTTCACCCACAGTAATTTGTCAACCTAAAGTTTTGGTAAAAGACACTGGTCCAAATTGAAACACATTGGAATCAAACACAAAGGATTATGGCTGCAAACTTCTTAACACAGTTATACTGTGCCTGTGAACAGTCATCAAATGATTGTTCTAAGCTAACAAATATGATTTTTTTTAACTAGATTGCAGTTTAATTAATTTTAATATACTTGTTCAGCATATATGTAAAAAAGTTTAAATATATTTAGGTTAAGAAAGTTTTTGACTATTTTAGTGTTTTGTTTCTAAGTTGATGGAGTGCATACAGACCGTATGTAAAGTTAGTGACTTCTTGTCTGTCTAATGTAATACAAGTATGACACTAATTTTCTAGCACTTGCTTTTATCCAGATGTAATTATGGGTGGTCTTTTGAATATCATGCAACCTGCCAGATGAGTTCATTTATGTTAGGAGGTTACTGCCTGGCATTAGATTTAATTTTAAATATTAGCACCTTCATATTATTAGTTGAGGGGTTGAGAGAGTTTTTTCAACTTCATAATATGTTTCTAGATAGGTAAACACAACAGTTAAATTAAGAAGCACTGGGAAAATATTTGAAATGTGTGCATCCCAACACAAATAACCATAATAATTGAGAATTATTACATAATCCGGTAAAAGGGATTATCTAGCACAGATCTGAAACCAAAGGTGTTAGAAAATTTGTGTTGTACCTGTATCAAGTAGGCGATAAAGTTTTCTCAGCTTTAGTGAAAAAGATGGTACGGCATAACAATTGGACAAATTTTTTTATTTTTAAATCCTTTACATTATAATTGTCATCACCCTCATTACTATAAAACAATGTGATAACTATGACAATATATATGAACTTTGCCTTAGATTTTTCGCAGTCGTCACTTTGACTAAAACATTCCCTTCATTACATCACACAGAGCAACAACAAACAATATTTCTTGTGAAACGTTTTTTTCTTTATCAATTTTGTCACAACTGAGAATTTAATACAAAATTAACTACGACCAAAATAAAGTATAGTGTTATACTAAAAATAAAATATAATATATATATATATATATAAATTTTCTCCAGTTTAGCTTATAAATAAAGATCTGCAAAAAGCTGATAAAAAAATTAATGTTATCTTTGACAATGTTTTTGTCTAATCTACTGCTGAAAAACTTGATTAACACAGCCACATCAATGCAAACAAAATAATTGGGCAATTTCCAAGTTTCAGTTGTAAAATGTTCTCCTTCATATATATATATGTGTGTGTGTGTGTGTGTTATTTTTTTTTTACCTGGTAGATCTGGAGGAAGGGACAATGCACAAGCCCTTCAACATCCTCTAAGACCAGAGATTGAAGCCATTAATGTTCTGTTTAAATTGAAAAATGTGGCTAAATTTGTCAGGTTTGGCCACTGCAAATGCAAGCAATCTGGCTGGTAGATCAAGAAAACCATTCATAATACAATTTATTGCTCTGGTTTTCTTCTAGCACAAATATTCCACTGATTTAGACACAACTGTCATATTCTTTAACAATTTGTTTCACCATGAGGTCCCTAATGGGAAAAGCTGCCTTATTAGTGGTATTTATTTATAAATTATTTCAATACTTCTGTAAATTGTTTCTTGTAATATGTTCAATGCTGCACATATCACTGAATGGAAGATATTTCCATTGCAGTTTTCTCATTTATTTTCATTTTTATACATGTATTTTGGTTCTTCAGAAAAAAGAAAAAAAATTCATGCATTTCTGATTGTTTTCTTGTTTATCTGTATATATAAAAAGAAAAGTCTGTTTGTTTGTTACCTATAGACATCTTCATATGAAGTTATGATCTTACTAACAGACCATTGGCTAAGGTAGCTAATGACACATTTCACAATGTGCGTGTGTCCCTCATAAAATTGGAAACTTTTGGATTCCTACCAAATTCAGCATTTCAAATATAATAAAGATAATCATGGGTATCTATATTTTGGATTGGTTCCTTTGTGTATCAGTAGTAAAAACGTGTACTATTGATTGTGAAAAATGTTTGTGAATTTTAAGTTTAACTAAACTTTTGTTTCATTTCATTATATTTCCCACAGTTTTCTACTTAGGAAATGAATGCAATGGCTCAGTTAACTCAGCTGGTATATTATTGGGTTGGCAGGAAAGTAATTTCAGTTTTTTAGTGTGAAATAAAAGTCATTTTTTTTTTCCACATAAAGAATGAACTTTAATCAATTATATATTTTCCATTTTGTTCAATGACCTTTTGCCATCTTTCTGGCAACTTCATGATTCTGCACTCATAGAACTTCTGGTCCTTATCAACCAAAGACTAAAGCAAGTGCGATTTCAAGTCATCATCATTATTAAAAGTTTTACCATTCAAAGAATTTTGCAAACTTCTAAATAAATGGTAATCTGATGGTGCAAGGTCAGGGCTATATGTGACATCACTTCCCAACCAATACTGCAATAATTTTTCACGAGTTAGCAAAGATGTGTATGGCATAACGTTGTCATAGTGGAACACGATTCCTTTACGATTTGCCAATTCTGGCCGTTTTTTTTTATTGCTTCCTCCAGTTTCATTAGTTGTTGACAGTAAACATCTGAATTGATCGTTTGGTTCCTTGGAATCAGCTCAAAATGCACACCTTTATAATCCCACCAAATTGAGAGCATGACTTTATTTTTTTATGCAATTTAGCTTTCGATGTGGTTTGTGCTGGTCCATGATTGTTTTCGATTGATGTTATTGTAGACAATCCCTTTTTTTTTTTTATCACCAGTGATGATTCGTTTAAAAAAAAGGTTGATTTCATTGCGTTTGAAATGCAAATTGCAAATATTGATTCATTGTGTAAAGTGAATCTCTTTTAATTTAATACCCAAATATCGAGCTTCTTAACGAGTCCAAGACATTTTAATTGATTTTCAATTGTTGTGTGTGATACATTTAACCTCTCTGCAATCTCTTGCACAGTTATATGACAATCAGATTCAATTATGGCTTTGATTCGGTCATCATCAATTTCAGTATGTCGACCAAAACGTTGGTCATCTTTAAGTGAAAAATCTCAAGAACGGAATTTTTAAAACCATTTCTGACATGTGCGTTCTGTTAAGCAATCAACACCATAAACTTCACATATTTCTTTGTGAGCCTCAGAAGCTTTCTTGCCTTTACGAAAATAAAAAAGCAAAATATAGCGAAAACGTTCGTTTTTGCACTCCATGTTAAAATTGACACTGAACTAACAGCTTGTAAATAAAATTACGCGCAATTTGCTTCTAAAGGAAGCTAAAAGTAACGGCTACCAAATGTCAAAAGGAAAAAATCATATTGACAAAAGTCATTCAAAAAATCGTAACTCTTATCTAGTTGCGAAAAACGAAATTACTTTCTTGCCAACCCAACATATTCTTACTCCCATTTTAAGTGGTTGTGTTGAAACTTTCCTACTTCAAATTTATAGTGGCAATTGAGTGCATATATCAGTCCGTCAACTGAAATTGATAGTTCAAATCTTGTTACAAAAGCTATTGGAAATACTTTGCTATGTAACTGTCAATGGAAAAGAGGCATGTACAATTTAATGTATAGAGCAGGAGGGTTGTATGCACTGCAATGTTGAATTTCCCCTCTCCCAGCAGACCAAATAGAGTTAGCCCCCTTGACATGAAACCTCATGATTCTATGGTACAAAAATGTATATATTTACCTAAAAACCTTCCATCATAATTTTATGTAAAAACTTATGCTCCAGACACGAGCTTTTGTTATTAAATCCCTCCAGGGTGGTGGATTGGCAGAGCGTCGCGCAGCATAGAGTTATGGTTCTTTACCGTATGACTTCAAATCCCGCCGAGGTTAACTTTGCCTTTCATCCTGACGAGGTCGATAAAATAAAGTATGTCACGCACTGGGATCGATTTTCTTTTTTTTTGTTAATATTTGTTTGCTTAAAATGGTCTAGTACAGGTTTGTCAAATTCCTCCCCCAAAATTGCTGGCCTTGTGCCTATATAAGAAATTGTTGATTTATTTAAAACAGAAATGTAACGGAAGGGTAGGTAAATTGAAGGCAATGATATTCTGACTTCCATTGACCAGTGCTCCCTAATATTTTCATTAGCAAGGAGCCCTTTTCATTTAAATGAATTTTCACACACAATTTACTCCTCTCCCATATTGTTATGTAATGAGAATAATTAAAAGAGAAATGTTCGTATGTAGAGAAAAAATGGCTACCCAATAGTGTGTATAATTAATGATTTTAAAGTACTTGAAAGTTATATGGTGACAATAATTGAAAGATATATTTATACTCAGAGAAGCATGGATACCCAATAGTGTATGAATATTAAGTACCTAAAATGTTGAACATTGCTGATGCCCCCAAACACTACCTTTGCAGACTTCTTTCTCATGGGAAAAGTTATAGAGCGAGATGAAATAAAAATTCTTACAATCGATGGTATCTATAGACACAGCCAATATTCTAGCTGCAGGCCCTATGAGGTATAATATTCATAATTTGGGCCACACCACTATAGGAATTTGACAAACATGTACTGGACCATTTTAAGCAAACAAATATTGACCAAAAAGGCGAGTAACAAAAAAAAAAAATGGTTTAAAGGAACAGATTGACCGACCGTTTCCTATGTGTCAGTCGCCATCGAGACCTCTTGTATCTTACATTTTCGGACTGCTAATTTCCATTAAATGAGAGGGTACATCACTTCTGAGGCAGAGCCCCGTTGGGTGGAGTGACTGATATACTGCTTGTTCTATCAAACAAACTATAAATTTAAAAGATACCTATTTAAGTTAAAACTTTCCAACATACATTTTAACCTTTTTTGTGACAAATACTATCCTAATTTATTTCAGTAAATCCATCCAAGTACTCCATTTCATTGAGAAAGGTTAAAATCCTAGAAATTAGATTTAACAATATTAGAGTGTAGCGTTGCTTTAAAAAAATACAACAGAATTTTATTTACAAAACCCTCCCTTTTCGACATAATTAGTTTAGTGGAAAACCAACCAGGGGGTGGCCCAGAGCAAGATGTTTAGATAACATGAGCTTGGGGATCCAGTCGGAGACGATTGCTTGACAGAACCAGCTGGAAGGCGTTTGAGGACTGCCCCCACGACCCTCCCAGGATTGAGTGGACGAAGAAGCAACCATCTATTGAGGTTGCCTGTCTAAAGAAAATCGTTACCTACACTTTCGAAAAGAATCACATTACTGAAATTTAAAAATCTTTTTCGTATAATCTAGTTGAAGTGTTTACAATATACACGAACACAATGTATTCTGTAATAAAAACGTAAAAGTACGGTATTCAAATTAATTATCCAAGGAGTTATGCCGCCTTTTCTTATGCAACTTGCTTAGACAATGACTCCATATGAACCTCAAAAAGTGACAAAAGCTTCTCAGATTTTTTTTCCAGTTAGTATATCAAACTTTAAATGCCTTAGTACGAAAATAAACAAGATGCAGTTTGACCGAATACGCTATGTCGATACGTTAAAAAAAAAAAAAAACTATAAAAAGGAAGGCATTGTAGATGTAAACGGCTTAATTGAAATTATCGATTGTGGAATTTTCAAAATACTTTCCATTATGTGCTTCAACAAATAAATTCACAATTTATTAAGCAAAAATGAAATTAATGTAGCACGATATATAGTTGCGTGACAGTCATCGCGAGATTTGGTACGATTTACTTCCGAACGAAGAATGAAATTTATTAAACTAGTAAAAAAAATATTTTGCATAACAGTAATTGTAAACGAAGTTGGAGTAAATTTTATGAATTTGGAAAATTGCATATTTATTATAGTGCAAGTGCTTATATATATGGACAAGTGTCTTTCATTAGAAATATGGTAACGAAAGGCTGAACAAAGAGGGAATGTGGCGGCAAGAAAAACGATTTAAGTATTTAATTCAAAATGACTGCAGAGGAAAATGAGTACCCGTTTTATAAAAATGCATCCGATATTAAAAGGAAAGTGTATTGAAAAAAAATCCAGCACAATCTGTTTGAGCGCCAAAGTTGACTGTCTATGCACTAAATAAATGCATTGAAGTACACAAATGGAAATTAATATCAAGCGGATTGAATACTTTCATGACAATATAGTGGCCCTTAAAAGGGCCGTTTATTATACAGACTAAACATTTAAGCACGTTCACCACGGATACGCCTAGCCAATTGGATGTCCTTTGGCATAATGGTAACTCTCTTGGCGTGGATAGCGCACAAGTTGGTATCTTCAAAGAGACCAACAAGGTAAGCTTCACTAGCCTCCTGAAGAGCCATTACAGCGGAGCTCTGGAAGCGAAGATCGGTCTTGAAATCCTGAGCAATTTCACGTACCAGACGTTGGAATGGGAGTTTACGGATAAGTAACTCAGTTGATTTCTGATATCTACGGATTTCACGGAGAGCGACTGTTCCAGGCCTGTATCTATGGGGCTTCTTTACACCTCCGGTAGCTGGGGCGCTTTTTCTGGCAGCCTTAGTGGCGAGTTGTTTTCGAGGAGCTTTTCCTCCAGTAGACTTACGGGCGGTCTGCTTTGTACGAGCCATGACGTATTTTCAATCTGCAATAAGCTGAATGACGAGTAGCTCAATGTATAACACTTATATACAGTAGTTCATTTCCTCTGGTTGGTAAATTATATTTGCCGCTTCTATTTTGATTGGTTGTTGAAGCACATACTTTCATTGGTTGTTAACATACTTTGTTCTGACTTCTGATTGGTTAATTTCAATGCGCGTTCTGGAGCCACTTTTCTCGCATTTTTATCAAGATTTTATTTTCCCTTCTATATTATCGTTTACTGTACTTCAGTAATGATTTTATCAAATAACACCACTTCCATTTTACTCTTATCAAATCCTAACATGTTAACTATTTTTTTAGATACAGTAAAATATTTTATTATAATTAAAAATATATATATACAAGATTATTTGTTGAATTTAACAATTTAAAAATGTTTCATAGTGGTTCGGTATTGATGCCTTTCTCAAGAGAATTGTCACCCTGTTCGCAGAGCTTCTATTTCAACGTTACAGCTAAAGTGATAAACGGAACGAAAATAAGATCGGAATTTTTATACATTTAATATAAGTTAAATATTATCGGTACGATCTACAAACCGTAATTTTTTACACTGCGTCGTATTGATCTATAGCCGAACACCTAGACTTTCCGTTGTTTCAGGCTTCCACTGTCACTTCAAACTTTTTCAATGCGTAGTGAGCCCTGTTATTGTTATCTAGTCTATTGCATTCTTATTTTCATTTTAACACTTGATACTAAACCGTATCTGGTTCTATAATACAAAACTTTAGTTGAATATCTAAAACCTTTCCATAATTTTATGTAAGACCCTTTGTTAATAAGGAGAAAGTTATATTACTAGATTCCTTCAAATTCTTAATTCTTTTCAAAGTTGAAAACCATGAGTAGTGTCTTTCATTAGAAATACAATAACGAATGGGTTGACATTTTTCTTGAATATAATCCCTCCGAGGTCAATTTTGTCTTATCCTTCTGTGGTCGATAAAATAAATTAGGAATCATTACTTTTCTTGAATTTCTCTTTCAACAAAGGAAGCAGCAGAATTTATAGAAAAACCACAAAAATGGCTGCAGGTCTCTATCGGCTACAATCTATAAGTGCATATGTCGGCTGCAATCCGTAAAAGTGTATTTATCGGCTGCAACTTGTAAAATTCGAACTTTATTAAATAAAACTACGTCTCACTAAAAAGTAAGTGAAATCTATGGAGTGGATATTTAAAGAAAAGCATTTTTTTTAACAATTAGTAATTTCATTACATTTATCATTTACAGAATTATCGTATATAATTCACCATAGTAATAATTGTTTCTGCTTTAGGCACACGGCCAGCAATTTGAAGGGGCGAGGAAAGTCGATTAAATCGACACCAGTGCATTACAGGGGCTTTGTTTTATCGACCCCGAAAGGAATAATGGAACTCATTTCAAAAGATTTTTCTATTGTTCAAAAGACGGCAAATTATTAACAGTTTGTAGTAGCAATTAATTGGAGTGGCGTAATTTACTTAAACTTAATAGTTTGAAAAAGAAAATTTAGCAATGCAACACAACAAATATTGCAATTTTATTATAAGTTTTATTCAACAAACAAGTGGTTGTATTGAATTATGTAATGTTTATGGTTTTCAAAAGGAATAAATTAATAGATTAGTCAGAATAAAAGGAGTAGACGTGCACGTGCACGCCCTATAACAATGTCAGGGTTGCCTTCTAAAATATTGTCAAGCTATAGTATTTATTGAGTGACATAACATTATAAGCGATATAGAAAAAGTTAATTGGGTATCAATATTAAATATTTATGAAAATTTTCGTGATTAGATAGCTTAAGCGTAATGTAATGTCAATCTCTAAAACATTAAGATGACAGTCGTGGGGGAAAAAATTAATTATGTCCAGGCAAACCCGACAAAGACTTTTCAAATAAACTAAATCAATAAAAAGAAATTGAACGGAAACCGTTTGATCTGATTTGATAAACACAAGTATTCTTCTCTATACTAGTGGAATGTTTGTCCCTCCCTCTTATTTTTATTAGGAAAAGTCGATCGTTAAATCGAACAAGGAAACAATATTTCCTTTTGTCTAATACTGATACTATCTGTTGAAACTAATGGTAGAAGAAGGCGGGATTTGAATTCAGAACACTCAAAGCCAGGTTACATACCACAAAAGCATCCCGTCTGACAATCTATTTCCCTTAGACTGGTTACTTTATTTATAAACCCCGAAAGGATGAAAAACAAAGCTGACTAAGTGGGATTTGAACTCAGAAAGTAGAGAGCATTTAACTCGACACTCTAACGATGTATAGTTTGAAGAAAATCTAGCAACTATTTCTTGTAGGTCGAGCTACCACATATAGAGGCTCCTTTGCAGGTTAGTGAGCCGTACATACCACTAGCCTAACAATTAAACTGACTGCTTTTCATCAGGGAGCATCTATGTGGTCACTTAATACGCTAGAAATAGCAGCTAAATCTCATTTAACATTTGATAATGTCCTAGATACGCGGGGGGCGGGAGACATCATGGTCACCTCTGATCGCAGATTTACTTGGTCAGAGCAGACCCATGGTTAAGCAATAAATGCTTACGCCGATAACATTGTTTTATTCGTTTTAAGAAATATTCCGGATTCTGCCTACAAAATATTAAACAAATTTCATTTTTTAACGGCAGAATATATATCAATGAAAGAAGTGATATTACATCTATACTGCAAATCATTTATTTAAGTACCTCAAACGTGCATATCATTTATTAGAGTACCTCAAACGTGACACAAACCCGTTACACATATCTTTCTCTATTGTGCTTCTTATAGTTCCCATGGCCCATGAATAAAAGATTTTTGGTGAGCCAAGCTAATCTTTATGTAACTGTAAATTTAATATATAGATAATAGTCGCAAAACTACTTTCCCACGTCAACGATTACATAAATATATAATACCCAATCACATACGTGGCATACGTTAAGACGGGCGTTCGGGAAAGTGAAAGTAAATTTATTTTCATTTTCGAACGTCGTGTTTACATTTTGTGTGTGTGTTTAGATCTAAATGAGTGTCGTTTTAACTGATTATATATATATGTATATGTGTGTGTGTGTGTGTAGTTGACGGTTGAGAGGAGAGTACTCAATACCGAAGTAATCTTGTAATGAGGCTTGCACATGCTGGCGACGAAGCTTCTTCTTTGCACGGCTCCATGTGTTCTTTATGAGCTGTGTGTGCACATCAAGGTCCGCAGGATCTACAAAGCTCCGTTCGTGCACCACAACATCATGAACGTAAATCCCACCTTCAATTTCCAAATAGGAAGCCCAACCATCGGAGATGATGCGGCTGCCTGGCAAAATCCCTGCTGAATGATGGGGACGAGAGTGTCAGAGCTTCGATTTGGGACTTCTGCAAGGCAGCAGCGTCTAGAATGGCGGACTCACCATTCTGCAAGCCTCATTACAAGATTACTTTGGTATTGAGTACTCTTCTCTCAACCGTCAACTACACACACACACACACATATACATATATATATAATCAGTTAAAACGACACTCATTTAGATCTAAACACACACACAAAATGTAAACACGACGTTCGAAAATGAAAATAAATTTACTTTCACTTTCCCGAACGCCCGTCTTAACGTATGCCTATATATATATATAAATATAATTATTAATAAAATAGATGTTCTTTTGATCAATTACATTTTATTATACATATTTCGGATGTACAACAGTACGTCCTCATCAGACAAAAATAACATCTCAGGGTATGTCATATATCATTATATTTTGTCTGATGAGGACGTACTGTTGTACATCCGAAATATGTATAATAAAATGTAATTGACCAAAAGAACATCTATTTTATTAATAATTATATTTTAATATTAATAACTCCTGAAAATTATTATTGTCGTTGAGTGCTTCCAATCTACTGTAAAACTCATGCTTTGACATAATCATCGAATATTGTTTAACAAATTAATACTTATATATATATATATATATATAGAGAGAGAGAGAGAGAGGGGGGGGGCAGAGAGAGAAATTTAAACAAGTTTTTTCTTTTCCTGAAGAGTGTATGAATTTTTTGGGAGCGGAATATGTACACTAGGATCCCAAATAATGGGGGAGGGGGTCGCTAATGTCTCCGTTGATTAAAAAAAAAACGAATAGTTACTTAGTTACTTAGATAACTGTAAATTTATTTTTTTTAAATGGTAGTTTACCTATTGAGACCCCAACCCACCCTCTTTACTTTATAATGGGAATTCTAGTAATGTACTTTTTTTGTTATGTATAATGATTTTTAATGTCTAAAGAAAATTAATTGTCGCAGGAATGCTACCACTTAACATTTCGTCGGAGATAGATTAGCAAAATTTAATAAGGTGTGTGGAAAAAAATCTGAAAAATTAATAAGTGGTGAGGGGATGATTATTCGAGACGCAAGAGCACATTCCCTACACACAACTTGACCTACTAGAAATAACAGTCACATTCTGATGTCTTGTGGTTACTATATATGAAAAAAAAAAAGTATCAGAGCTAGAATTCTTTCGTTTATTCATATATCAGAACAACCAAGTCTGACTTAGGGCTAAGGGTAAATAACAATAAATACCACACATGCTTTCTGTGAAAGTGCTATTGTCTACAATTTCAAATTATGGCGCGCTTTCGAATGCAAACATTCAGCATAATTCGGGTTGCTCGACCTCTCTCTGAAACTATACTCCGCGTCTTGTTAACTTGTTCATTATTTGGCAGTATCGGTAGAGGGTCGGACGCCATGCTTTCGAGCATAGTTACGTCCCTTTACGATCTGAGTTCAAATCCCGCCGAGGTTGATTTTGCCTTTCATCCTTACGGGGTCGATAAAATAAAGTACCAGTAATGCACTGGGATAATTGCTGGCCTTGTGCCTAAAGTAGAAACAATTATTTTGCAGTATCGGTAGAGAGTCGGACGCCATGCTTTCCAGCATAGTTATGTCCCTTTACGGTCTGAGTTCAAATCCCGTCGAGGTTAACTTTGCCTTTCATCCTTACGGGGTCGATAAAATAAAAGTACCAGTAATGTACTGAATAATTGCTGGCCTTGTGCCAAAAGTAGAAACAATTATTTTATTTCAAATGAAAGATTTTTCAACTAACTTTCTCATTATCAAGCTAGTGTTTGGAACATAACTTAAAGCTTTTAAAAAAATTAAATACAAACATACTTCGAGAACCATATTTTTAAAGACTGCCCATAATTTTTAAATGATTTTGAAAATCAAGAATTTAGTAATATAACTAACTTTCTCGTTATTAAACTGGTTTTAAGCTGTTTATTACATAACGAATTCGATATAACTAGTTCCCCCCCCCCACACACACACACACACATCAACTTTGTTTCCTAATAGCTTTATTTTTGTATAATTTTAAAATAATGATAATAAAAACTTTCATTATTGCATATAATTTCGTTCATCATTTACTGAATGCTTTCGATTTGTATTTGTAGTAGGCTAAATATATATTCGGAAATTTGTTCATCACGCCTTCCAATTTCATGTTGATAATGGAATGTATCAAGATAATGTCATTGGAACGAAATGTTATTTATCTAGGAATTGCAAATATATATATATATAACAAAGGAATTGTGGTAAGGAAGCAGATGGACCATAACGCACCAGAGTACTCAATACTTAGGGTAGTAGAGTGGGAAATAGGAAAAAGTATGACCCAAACGGCTTGAGCTCTGCCGTCGGGGTCATACTTTTTCCTATATATATATTTCTTTTTGTTAGAAATTAATTTTATTCGTATAAATTAAATAACATTACAAATTGTTTATAATTCTTACAGAATGAAAATATAAACATAATAAATACAATTAATTATCGCTAGAAACCTCACAAATATAAACACAAAAATATATGATCAAAGCGAGAGAAAAAAAAACATCAATTCACCAAGTGCAACTATCACAATTTCTTTTAAAATTACTTCAACATAATCGTGATCTACACCTTCTAAAATATATTTGTGCAAAATTTCATTTTTTTAAATATACATTATTATGGAAGTTATAAGGAAACAGTCCATCGTAAATTTAACACCTAGCTACGAGGAGGTACTCATTTTCAGTAGAGTAGACTGGAGCAATATAAAATTTAGAATCGAAACCGTGGCATAACGATTGTGTGCCCAACAGCCTAATTACTAGACCACGCGACTTCACTTTTGTCAAGGGTTAGCTGAATAAATATTAATCCGATTGTACAAATAGCCTGGAGAAATCTTTCTTTCGAAAGTATAAATCCTTCCAACTGCATCTGAATAATGTTTGTTTTTCCCCCCACCCCCCAACAAGCTACAAGATTATTTTGGCGGCCAATATAAACTATAAAATTCGAATGTTTCCAACAATCTTCCTGTTTCTTTAAACCTTTTTGTTTTAGCTCCATACTCCACCACGGCAACTCAAAATACTCGATGCCCACTTCATTATATAAAAACATGTTTGGGGTTAAACAGATATAACGTAAAATTGCCCCATTCTTTCTTCTCTATTTTCACCACTTCAATGTTTAAAAAATCCATTTTCTATTTTACTTTATCTGCTTTAAACTTTAACCTCTCCCTAGTGAACAAAGTGGTATTGTTAACTGAATATGACAGTTTTTATCTACTCCATACATCCCAAGCCAATGAATGAGTCTCTCAGTACGTAGCGGTTATTAACCTTTGCTTTGCTCTGTAACCCACCACCACACTTTTCAAAATCTGATGCTCCACCCCTCTATGTAAAAACATATTGGATGGTAAAAATGGCAAATTTTTATTGACGCCCCCGTCTGCTAAACGAGTTTTCGGGTAGGGGAACTACGAAAAATTAATAATTTACGACAATTTTGAAAGGCATATTTGTTCAAGGCACACCAAAAATCATAAGAATAACAAATTTCCCTTTCAAAACTATAACCAAACCTATCAACTAAGTACCATGGAAATTAAAAGTGATTTACTATAAAAATACGTACATTCGGGTCCCAAATAATGGGGGAGGGGGATCAGTAATTTTTCTACGTTGTCTCCGTTGATTTTTTTTTTTGAAAAACCAGAATTAATCGTTTAGTTTACATATTGAGATCCCACCTCATCCTATTTATTTTATAACGTATGGGATTTCTAGTAATGTACTTTTTTGTCATGTAAAATGTTTTTTAACGTCTAAAGAAAATTAATTGTCACAGGAATGCTACCGCTTAAAATAAAATTTCGCCAAAGAGAAGACTAGCAAAATTTAATAAGCGGGGTTGGGGTTATTCGAGACCCGAGAGTAATGTAAAAAAATGTTTAATTCCCATCAAAATGTTCAAATTGTCATGTTGGAGGTGTGCCTTATGTTCAGAATTGTTCTATCGTAGGTTCACTTGACTTGCTAGAAATAGCAGCCAAGTGTCCATAGCATCATAGAAAAGGAAGGGACACATTGGATAATGTAGTCCTATATATGTAATACTAATGTTGGGCACAGCTGGAATGACCTTGCTCATAGGTCTGCTCAGTTAGAGCTGACCTGGGGCTAAACAACAACTCCAGTGATTGCTCACCTGCAAGAAATAGCAGCCAAATCTCCCTCAAATTACACATTAAGCATTGAATCAGTATATATGGGAGAAAAATGTTGGATGATTATGGCTGGAATGCCTCTAATCTGCTCAATCAGAGAGGATGTGGGGCTGAAAATGAAATCTATTCACGGATTTATTCTGGTTCCAGATTATATCAATCAATAATTGTGTTTTATATCAATGAATGTCTTCACGCTGTTGTTTAGTGCTAGGTCAGGACATATTGAGCAAACTTATAATCAAAGACATTCCAGCCCATTAATTTTCTTTTTATTTATTTACTCATTATCCAATGAATCTTCTGCTTTAAGATAATAGAATGTGATTTGAGAGAGATTTGGCCTCTACTATATCTAGCTAGTAGAATCACCATGTAGATATTCTCACATTGCCTCAGTGAATGCCCTATAGATATGTAGCAAATGCAATTAGACTAACTCAAACTTTTATTCCTAAGATGATTAAGTAAGTCATTGTGGCTACATGGTGACCCTTTGGCTCCATAGATATTCGGTTCCTTTATTTTGGACTAGTGTCGCCATGTTGTTTAGAGAAGCAGTTAGTGTGAAGTCATTTGCAGATTGTTAGGAGATAACACTATCCTCCCTCGACTGTCCAAGCACTCAGTACAGTTCAGTTTGTTCCAGCTACCAAAACAATGTAGTTGTCCATAGATTCACTCCAACACTTTGTGGTCTCGGCCTTTAGGTTAACTAGCTTTATCAACAAAGGTTAGTTATGTACAAATTTTAACACATTTACTACAAACATCCATAACAAACCATCACACAATTTTACTGTGAATTTCTTTGTTTTTCCTATTTTGACACAATAACTTCAAAGCAAGTTATTAATTAATAAAATTATTTAAGTAGTAGCTATTGTTATTCATTCATTCAATACTGGCTATAGAAAACATATATCTCGACTCACTGCATTTTATATGGGACAGATCAACTTACACATTCACCCATTACTGCTACAAAATTCCTGCCACACCACAATGAACCACTGACCAATTCAGACAATAACACACACAACATTTAATTCCTCTATTCAGTACAGATATGGACGTAGCATAGCTGAATGGTTAGGAGGTTCACTTTGCAATCATTAGGTTTTAGGTTTGATTCCATGTGGCATCTTGTCATTTACCAAACCTTAAGTTGATCCATACCTTGTGAGTGAAACTGTTTGGAAGCCCAATGGAGGACTATACATGTAATTCAAAGAGTCAACCTTGTCACACTCTGTGCCATACTGAATCTCCCTAAATATTGCATAAAGAGTACACATGTTTGTGGAATGTTCAATGACACTTTAATTTTATGAGCAGATCATTCGGTTAATTGAAAAACTGCAACACTCATCATTATAATTAACGGAGGTTCATCGATATAGATATTGATGATAACAATGAGGAAAACAAACATTTAGTTTGGCTAAACAGCCAACTATCTCTTCCTTTCAGAAATCAGTACCACTACTTATTTCATTAACCTAAATTGTGATTTTTATTCTAGCTGTCTGTATTCTGAGTTCAAATTTTGCTGTGGTCAGCTTTGACTTTCATCCATTCAGGGGCTCCATAAAATAAAATAGCTGTCTGTGCTCCGAATTCAAATCACAATAAGGTTAACTTTGACTTCCATCCATTTGGGAGCTCCATAAAATAAAGTACTGGTCAATGGGCAGAAGAATTGTTAGAGAATAGAATGAGATGTCTTGTTGTTTTTGTTCCAACTCTTTGCATTCTGAATTCCCACTGCAGCCTACTTGGGCGTTAAACTTAATTTGTTGCTAGGGGATTTGATGCCAAGCTGCTTGAAACTACCCAGAATTTTATGTTAGAAAACTGTTTACTTTAAAATGCTTGTATTTATCTAAAACCTTTCAGTTATCATTTTATGTAAGAATCTTTGTTCCAAACACCAGCTTAATAATGAAAAAGCTAGTTACATTGTTAAATCCCTCCAAGTTCTTGATTATTTTCAAAATTATATAAAAATCATACAAATATAGTAACAAAAGGATTAAAGTGTTTATATTTATCTAAAAACATTGTATCATAATTTTATGTAAGAAGCTTTGTTATGTTATATTCCAAACACCATCTTAACCCTTTAGTATTCATATTACTCTATATTTACTATTGTATTTTCATGGTAAAAGCTATATCTCACATAATATGGAATCTATGAGATTTTGATATTATTTATTTTAAGAACAGTACCTTAACATCAGTATGAACAGCCGGTTTGAACAGAAAGAAGTGCGATAATTCTGGCCGGATAAGGCTGGTTTAAATGCTAAAGGGTTAATATTGAGAAAGTTAGTCATATTACTAAATCCCTCAAAACTGTTGATTATTTTCAAAATTATATGAAAATCATAAACAATGTCTTTCATTAGAAATATGTTAATGAAAAGGTTATCACGACCACCTTTCCCTAACAGAGTTCTCTCAGTTGTGAGTATTTGGGTCAGATCTCTGGTTTGAGTACATCCATCTCCCTTCCAGCAATCTTGGAGGAAAGAACTGCAAGCATGAAACATGTGATCTGCTATACATTTCAACAAACATTATTAATTCAAATCCCGCCGAGGTTGACTTTGCCTTTCATCCTTACAGGGTTGATAAAATAAAGTACCAGTAATGCACTGGGTGATTGCTGGCCTTGTGCCTAAAGTAGAAACAATTATTAAAGTTGTTATTTTAACATGAGACAGTCACTAGAATATATACAAATATGGCTGTAATACTATTAGTATCCTGGTTTTTAGAATAGGTACACTGTATCCTTGTGTCAGAAGAGGTGACTAAAAGGGTTGACAGGAAGACCATCTGGCTGTAAAACACTGTCTCCAAACATCCTGTGCCAGCATGAAAAGTTTGGTTAAAAACAATGATGAAACAATGTTATTTCTAGAGAGAAAATTGGAACACCATATGCCTGCATGTAATAAAATGCAACTAAAAGGGTTGGCATCAGGATGTAAAGAATTATCTCAAAACAACTCATCTAACCCATGCATAGAAAAGTGGGTATAAAAGATGATGGTGGTGGTGACTATGTTATGAATTCAAATCCTTCTTCATATAGAATTTAACAATAAAAATGCTGTTTTCGAAACAAAACACTCAAAGCCTACAAACATAAATTTCAAGAGGTGACAATATGGAGAGATAATGTTTATCCAATGATCAGACAATTGCTAGCAACTTAAGAGAAATTGTAAACATGTCAGCTCCAGCCATTAAACTAATGATAACAGAGTAAGGATATTAACTATAATTAGAAATGTTTCACACAAGTCAGAAGTTTCCAGAATGATTGTTATATCATGGTTTACTGCAATGGTCCCCAATCTTTTCACTGCCAACAGCCCCTTTTATTTAAATAAATTTTCCCATGGAATCCTCCACCCTACCCTCTACTACAACAAATCCTCTCCCAGATTGTTATATAGCCAGAATAACATTTGAAAGAGAGAAATCATTATACTTGGAGAAGAATGGCTACCAAATAATGTGTGGTATTTATAATATGGTATTTGTAACATAACAAAAGGTTTGTAGTGACCCCTTATATAAAATTATGGTGGAAGATTTTTGTTTAAATAGAAACCCTTTAAAATGAGTGGTATTTTGTGGGTTGGTATTGAAAGGATTAATAAAAATAACTTAGTGATATTAGCAGTAAATAGAACTTCACAAATGATTAGTGAAAGTGGGTAAGTAATTGCTTGTTTCAAACCAATCCCTTGTATAAACAAGACAGCTTCTATGATTGTCCAATGTACTTAAGTAACCATAATTAGTTTGCGCCTGCTGTAACATCTACAGGCTTGTCTTATAATATACACTATAGCATCAAAACATTGCTGCTGTGTCAACTACAATCTATATATGTTTGTCCTATAATATACACTATTATAACATCAAAAACGAACATGGCTGCTGTGTCAGTCATTTATTTGGTATTATTGTATTAATTAAAACCAATTTATAACTGCATCACATTAAAAATTTATTTTTACTGAAATACTGCAAATTTTCAGTAATTTGTCCAATAATAAAATCAGTAATTAAAGATATTATAAACCACTAACAAACCACATGAGCAAGATATTAAAATATACAAACAACACTATGACAGCATCACATTAAATATTAAAGTCTTTACTCAAATTTTCATATATATATATATATATATAATAGAGCTGTCTGATGAGATCCTGGCACCGGCTAGGCGGAATCGCGTGGCCACTGTTGTCATTGAAATATGTATCACAGCCTTGTCAATAAAGGACTTTAACATCTGCAACTACTTCGCATTTTCTAATTCTCTCTCTCTATATATATATATCATCATCATCATCATTTTACGTCTGCTTTTCCCTGCTTGCAAGGGTGGGACGGGTCTTATTCAGCACAGCATCTCTCCACTTGTCACGGTCCTTCGTCATCTCCACCATGAGCTTCAGCGATCTGAGGTCTGTTCTCACCATCTCCGCCCATGTTTTTCGTGGTCTACCTCTACCACGTCTTCCTTAAACTGGCATTTCCTGGCACTTCTTCACCCATCGGTCATCCTCCATGCGCATCACATGTCCATACCACCTGTCTCCTCTCTCACACACTACATTCTATCCCTCTCAGACACAGTTTCTCTCTCAACACATTTATGCTGGGTCGTTCACGCACATTGACATTGCATATCCAACGGAGCATGCTTGCCTCATTTCTCTCCAGCTGTCGCATATCCTCTGCAGTTGCTGCCCATGTCTCTCTACCATGCAGCATCGTGCTCCTCACACAGGTATCATATGTATATAATAATAATAATAATAATAATAATAATAAAAGTACGATTTGTAATGCCTTCATTACTTTTATTGATTGGTGATGCGCATTTCGCTATTGATCAGCTCAAGGTTCGATCTGTATCAATCTAGCCTGACTCTGGAATCAAAAGATCGTCGGACATCTGCTGTGGTAATGACAGAACGAACATATAAAGAATAGAGACGTCTGTAACATTTTGCATTAATGAAGATATAACAAATTAAGGTAGTACTCAATGCATGTTAAGTTACAAAGTAGATATAGATATATTAATAATTTGAATATATTCAAAATAACATATTGAAATAAAAAATCATTAATATTCCTCTTCCTAAATGAGCATACTTAATGAGTTAATATAATTATGCATACATACATATATTATGAATATATGTATGTATATGGGCATAATAGGAGCGTGTGAACACATAGTAAGAGGAATAATTGATAACAATAAAACATAAGCACATCAAATTAACACACACTCACAACAGGAACAGTGTGTGTATACATATATGTATATATATATATATACATTAGCGACATCAAATGTGTGTAATATTAATTTAAAAAAAAAATTATCTTCTTTAATAGTTTTTGTTTATTTAAAGGCAAGTTTTATTTGGAAATACCAGCGACACCAGTCATTAATTAAAACTTGAAGAAAAACACTCTCCTTCATCCCCGCTCCTTACAACTTATTGCTTCTTTATCATTTTTGTTGATGTTTTTGTTATTATTATTAAGGCTGAGACGGTGGATTGGCAGTATCGGTAGAGGGTCGGACGCCATGCTTTCCAGCATAGTTACGTCCCTTTACGATCTGAGTTCAAATCCCGCCGAGGTTGACTTTGCCTTTCATCCTTACGGGGTCGATAAAATAAAAGTACCAGTAATGCACTGGGTATTTGCTGGCCTTGTGCCTAAAGTAGAAACAATTATTAAGGCTGAGACTAGCTTTACCTTTTATCCTTAAAATAAAGGAGCAGTAATGCATTGGGGGTCGATTTAATTAACTTTCCCCTCCCCTTTAAATTGCTGGCCTTGTGCCTAATTATTAACAACTGCTTAACGGAATTTATTCTGAATTCAAATCTCAAGGTCAACTTTGACTTTCATCCTTCCAAGGGTGATAAAATAAATTACGAGTAAGTACTTAAGACTTTAGATCTTTTTTAGATTAGTAAGTACTGGGGTCAATAAAATCAACTTTCTTCTCCCCCAAATTGTGGCCTTGTGCTTAAATTAGAAGTCATTATTAAAAACCCAGTCATTGGGCTCTGAATGCTATTGCTGCTGTGTATTAAGTCAGTTTTTATTATTTAGTGGTACAGACAGTTTAGATTCTCATTACAATCAGTTGGTGAAGATTAAAAAACACAAAAAAAATCTACAGGGTTATCCCCACTCCACAGAGAAAATTATATTGAAAACATAAAATGTTTTGGTTTCATTTCTGCTCAAGACAATTTATTTATATATTTATTTACCCTACTTATATATACAGTAGGTTTGGCTGTAAAAACAGGAGAAACAAAATTCATTACATAGAAAATATATAATTTTATTATACCTTGTTCCAAAAAGTGGATTAAACATGAAAACTCTGGCCTGCAAGTCACTAATATAGTTTTGCAGCTCAAATAATATAGATATATATGGTCATTTATGAAGCATCAAGCAAATTTGAAATTTTGGCAGAAAATAGAGTTGACTTGAAGACATATTCCATGGTGAGACATTTAAATTTAACAGTCGTCTGTTAGGTCACAAGAGCAGTTGAAAAGCTCAAGGCTGCAGGGGGGGAAGATGAAATCTGCCCTGAGATGTTTAAAGACTTAAATAGAGACTTGTGTGTGCCGGGTGGCCTGGATCTCTGGAAGGGCTTGATGCAATGTTGCGAAAACTGAGACACTCGATCTATCAAGGAAGCCTTCACAGTGCACTCTATATGAGAATGGAGTTTCACTGAAGCAGGTAGAGATGTTCAAGTATCTCAAGGTCGTTTTCACGAGTGATTGCTGGTGCAGTAATGCACTAGATTCATCATTCGGTAATCAGAAGGGAGGCAGGTATAAAATCCAAACTCGCTATCTTCAATTCACTATTTGTGGCAACCTATGGTCATGAATCTTGGCTAATGACTGAAAGAATCATCATTTCATTTTACACCCGCTTTTTCCCTGCATGCAAAGGGTGGGACGGGAACTGATTCTGGCTCGATTTCTACAGCTGGATGCCCTTCCTAACACCAACCTCATTTACAGTGAGTGCTGGGTGCTTTTTTGCCGTGTCACCTCCACAACCACTTTGCAGTGGAATGATAGGGATCGCAGTCCCTATCATCTCATTTCTACAGCTGAGTAAACTGGAGCAATATGAAATAAAGTGTCTTGCTCAAGGAAACAACACATCACCCGGTCTGAGAATTGAACTCACAACTTTTCGATTGCAAGGCCAATGCTCTAACCACTAAGCCATGTGCCTCCATATGAAAATATTTCTTGATTACTGATATTCGTATCTGATGCAAATATATGTCTCCTTTACATAAATACATATTTTGTTCCAAACACACACGTTAACCAAGGAGTTTCTATATTCTATATAGGTCTCTTATCTCAAAGACAATAAGAAATTTATCATCTTATGCCTGCTTTCCATGCTGGTATGGGTTGGAGAAACAACTTGGTCATGCTCCATATTTTAGCATGGAGTCTATCACTGGATGCCTTTCCTAATGCTAATTAATTTGTAGAATATACAGGGTACATTTTATCATGGCACCAGCACTACTACTCTTGAATCACTGCAATATATAAACATACATACATACATAAAACTAGTCATAGCATTTTGCTATGTTAAAATTTAGGACCATAGGCCACAATAATAAAGGTAGTAAGTATAGCCAGAAAAGATGAACTGTTTTGAAGCATAGGCCTGCACAAGCAGTCAAATGTAATTAATTTTTAACAGCCTGTAATGATTTAGAAGAAAAAAATAGGGTTGTTAATTCAAATGTTTATAGTATCTTTATTACTGGAAAGAAAATAGTGAAAATTTCTATTTTGAATATGCTTGTTAATTCAAATGCTTATAGTATCTTTAATAATGGAGAGAAAATTGTGAAAATTTGCAGTATTTAGAATAAAAACTTTAGATAGTACTGTTTTGTATTTTTCAAGTATATCTTGTTTAGTTTTGTGGTTTATAGTATCTTTACTATTGGACGGATCGTGAAAATTTGCAGTACTAGAGTAAACACTAATTTTTAATGTGATGCAGTCATAGTGCTGTTTGTATTTTTCAAGAATGCCTTGCTAATGCAGTTTCACGTGGCACAGGGTGCTAATAATAGTTAAACAGTAACAACCACAGTAAAAACAAAAACAAAAAGTACAACTCAACTGGTTTTTGTTATTTTTTTAAGTTTATTTTTCAAAAAAAAAAAAAAAAAAGGAGAATTTTTTAAATGAAAAGATGAAGAATGACAGTTAACTTTTCTTTAATTCCTGCAATGAACTGAAATAGAAAATTCATTCACATATTGAAAGTTAACTGAGAAAGGGGTTAAACAATTTTCCCATCTGCTATATTAATGAAGCAAAGTTAATTCCTCTGGTATGGATTATATCTATAGTCTCTGTGCTGGCCATAGTATGGACGTCCTTGGTAATGGTTTTGATAGCCACCACGGTAACCTCCACCTCCACCACCACCATGATTTCTTCCACCATGGTAGCCACCTCCTCCACCACCGCCACCGTGATAACCACCCCCGTAGTTCTGATAGCCACCACTGCGATCACGATAGTTGCCACCACGATCATGGTAGTTGCGGTAGCCACCACTGCGGTCATAGTATCCTCCACCTCGATCATGATATCCACTGCGGTCTCTGTAGCCACCACCACGTCCGCCATGCCAACCCCTGCGATCACGGCCATGATGCCTGCACACAAAAAATAGAAAATAAAATAAAATTTATAGAAAATACATACTTTTTAGACACGCAATATCATATCACATTTTTATTGCAATATTTGTGGTATATTTTATATTAGAAGTCTCACTATGAAAATAAAAATTTTTTCATTAACCTATTTCTAAAGAAAAACACAGCATGGGATTTTCAAATCATAAATTTAGAGAGATTTAGTAATAACTCTTATTACTAACTATTAATATGAAACTGCCTGACGCCATCCTTGGTTCAACAAAGATGTTTATTTTACAGTGATACCTAAAAACCTTCCATCAAAATTTTAAGTTAAAACCTTTCTCATGTTTCCATCTCCATATTAACAACAACAAAGTCAATTATATTACTAAATCCCTCCAAATTCTCATTTTAAAAATCATAGGCAGTGTCTTTCATTACAAATCTTGTAATGAAAGGGTTAAGCTGGAATAAAATTATGATGGAAGGTTTTTAGATAAATATAAACAGCTTTGTAATATAGAACCATGAGCAGTAGCAAGAGGTTTGTTATGAAAAGAGTTAATCATCCTTATTTACTAAGTCATTGGTACAAACATGTTCAGACTGGACAGTGGACATTGCCACAACCCCAGATTGTTATACTGGACGTCAGAGCATTTAACAGTATCTTAGTCCTCCCATTATTTTTCAGCATTCCTTTCACCCGACCGTAACAACTCCAACAATCTCATTCCATTTCTCTTCACATCATTCCCCATTGACCCTATTTCTCTCACCCAGTCACTTTCATCCTTCCTCTACAAATGACCCAGCCAACTCATTCCATTTCCCAGTGGCTCTATTGCCATCAACAAATTACAGTATATTAGGGAACAAGATTTAAGTTTATTTAATCAGGAAAGAAGCTGAGTGAATTCCAAAATTTTCTACTAGCATAAAATGGCCTAAAATGATGAGGATGATATCCTTGATCAAGTATTGTATAATCTCTGGAATATCATTCCTCATTTTCCAAATATTTAATACAAATATATATATATGTAGTATAACTATATATATTTCAATATAAGAAAAGTCAACACGGAAAAATATTATACAATGAACAAATTAGTTCAAAGCTTGATATAGTTAGAAAAGTGTCTCAACATGTCAGACACTAACTAGTCCTTCACCAGAATTTAGAATAAGAGAGAAAGTATGAAAGTATGTTGTCAGCTTACCCTGACCGATCATAGTTTCTCTTTGATTTTGTGTACCATGGTATTACTGCTGGTGGTGGTGGAGTCTCCTGTTGAAGTGTTTCTTGATATTCCTTGTCTTCATCTGTGTAACGATCTTTAAAGAGTTCTTCCAATTCTGCTAGGTCATAGTCAGTTGAAAGAGCTTCATCCTCTGAGTTGTCGGTAGACATTGTATTAACTATGGAAAAAATAAAACAAAACAGTAAATAACCAACCCAGCTACTGACTACCACTCTTCAGATTTTCATACAGAATATTTACATTTTTGAAACAATCCCCAACACCATCATTTAATGCCTCTTTTAAAACCCTGCTAGCAAAGGCTTGATGAGTCATCACAAACCAAGCCAGTGCTTAATCAGAGCTACTGACCCCCTCAGACAGTACATACATCCTTGTACTGAGTTCAATACCAATCAGAGAAACGTCCGTGTTTGGGATGCATAAGCTGCATGGATATGTAATACAAAGAAGTTCACTTGTGCCTTTAATATTTCTGTATTTATATTTTAAATTGATACTATACAGACAAGGCACACTGGGTCACTTTCCTACTTACTGTGATTGCAATGGCGACACCCATCCACAAGAATGAGCCCAATGAATTGGGCAATCTATTTCAGTGCATCTTCCTCAGAGATAACGCAGAAGTCATTCTGTCATGCTGGGACTATGGAGCAACATCCAACTTCCTTCAGAGGTAACACACAATCACCATTCAGTCAAGGCCAGGATCATGAAGCAATATCTTATGATATTAGATGGTAGTGTTAGTGTGTCTTCTCTCTTGCTATCCTCAGAGCTAACTCAGTTGTCATTTTGTTAAGGTAGGAACCACGAGGAAACACCTATTTGATGTTTTGCAAAAGACAGGAGAATCTACTCAATAAGAGATATTTTATTCGTGCTATGTAGTTCACTTATTAAAAATGAAAACAAACAACCATTGCAAGGAATATGTTGGTAGTCCTTTCAATACTACATAAATCCAACAATGTCCTCTTTCCCCAAACATTTCCTAAAATCTATATAAATTGTCAATCTACTAATACTTGTATTATTTTATTTTGCTCAGAGACTAAAAAATTGGAGTGATTTGAAAGAGACTTAGCTATTTCTTGTAGGGTGCATACATATATTAGATTGTGTATGTCAGAAATAAGTAGTATTATAGTAATGGGGGCCTGCACTGGGGGCGTCCGAAGACGGGTGCAAATAATAAAAATTTATCGACTGTTCAACCATTAACAGAAACCAAGAAGTGATCAGTAGAAATATTGATATTCCGTAGTCATTTTTTACTAGTAACTGACCTATTCGAGCGAGCGCCCCTTATTAAAGTGAGTAGTCTAATCACTTAATCCTTCTTGAAGTCATAAACATAGTTATTAATTGTAAATAACAATACCCAGAGACATAAAGATGCGAGCAAAACCATAATTTCGATATAAGCGGAAAACACGCGCGCACACACACACACATATATATATATGCATTCATTTTATTAAGGCCAAACTCCAGTGTAACAAGACTCGCTAGCTATTTAGTTTTAATAAAATTAATATTAAAACTCTACTTCGGTATTGAGTACTCTTTTCTCTCAGCTGTCAACAACATACGGATATATATATATATGTGTGTTTCCTTTAAAACGCTAAAAAAATTCACAAAGTTTTGTGAAGGTAAACTAATGTAACCACAAGTATTTTTTGTAAGATTTTATAAATCTATTTTTTTAATTCACTGAAAAAAGCTTGCCAACGTATAATTTGATAACTTGGCGGGTTATATATAGCGATAAATGGGCATAAATAGTAATTAAGTCAAGAAAGACTAAAGTAATATTTGGTTGTTTAAGCGTTTGTCAGCATACATTATGGACAAAGTATTCCACTCTATAGAAGATTTAAAATATTCGTTGATTATTGGAGTACCAAAATGTTACAATAGTATAACTGAATAATTAAAGAAAGTATAGAAAAGTACAAGTCAGAGAAAGACGGAAGAGTTTGGCCTAAATTTACTTTAATTTCTAAGTAACACGTGACAAAAATGGAGTCAATGTCTTCAGATCTCATCGTGACGATCGACTTTACAAAAACATTTAACGCTCATTTACTAAACAAACAATTACTGTTTATTTATTAATTAAAACGAAAAAGGAATCATATTAAAGGATAAGTAATCCTTAAGGTTTGTTTTGAAACCCAGAAGTCAGATAGAGAGTTCACATATAAAGTATCAAGTTGTTCGTTCAATATTCCCTATAAATTTTCTAAAAAATAAAAAATCTAGTTATTAAAAAAGATTCCTCTTCCCTCTCAAGCATTCGGTACATTAAAACTTAAGTATAACCTGTGAAATTAGCTAACAATACTAAATTATTAATGTTTCAACAGATAATATATAGATTAATTAAATTTAAGCAATTGTGAATATTTGATTCTAAGAATTAAAATGAAGTGGATACATAAATGACATTAATTTCTAATAGTTATAGGCAGCGGTGAGTTAATGTAGTAATTAAAATAGCTAAATATAGGAGGAAATTAAAAAAAGACAACTTTAAATAACCCGACTTTACATTAAATAAATGGAACAGGTCGGTAGTTTACACACATAATTAGACTGGACTTTTAAGAGAAAATAAAATTTTTAAAAGCAGTAAATATGTAGATAAAATCTAAATTGGTAACAAAGAAAAGCAGAATCTTACATGCGGACGAAGCCAGGCACTTGTTTTTAGCAATATTAACTAACTGGAAGTGACGTCACCTAAGTTCCGGGTAGAACACATGGTTATTTCAACATGGTGGCTTGTCGCTATTGTTTATGTATTGGGACTTTAACAAAGAATTACTTTTGGTTAGTTTGATAAACATGTGTAGTACTTTGCGAACGGGCAGAGTATTTAAGGTATTTATCTAATTTAACAAGCTGTTACATGCATTGAATAAAAAACAAAATTTAGAATAATTTCCGAAAACCATAACCGAATTAAAGCTGTTTTAGTAGCGTTATTTTCTGTAATAATGTTTGCAATCAGTACACAGAAATCACACTGGACGTTTGATTCAGACTCAACTCTTACGCGGCTTAGAAGAAAATCTCACGATGATTATGTTGAAAAACATAGGGGTTCAATCCCGGTAGGTATTCATTCAGATTTCTTGAAAAGTTTACCTAATGTCAATTTTATTGTGGATCAAAAGACCGGTTTAGTAATTTTTTATTTTAAGATCACAGACTAGTTTCGCTAATTTCCGTGAGTGAAAGTGACAATTAAAAAAAAACATTTATAAACATAATCGTAATTTACATTTTCGAAAATTCATTGCAAAATATGCATTATTAAGAAAATTGTCAGGAAATAAAGACGGGTGAGGGCGCTATCTTAACCCAAATGCTTTCGATATTTATCGTGACGTACGGTTAACTAAAAAGAAAAGGATAATTATAACATGGAAAAAAAAAACAATAGTAAAGAAAATTCCATGAATGGTGGCTCTCGAACCCCTCTGTTTTCCGGGGTAAAAAGTCATTTGCGGCATGTTTGGAGATAAGAATAGTTGATAGCTTACAAAAAAACAAAAAAAAATCAGTGTTCTATAATAATACTCTAAATTGTAGCTATACACCACCCAAATCTCAAAACGCTGAACCTTACAGAGGAGATGATGAAGAAATTAAATGAGTAGAGGCAACCTATGCTGGCTTGGAAAAATGAACATAAAACGATGATGATGATAGCCATTAGTCCTCTTGATTTTTCTGCTCTGACGACTATCACCACTACCTATTTGATACACATTCATCACAAACACGTTTACTTTTGTGTTTCCCGGACGAGCTTGTAGCCCAGTTCATCACATGCATATATCAACATACTGTTTCCTAGTTGAGCTTTAACTCCAGTTCATCTCACGCACATATCAACTCACTGTGTTTCCGGAATCAGTTTCTACCCCAATTCTATACCTGAAATAAAACTACTTTGGAATTCTCTCTCCCTGCTTCCAGTTAATACAAAATTTAGACTTAAATATTTTTGTTATATATTGTGTGAAGAAGAGAATAAATTATTTATTGTGGAGAGTATGAAATAACAGTACTTCAGTAGAGTTAACACTTGGATAAATCCCATTGCCATCATCAATTAAAGTCTGTTTTTCCTGCTAACAAAGGTTGGATGGGTCATTACAGACTGAGTCAGTACTCAAGTGAAGCTACTGACCTTTCTGATGGGTCTGGGACCTGTATCTCACTTACTTATGTTCCTGCACTCTACCAAGTACTTGAGCAAGCTGGGGCTCACATCTCACCTACGAGCGTTCCCACACACTCTCAAGTGGATTTTATCATAGCACCAGCATTAGGGAGGATGTTGTGTTCTTGACACAGCTGAAGAGTCCTCCCAATCCTTTGTTGTGCAGGTTTTCTCAGTAAGATGTCCTGCCTATCACCAACGACTTCACAGAGTGTAATGGGTGCATTTATCATATAGACAACACATTTAAAATAAATGGGATTTATGTGAAGACGAGCATTCACTGAGAAACACATTATCAAATAAATCATTCAGTGACCAATTCTGCTTCTCTACAATTTCAGGATGAAGACCTTGAAGCAATTCTCTTTACGTATGAAGAGGAATATATACTCAGCCGTCATTATGAATTCATCATGAAAGAATTCTGCAACCGTTTCCAGCCACCAATGCCAAAATATGTTTTGGTAAGTAACACATCTAGTAATGTTTATTGAAAATAAATTACTGATGTAGATATACTGGTTGAATCTTATTTTAAGCTGCAAAAAAGTGAAAGTAATTTAGAGATGCTGTTTCTTAAATGTCTCTAATTGTCCCTGGGAAACACTGTTGCCCATAATTAATCACTGGATTTTACCAGGCACATGTTTAATCTCATCATCTGCAAAAAAATGTATATATCTACAAAACAGAAATCCTATATTAAAAATGTTTGTTTTGTCAAAGCAATTGGTATAAAACTAATAAATTTGCAATGCTATTTTTTCTTTTTCAGCTTGTGTTTGCTTTAAGAATCCTTGAAAATATTGAGTGGACATTTTTATCTTAAGTTAATTTGTTTTTTCTTATAGGGAACAGCCATGACATATTTCAAGCGGTTTTATCTTTACAATTCAGTTATGGACTTCCACCCTCGTGATATCACGTTAGTAACTCTAAAATTCTTATTTACAAATTTAAATATAAGTCTTCTGAAGATGTTTAATCCTGGTTCTATGATTCTAAGCTGTTTGTTTTAAAGTGTTTATATTTATCTAAAAACCTTCCATCATAATTGTATATAACAAGCTTTGTTATGTTCCAAACACCAACTTATTAATGAGAAGGTTAGTTATATTTCTAAATCCTGCCAAATTCTTGGTTATTCTCAAAAGGATTTTAAACTCACAGGTAGTGTCTTGTATTTCAAATATAGTAATGTAAGGGTTAAAGTGGCTTTTAACATCTCGGGCCAGATTTCCTCTTCCTCAGTGGCCTTGCTACCTTTAAGCTCTTTAACTGCTCTTGTGACCTCAACCTCTGAGAGATTAGTCACCACTCCCAGATGCACCTCATGTACATTAGAAGATGCTGTTGTGATCAGGTTAAGGAGATCAGCAAAGTATTCTCTCCACCTCACAAGGATCCGCCTCTCTGGAGAGAGGAAAGCTCCAGATGCGTTCCTGATAGCAGGTGTGGAGGAGGACTTCTTATTACAAAGTTGGCAGGTGATCTGCCAGAACACTTTATTTGCTGATCTAAAGTTGGATTCCAACTTAACCCTAAAGTCCTCCCATGTTTTAACTTTGAACACCTTTACTGGCTCTACAGCAATTCTTCATGCCTGTTTGTGCTGCAAGTGCAAGAAGGAGGACTTATTTCCAAGCCAAGCTTTGTAGGCCTCCTTTGCTCAGATGGCATCTTTGACCTCTTGATTGAACCAAGGGGTCCACTTTCCATCCGGCGCCACACCAAGCCTCTTTTTTCCACAGCATTTAACTGCTGAGCTGAACAATCTCCATTCTTGTCTCAACATCCTCAGTTTGCTCAGGGAGTTCTCTAGTTGACTCGTGTGTGCTGGGTGGCCTGGATCTCTGGAAAGGCACCTAAGCAATGGCAGTTGGGAGTGATAATCCCAATTTTCAAAAAGGGAGACAAGAGAGATTGTTCCAATTACAGAAGGATCTCCTTGTTAGGCTTCCCCAGGAAAGTCTATGTTAAATGTCTGGCAAAGAGATGCAGGGAGATTGTCAAATCCAAGCTAGCTGTTGAACAGTGCAGTTTTCGCCTCAGATGCAGCACAGCCGACCAAATATTCTCACTGCTGCAGTTCTTTGAGAAATTGTGGGAGTATTGCCAAAGGTATATTCTTCTTTTGTAGACCTCGAAAAGGCATATGACCATGTTCCATGGGACTTGCTGTGGAAGGCTCTGCAGGAGTATGGGATTGATGGTCAGCTTCTTACTGCCCTGATGTCTCTATATGAATGCCTGAGTATTTGTGTTCGGATAAATGGTGCTAAATCAAAACTATTCAATGTGGGAGTTGGACTCTACCAAGTGTGCATACTGTCACCTCTCCTGTTCATATTTTCATGAACAGGATTGACATGTGCAGTCGAGTTGGAAAAGGTATCACGACTGGTAATTGTCAGATCAGTTGTCTGGAATTTGTAGCTGACATGGTATTACTTAACTCGACAGAAGGTGTTCTCTGACTTGCACATGATAGGTTTGATGCCAAGTGCTACATAACTGGAATGAAAATCAATGCTGCAAAAACTGAGACACTCGTCCTTTCAAGGAAGCCTGCATAGTGCACTCTACATGTGAATAGAGTTCTACTGAAACAGATGAAGTTCAAATATCTCAGGGCTGTGTTCATAAGTGAAGGAAGGTAGGAGACTAAATTAAGTGTAGGAGCTGGTGCAGTGATGCGCCAGCTTCAACATTCAGTAATCAGAAGAAGGAAGTTATTTGTAAAAGCCAAACTCGTATCTTCAATTTGGTATTCTGCCAACCCTTACCTATGGTCATGACCCTTGGGTAATGATCGAAAGAATACGATCGCAAATACAAGCAGCCAAAATGGGGTTCCTTTGAAAGGTCTTTGGAGTAATGTTACTTGGTAGAGTGCGTAGCTCGGAGATCAGAGAGTTGCTAAAGGTAGAGTCACTACTTCTCCGAATTGAGAGATCACAGCTCCGATACTATGGACATATGGTTAGAATGTCTCAGGAAAGAATCACTGGACAGATTTTACGGGCAAAACCAACTTGTAGGAGATCTAGGGGTAGACCCTGAGCATGATGGTTGGGTAACATCCATGAGCTTGGATGGTCTTGCTTGGAGATCCAGCCGGATCAGTTGGAGACAGTTGCTTCTGACAGGACCTGCTGGAAGGAGTGTTTGAGGACTCTGCCCCCATGACCCTCTCAGGAATAAGTGGATGAAGAAGAAGAAGGGTTAAAGTGGCTTGTGATGGATTAGATGCTGATTTCAAGAACAAAACAGTCTTGAACATTTTAGTTGAAAATTAAGCACCATTTCTATATGACATTGTGGAACTAGACATTTATTGAGAAAACATTTTGCAAGTATATTCAGCCCATTTCTTCACAGAAACAACTATTATAGTTAAATCCGAAGTTTAATTTTAGGCAATGCTATGGAGTTATAATTATTGATATGTTACATATGGCTTGCATTACAGAATACTCCTATCATTAGCTTTCAGTTAGAGATTACAATAATTTTAGTACCTTCCTAATATGAACTAAAGAATATTTCAGAAAGTTGTGAGGGTCTTTCAATCTATATCAATGACAGGTTATATTAACCCATATAGCATTACTAGCCTGATATATAGGACACTGTACAGGTGATATGATAAGAATGCAATGGTCTTCTATTATTTTGGGCTGTGTGTACTGGGTGCTTATTTCATGGCACAGTACTACCACCTTATAGGGTGGACTGGTTTTTTTTTGTTGTGGCACCGGTACAGCCATCATACAGGGTAAGCTTGGTGCTTTTGTCATGGCCCAGCACTACCACGTTACAGAGCTGAGTAGACCTTTTCAATGGCGCAGCAGCACTACCACATTTCGGTGTGAAATGTGTACTTTTTGTTGTGCACCAGCACTACCATCTTACAGGGTGGACTGGGTGCTTTTTATCAAGGTATCTGCACAACCACCTTATTACATTTTTATCTTTCAATAAATATATCAAGACTTCCCAAAACAACATTTATATACAATTGATAAAATAAGTACCAAACTTGCAAAAATAAAAACTGGAGTTGATATGATTGACTGAGTCAAGGTAGTGACTGAAACAAGTAAAAGAATAATTGTATTGTGTGTTTTGTTCCTTCTCAAGATCACAACTTAGAACTAAATCGTTTTTGCTGGATTTCGTGTTTGGGACCCACTTAGGAAATTAGTTTATTGCAGGTGATGTCTCTTAGTAGACTGTTCCCTATTTCCTAACAAATTTGGGTGGTTGACTTAAACTGTTGCCCGAGTTTAGCATACTACCACTTCCTCTTGATCTTTGAGTGTCCACATATTGCAAACATTCTGACCAGGCCTCCAGTTTGGGAATAATTTCCTTGCTTTCTCTCTCCAGCCTCCATGACCCTGAAAGAGAGTCTTTGATTCCTTTCTTCTACCCATAAAATCTGGCGGAGTCGTAGGAGTGCTGTTCTGACATACAACATGCCTTGGGCATTTTAAACCTGGTAGAGCCCATTTCTTCTCCAGGTCTGAACACAGCCGATTTCTTCCAGAGAAGGAGAGAGAGAGGAGGTGAGAAAGATGTAGAGGAAGAATTGGCCCTAGTACTGGACTGGTAAATAAACCCTATTCAATGATCCAACAGTTTGCCACACAAACCATATCTAGAATTTCAATTATTTATCTCTTCTGGTTTGCTATGTACTTAACTAAAGTAGCATAAACCAGTCTTTTCTCTGTATCCAGTTGATTTTAATATTATTATGATTTGTGTGCTGGATTGGTAGAGTGTTGAATAAATTGCCATTATGATGTTTGATCAGGCTCTTTACATTCTGAGGTCAAACCTCATGAAAGTCAACTTTGTCTTTCATTCTTCCCCGGTTGATAAAATAAAGTACCAGTCAAATATTGAAGTTGATTTAATCAACTTTGCCCTGCCCCCTAAATTTTCTGGCCTTGTTCCTAAATTAGAAATCAATATTATTATGACAATATGTGTGTGTTTTATTTACCCAGGTTAACAAGTGTATATTTGGCAAGCAAAGTGGAAGAATTCAATGTATCTATCAGCCAATTTGTTGGAAATTTGAAAGGAGATCGTGATAAATTTGCTAATGTCATCCTAGGCTTTGAATTATTACTCATGGAGAAATTGTCCTATCACTTGACTGTCCACAACCCTTTTCGTCCCATGGAAGGACTTCTCATTGATATGAAGGTGAACTTCTCAAAACTTCTCACTCTGTTTTAGTTTTTTTCCATATTTGTTTTCTAATTTTTTTAAGATGACAAAAGTGACCACTTTGTTTTCTGACTCCCAGACTAAATGTCTGACATGCAAAAAAAAATGACCATTCCATTTCTTCTGACTTCCAGACTAACTGTCAGACCTGCGGTGACCCAGAAATACTCAGGCAACAAGCTGAAGAATTTTTAGAAAAATCTATGCTAACTGATATTTGTCTCTTGGTTTCCCCAGCCCAGGTTGAGTATGTTTATTATTATATTTGGCCATTTTAATCAGAAGTTATTATCTTTCTCTAGTGATTCTTACATTTTTTTTATAAAAAAAAATTAGCCTTTTCTAGTTTGAATATCTGATTAATAGTGATTTCTAAATTGGGCAAAAGACCAGCAATTTAGGGAAGGGAAAGTTGATTATATCAATCCCAGTACCTGACTGGTACTTTATTTGGGCATCCGCCTCAGAAAGATGAAAGGCAAGTGTTGGATTAATAGTAGATGTGTTAGTATTTAGTTCTTAATCTCCAAAACATTTAATCTAGAGTAACTTATATGTATATAACGGTAAGTAAATTATTATGAGCCTAATAACCCCACCTTGTTTATTTTGTATAAAAATGTATTTTAAATTCAATGGAATGGAAGTATATTAGTTTTTATCTACCCAGAATAATAAAGTTTTATTTCATTTTTTCACAAAAAATACACAAGTGTTTTAAGGCCCTTTTCCCTGTGGAATCAAGGATCAGTACTGCAGGCATCCTGATAGGCTTCATCATACACATCATGGGGTCCTTTTTAAAACAATGTTATATATTTGGATGCCTTTCTTATGGCTAACCCTTTTAATTACCTTTTATGACATAAAAGGATATGGTGTACCTATTCTAAACTGAATACACACAGTAATCATTTACAAAAAATATCTTAAGTTGAACTGAAAAGTTTAGGCCTGTACATAAAGTTTTAAGGTTAAGAGTATTTGGATTTTTCATATTTAATGCTGTCATAAATTGAACAAATCATCTACAAATTTGGAGATTTGTGTATCCCAGATCTCTATATGTATTGTAAGACTATATATCTGCATCATGTCCCCTGAAGTTGTTCAACAGAAAGCCAGGGGCTGATGCAGCTTGGCACCAGTGACGTCACTGGCAAATGGTTGAAAGAGATACCACAAGGCATCATGCCTGACACTCTAACAGTTTCACCAATCCATCACCCTGGACAGGTATTTTATTTATTGATCCTGGAAGGATGAATGCAAAGTTGACCATGGTGGGATTTGAACTCTGAGCATAGTCAGCCAGAACAATTAACACAAGGTATTTAATCTGATGCTCTAAAAATTTTGCCACTTTGTCACCTATATGTCTTAAAACATCTAGCAACAAAAGACAAGCATTTTATCTGGTTTTATTGGCTTTAAGAAACTGAAACCATTATACTTCCCCCTGGAGAGGTACCAGTTTATCACAGGGTTAACCTCCAGCTAATGCTGATTCTCATTTTCAGTTGAGTTGACTGGAGCAATGTGAAATGAAGTGTTTTACTAAAGAATACAATGCACCATCCAATACAAGAATCCAACCTAGACAATGTTGTAAATATTTTTATCTTAATCTGCTGCTATTTTGTGATTGATATGAAATTGGTTATATTTATTGAGTCATACAACAGGAATTATTCCAATTTCAGATAGCCTTAGCTGCCATTTTGGACAGTTGTTCTTTAAAAAACATTGACATCATGAGGTCAGTTTTGCAGTTTTATATTTTTTATTTTCTTTCTAACATTCTCATTTAGAACATTGTGTTCATTATCATCTTCATCTAACACCAGTTTTCTCTGTTAGCCAGGGTTGGATGAGCGATTACAGACTAAGTTAGTACTTAATTGGTGCCACTGACCTCTCAGATAGACAAGGGCCTGCAACATGCTTACAAACATTTCTCCTTTTTACAGTGTGCACTGGGTGTATTTTACCATGTCACGAGCACTAGGGAGGTTGTCATGTCAATTAACTGAAGAGTCCTTTTGGTCCTGTTTGGCAAGTTTTTTATGGTTGGAATCCCTTCCTATTCTTAACTAGTAAAGTTATGTTCATTTTCTCAATCTTCTGAAGCAAGGCACTTCATTTCACATTACTTCTCATAATAGGACTGGGATTCTCTATCATCAAAACATGAGAAACCTCCAATAAGATGCAAGTTCGGAGGAGGTCAACTCATCTTTAGACAGGTGTGAGCTGTAATAACAGAATCAATAAAACAAGAGCCAGTAGTATAATGATGTTAACCCAGATATTTATATTACATTACTCTTTTCAAAATCACTATGCTTCAGAAAGGATTTATTTGTTTCATTGCCTTGAACGAATAACGACAATATAAATAGTGAGTACTTTTTAATCTTGTGAGTTCCAAGACAACTTCACTCGTGCTGGTGCCATGATAAAATACACCTATGTTGTTGGTGCCATGATCAAATATACACAGTACACTGTAAACTGGTAATGGTCGAACTGAAACTATAAGTTTCAGAGGGCCCTTTTAGTCTTGCTGGGGAACATGTTAACCTCTCTAGTGCTGGTGCCATGTTAAAAACACACCTAGTACACTGTGTAAAGTGGGTGGTGTTAGTAAGGGCATCCAGATTTAGAAACTATGCCAAATATAGAACGTACAAGTGACACATCTCTGACCTCTCTAGTCACAAACTGTGACAATCCATCTAACCCATGCCAGTATGGAAAGTAGACATAAAATAATGTTGATAAGTAATCTTTATTTTCCTAGCTATGTCACATCAACTTTGATGAAAGGTGCTGAGTCCGATCAGAAGAAACGAACAATGCAGCAAGTTAAATGTAAGTATACCGATTAAAAATATATAGGCATGGCTGTATGGTTAAGTTCACCCTACAGCCCTGGTTTCAGGTTTGATTTCACCGTGTAGCACCGTAAGTAAGTGTCTTATGCTATAATCTATGCCATGTGAATGAATTTAGCAGGTGGAAATTGTGAGGAAGCATATCCTATTTGTGTATGCCTGTTTGATTCTGTTTTCATATCAACACATTTTAACTTCTATCTGTATTGGCAGAGTGGTTAGATCATAGGACAAAATGCTTTATGGTGTGAGTTCAAATCTCACTGTGGCCTACTTGGATGGTAGGTTTAAACAGTCACTCAGTTTAATACCACCACCTGGCCCTTGGGTGCCTTTCGTGAAGTGGAGTTTATTCTGTTGTCCAGTTTAACATCATTACCATCACCTAGCCTTTGAGTGTCTTTAGTGAAGTCCACTCTATGGAGCAAATCTCTGGTTTGAGGACATCTTTTTCTCTTCTTCCCACCAGTCTTTGGGACCCTGAAAAGTATGGGAACTGCTTTTTTCCTCCTTGATTAAGCAGTAAAATAATAAAATAAAACAGTGGAATTATTAATCTGGAAAGCCAATTTCAATTAATGATATTTGACATATTTTTACAATAGTGTCAAGTTTTATCATCAATATCATCATCCTTTTTCAAACAGAAATTTCCCCATTGATCTTATATTAGACTAGGATTTCATCATCATCGTCATTTAACATCCATTTTCCCTGCTAGTAAGGGTTGGTTGGGTTGTCACAGTATAAGTCAGTACTTAATCAGAGCCACTGAAAAAAAGTGTCGAACTTTGTGTTATAATGTCTTTATAATTTTTATTTTTGTTTTTAGTAATTCAAGTAACAGTGAACAACCAAAATGGCTTGAAACGGGAACATATACGACAGCTGGAGAAGAAGCTAGAAAAATGTCGTAATCAAGAAAACAACCCAGACAGTGAGGTGTAAGTGTAAAACAAAAGTAGTTTTTAGAATTTAATAAAAAGAAAATCAAAAAGTAATCTCAGCTGTTGTAAAAGAGATAGATAACGGTGCTGCAAGATATATTTCTAAACAATTCTGTTTAAGACTTACAGGAGTTATTTTCTTCAATAGACATTGTCTTAAGACCATACCTAGGATTTCTTGGTGTGACCACAAAAACAAAAAACGGGGAGGGCATGGAAATAGCCTGACTAAATAATCTCTACAATACCTTCACTATACAATAGTGGAAGATGCTTGTCCATATGCTATGCATGTCCACAAAAAAACAAGAAAGGTGCCTCACTAGAATGAAAGCCAGAAATGAGTGAAGTACCTAAGAGGTAAAGCAGACCTGTCACAACCTAGTTGAAGAGTGTGAAGGAAAACGTAGCAGACACAGGCCTGGCCTATGACAATGTGGAATGGTGATCTCTTGTCATCTAAAGTCCCATAAGGAGCAAAAGGAACTAAAGTAGGAGGAGTTATTTTCTAGCAGCGTTTATGAAAAATATTTTTAAAAAAAGCAATATATGTAACTTTTTTTTTTGCTGGTTTCAATTGTTAAACTATAGGCATGCTAGGGCAGCACCTTGAGAATTAGTTGATCATATCGACACCAATATTTTTATTTTTCAAGTCTCGACTTCACTCCATATATAGTAGTTCAATGGATTCAGGTCTGGAGAGGAGGAGGCAATATGTTTGGGGTGATGTGATCGTGGAGAATGGAATTCACCCATTTTTGGGTTGTCTTGATCATCTTAATGAGATGGAGCAGTCTGGTTGGTAGGTGTATGGTCTTCCTTTACTCACACTCTCTACCCAAGGCCTCACAACCTTCTCCAGTATCTCTTTATAGTCAGCAGCATTGGCACTTAAGCCCTGAGGAAAGAAATGAGGAAGCATGACATCTTCCTTGTTGCTCACAACTCCCAGAAACTTTGTATGCATGACCATTGGAACATCTATAAGGTTTCTGCATAACCATCTCACATTCTTATGGTTGACCTTTTGGTCCTGATCAAAGTTTATATCATTAGAGAAAAACAGAAGCATTCCAGGCTCTCAATGTTTCAACTTGCTCAACAATTGCTTTGCATGGATCAGACAGTTATCTTTTGTCTTTGCAGACATGAATTGGCTTCTTTGCATTACACTGACTTGTATTGAAGATCCTCATGCATAATTCTTCTGATAGTGTGCCTTGAAACCTTCAGTTCCTTAGCAATAGCGATAATTGACTTTCTGGGGTTCTTATTAATAATTTTCTGTACCTTTTGTACAAATTTGAGTGTTCTGATGGTATTAGGACCCTTAGCAAGTGTTTTATGTTTGGCTACTGCTGTAGAATCCCTGTCACCTGCTTCCAGTTCTTTGAGAACTTTGACAACAAATGACCATACAACTTTCAGGAAGTGAGCAATTTCTAAATCTTTAAAGCAACAATTACAGTGTGCCTTTTCATTTGCCAAGTTTGCTTGGTGTCTGTCATTATTTATCTGAAAAGAAATGATTATCAGAACAAGTTATAAAAAATTTAGAGCTATTACAAGACATGTCCTCAAAGAACTGAGCAACCTTGTATCTGTCCTCCCAATTTGACTCACAACATACTTGCTCCAGGTGCCCATGCAGTGGGACTGAAACTGACACCACATAACTATGAAGTGAACTCCTATGTTAATTATTTTACTGGTGTAAAATCTATTAGTTTAATGCTTGTTCTGTTAAATAGGATATGTTATATCTATTTGAGTTATGTAATATCTGTAATATATTTTTCAGTTACAAAAGAAGAATGCAAGAAATGTTTGAAGAAGAAAAACTCTAAGATTTTTCCTCAGGTAATTCTACCATTTTGATAACTACATTGCTGCATTTTTAGTTGCCATGGTTTCAGTACTCACTACTAACTTTATAGTGTGTTCTTGATTGCTGTCTGTCACATCTGTCCTCATTTCACTGCTTCTTAAAGACCAAATTGCAGTTATATTTCTTATTCTCATTATATCAGAGAACAACCAGCAGTCTCATTACTTCTTTCTTCTCATTATCTTCCATAACAGACATCTCTCAACTATTATATACATCCTCCAATGGATGTGCAATGTTGACATGCATGAATGATCTAAGAGAAAAAATGGATATAAGAGGAATTGGATGTTGTGCACAGGAGAGAAGACTGCACTGGTGTGGATGATGATCGTTGGGTGAAGAAGTGCCAAGAAATCCCAGTGGAAGGAACTGCAGTAGGAGACCAAGGAAGAGCTGGTCAGAGCTTGTGAGAACTGATCTCAAATCGTTGAAACTCACAGAGGAAATGATGAAGGACTGCAACAAATATATATATATATCAACCAGGCAGTGGAGAATCATCATTGAAAACCTCCTGGTTGATATATCAACAAATTAAATCACTAACGTTTATACAGATGAGAGCTGCCTGATGAAATAGTATCTGAAGGTTTAAAATTACCTAACAGATACCATGGAAATACATATAACAGCTATTATGTAATAAATAAAATGTGGTGAAGTATGATTGAAAGAATGGGATGCTGACATTGAGTGCTTCATCCTACTTACAACAGTTTGCATTGATTGTTTGCATCTGCAAAACTAATTGCTGATTGATTAACATGACATAACCACAGTATATATATATACATGTGTATCTGATTTAGGATAGGTACTCTGTATTCCTGCACATTGTAAAAAGTAACTAAAAGTGTTAGTGTCAGGAAGGACATCCAACTGTAAAACAATGCCTCAAAAAGTCCCCTCTAATTCATGCTAGCATGGTTAAAATTATGGTGGTGGTGATGCCAAACTGCCTGAAACTAACCCTTGTTCTAAAACCCTTCCATCTTAATTTTATGTTGTGTTCCAGACACCATATTAATATGAAATGAGGAAGTTAGTTATCTCTCCAAATTCTTGGTTATTGTCAAAATACTTCGAAAATCACAGACATTGTATTTCATAGGAAATATGGTAACTAAAGAGTTATGGTTAATTTACCAATCTGCAGAAATATTCAAAAGTGCATTATATAAAAGCAAGAGCAGTTTGGTGTTATAGGGACCTAACTATAACACACTTTGTGAACTTATCATCATAACATTTGTTTCTCTATACTTGTATAAGTTGGATGGGTTTTTCCCAGCACAGTTTCCCCACCACTCCACTCATTTAATTTCTTTGTCATATCCTCTGTGAGGTTTAGCGTCTTGAGATTTGCTCTCACCATTTCTGTCCAGGTTTTCCTTGTGCTTCCTCTACTATAGCTTATTCATATATATATAAATAAGTTATATATGCAAGACACCTTTGACAAGTGTTTTCTACTATAGCCTTAGGGCTGACCAATCCTTGTCAGTGAATTTAGTAGCCAAAAATTATATAATACAACTTCAAACTGACTTAATCTTTTTTTCTGAAATAAACTCCAACCAGTTTCTATTATAATACTGCAAGAACAGATTTATCATAAAAAGTATTTACCATCTTAAGTGAGTCACACATTCAATACATGCCTGTCATAACTTCTATCATAACATGTCATAACATCTATCTTAGCATCTATCATAATATGCCATAACTGTAAGAGACAATGTACATACCTAACATAACATCTATCATAATATCTGTTATAACAAATTTAACATCTATCATAATCCTAAGAATGGGACTGCTTATATTTTCTAGTGGCTTATTCAAAAGAAGGGTGTGGCTTCTGAAACTGTCAATGGAAACAAATGAGGAAGTTATCATTAAAACAGAGGCCTGATTCAAATTCTTGCAACTGGGTGGGTTCTGATAATAGCATCCATGAGCTATGTGGTGGTGTTAAACTAGTCGATGGGTTAACCTTTCATTCCTAAAAAGTAGTGAGTCAAGTAGATGAAGTGTATATTTTTAGGGAGTCACTTAAATTGTAATCTGAAAGGAAACAGTTGTGAAAGTTAATGTCTTATACAGTGGGAACTAACCTGTTTGAAAAGAGATATAAAACCTATCGATGACAAAGTTGTGTTGATTATGAAGATTTCTTGCTAAATGAGTTGTTTATGCTCATTTCTTTTATAATGTAGAGTGATTTGAGGGAAATTTAGTTGCTATTTCTAACTGGTCATCAACTAAATGTTGTCGAGTATTAGTATCCAAGGGAAGTAATTCTTTTTTCACTTCAAGCAAGTTTTTTTTTATAATGAATCGCAAATGATTCTTAAAGTAATAATAAAGAAAAAGAACTTTAAAATTATTCTATTCGATCTTTTTCTCATAGTGGTACATATGTTATTAAACTGCTTAACCTAGAAGAAAATTAGTGAATAATTTAAAAATAATAAAATTATCAGAAACTTGAAGTATTACTGGGATAATTATAAAAGAACCCTTTAACTTGACAAAAGAAAGAACATATATGTATCCTTTTTTTCATATTCCTTAATAAAAAAAATAAAAAAACCAACTCAAAACTATACTATTTCATAAAAGAATAACATATTAAAATAGATACTTTAGAATCTCATGAAGAACTTTGAAACATTACTGTAGGATTCCCCCTTTTTTCACAAACCTCTCAAATACTTTAGTGAATCCTTTCAGTTCATATGAACCCAGTTTGGAGACCACTGGGATAGGTGTTGGTATTAAACCAAGTGATAGATTATGTTTACCAATGGTATTTTTGGAAGGAAAATACATTCCTTGATATTGTTTTACCTTTGCTATTGAGTTCTGACTGGAGGACTAGATTATTGTATTCAAACAAAATTAGTATTGGTATTGTTTAGTTGAGGAAGGAAGGAAGGACAATGTTCATGGCCCTTTTTAAGGAATCTGAAACTGGTGGGAGGAAGCAGGTTTCAAACTGGAGATGTCATTTGAATGTTTCCAATAAAGTAGGCTCTACAAAAGGCAGCCATGGACCAGGTGGTGGTGTTAAACTGGGTAACAGATTAAGTCTGTCACCCAAGGGCTAGGTGGTGGTGTTAAACTGTGTGACAGATTAGGTCTATCACCCAAGGGCTAAGTGATAGTGTTAAACTGGGTGACAGATTAAGTTTATCATCCATGGACCAGGTGGTGGTGTTAAACTGGGCAATGGATTAAGTCTACTACCTAAGGACCAGGTAGTGGTATTAAACTGGTGACAGATTAAGTTTGCCACCCAAGAGTCAGGTGGTGAAGGATTAAATCTATCACCCAAGTAAGAAACAATGAGATTTGTACTCAGAATGTAAAGAACCGGAAAAAATACTGCAAGCCAATTTGCTATAAGTCTGATTTCCACACAATTGTAGTTATTTATGGTTTTGTACATATTAGTCCTTTTGATACTAAACTGTTTGAAACCACCCCTGTTTCTCTGATATAAAACTTTATTTTTATCTTAAAACCTTCAATTTATATTCAAAACACCAGCTTGATAATTATATTGCTACATACTTCCAAATTCGTGATTATTTTAAAAATGGTTTGAAAACCATAGGTAGTGTCTTGCATCATAAAAGGGTTAAAATATTTATCTAAAAACATTCTGTCATAATTTTATGTAAGAACCTTTGTTATGTGGCAACACCAGCTTAATGAGAAATTAAATCCCTCCATATTGATTATTTTTTAAATTATTTGAAAATCACAGTAAAAATATGATAATGAAAGGGTTGAGCTACAACATGTTGAGTTTCATCTCACCACGTTTTATGTTGTTAATACCTTTTTGATTATAAGTATTTGTTGTTCTATGAATGTTTTCATTCATTCAAAATAGAATATTAAATTTTCATTGTTGTAAATTTTATTTAATTGCTTTAGGATATATTTTCTTTCCATTTTCATAGGAAATTGTTTTATCTCATTTTTTCTATATCTCACATTTTCAGGTGCCCTACTTGATATGGTGAAATTTCCGTATATAATCCATTGATATCTTGTAGTGAACAACTAGTTCTGTTCTTTCTGGTTTATCACTTTTATTGTCATTGAAATTAACTATGAATTATCTAAAATTATTTAGGAAAAAAAAAAAAGAAATATACCTCAAAATAATGATGGGTCTTCCCTCAGTTTCAATGATAAACATCCAATTGTTTGATCAACAACAATGACAAGAATAATTTATGAATATTTGACCTTGACCTATAAGAATATTTTGTATTCCTGAAATCTGTCACACCATTCATATTGGGTCAAGTATATAATATATATGTGTGTGTGTATATATATATATATGTGTATATAGTATATAGATACATACATACATGTGTGCAACTCTTGGTATCAAAGAAAACAGACATTAAATGATGATGTGTATGTGTCATACCTTTACTCCCCACCCACCACCACAAAAAGAATTAAATACTGTGTGTAAAATAGAGGTGTGATTTATTTTACACATGAGTATATGCAACAACTACATTATAGTGGTTGTAATAAAACATGACATTTATTTGTTAAACAATTCATCTATAAATTAGTTCATGGCTGGGCCTCTAGGCTTTCAGGAATTTCAAGCCCCCTACTGGCACTTTAATCTTTCACCACCTACTATGGCAAAAAGAAATGACAGGCCCGTAGGCTTCAGTTATAATTAGCCTTATAAATATGACCTTGTGTTGGTGTCCAAATTTCCACACTCAAGTCCGAAAGACAGGATGATAGATTGTGTGCAAACTGGAGTGGAATGTGCTGATTGAATCTTCATATATCTTTATGTAAGCCATGTATCTTTTCCAGATTTAACTCACATATAATGAAGCCAATCTATGTTGTATGCAAAAGCATAATTTAATAATTCAACTATAAAATTGATGCACAGTGAACTGTAAAAATGAGGAAATGGTTTCACATTCCAAGGACTATTATCACCACCACTATCATCATCATCCTATATATATATAAATATATATATGTGTGAGTGTGTTTATGTTTATGTATATATATATATATATATCATCATTTGATATCTGTTTTCCTTGCTAGCAACTCTCTTCCAACTGTTTTATAATTTCTATTTTACAAATAAAATGCTCTACTTTTAAATATATATTCTCCTCTCTTGATTCTGTTCCATTCAACATTCCTCCACCTAATGAGATTTCAAATAAATTGTTATTTTCATAAAAATGGAAATATGTTTCTTGTAATATTTTCTTTTCTTTTGTTATTGTTTTTATTGACTTTTAAAAATATTAAAAATTTTGTGTATAAAATATTACCTTTAAGTATTATAGTTGGCACTTTGGCAGAGTTGTTAGAGCATGACTTTGTACCAACTATTTCTGCTTTGAGCTTAAGTTTCTAAATTACCAGTTTCATACTAGGGTTGATAAAATACCAGTCCTCTACTGGGGTTAATAAAGTACTAGTCCCCTACTGAGGTCGATAATTCAAGCCCTGTACTAAGGTTGATAAAATACCAGTCCCATACTGGGGTAGATAAATTACTATTCTTGTACTGTGGTTGATTCTTCTCTCTCATTCTTTGTCTCATTCTCTCTCTCGCTGAAGAAGAAGAAATCAACTGTGGTCAGATGAAAAGAATGGTCTCCACCATATGTCAAAATGACACTCCAACAACCTAGTCAGAGGATGAATGATCTCCATTGTAGATGATACCTCTTACATCCCAGTCAGGAATCCAGGGTTCAAAGCAAAGCATGACTTGTGTTCACATCCTCTGCTCAAATTTTCTTATGTATTTGAGCAGTACATTTATTTCTCCGCACCTCAAGTAATCTAGTTGCTGGGAATAGGTGTTTAATTATCTAGGAATGTTCAATTGAGATACACTGAGGGTAGTTCTGCTTCTGTTCAGAAGATTTATCTTTCATTGTGTTAATGCATTGTAGAAAATAGTGAGTTTTTATAGATGGCTACAGCAATGCAAATAGTACATGAAATGATTAGAATAATTATAACAAAGCTGATGGAATTCTACCTTGGAGGTGTTTAATTAGTCCTTAATATTTCAGAATAAAATCCCCTTGTCAAAAGAGAAGTTGAGGAAACAAATTCAGAGCAGAATAACATTCTAACAACTTTTTTATTGATATTTTTAACATTTAATGTACTATTTGCATTGCTGTAGCTCTCTCTAAAAAACACTATTTTCTAATGTTAGTACAGTTAAATTTTTATATAAGCATCAGTTAATGGACACTGTATGGTTGAATGGTTAAGAAGTTTGCTTTCCAATCATTAGGTCTCAAGTTTGAATCCCACTGTGTGGCACCTTGGGGAAATGTCATTTACCACAGCCTCAAGCTAGCTCATGCTGTGTGCAGAGGAAATTGTGTAGCTGGAAACTGCTTATAAGCATGGATGGATACTGTACCTGTAATTCAAAGAACATCTAGAAATTTTCATATACTATGCACAAATGGTAAAATGAAGGGTCTGGTGTATTTGGAAAATTTTTTACTTTTTTTTTTTTCTCTCACAAACACATACACCACGGTTTTGCTTCATACTGTAAACCGGACAATGCATCCAGTACAGTCATTTTCTCTTCTATCTATCTTCTCATCTGTTTATCTGGGCAAAGTTGGGTACTTCAGCTCATACTATATAAGCATGGAAAAATGGCTGTAAGAACAATGAGGATGATAACAGAATGCCAGACTCTAGCCAGTAACACAACATGGTGGCTATTTCAATATCTGCTGGGGCAGTAGAGAAGAGTGTTCCAAGAGCATAGTAGCTTAGATAAGGACAGGATGGAAGAAGTTTAGGGAACTGCTACCTCTGTTGACATTGAAAGGTTTCTCCCTATGACTGAAAGGTTGGTTGTATGACACCTGTGTGCAAAGTGCAATGCTGTATGGTAATGAGATGTGGGCAGTGAATGTGGAGGGCAATAAAGCAAGCATGCTTCGATGGATGTGCAAAAACAACAAAACATGGATGAACTGAAAAAGAAACTGAGTATAAGTGGAATCAAATATGCATTGGTATGGACATGTCATGCACATGGGTGAAGATGTGCCAAGTCATCCCAGTGGAAGGAATCCGTAGTAGAGGAAGAACTGGATGGAAGTGGTGAGAGCTGATCTCAAATCACTGAAGCTCAGTAAGGAATGCAACAAGTTGAGAGATACTGTACTGAGAAAAACCCATCCAACCCATGCAAGTGTGGAACAATGGACGTAGAATGATGATGATGTCCTCTATTCCTTTCCATTTGACCATTGTTAGTCCACTGCTGGATGAACATAGGCTAATTGTAGAATTATCTGTTCATGATCAGTTTTGGTTGGAATAGGGAGCCCCTGTGGTCAGTGTTGGTTAATCTAGGCTAGTTATAGTATTATCTATCCATGGTGGCCAGTTGTGGGGAGCTCCTGGGATCAGGTTGTTAGCGCTAGCTATTGCACCCAGTGGAATTTGAACTTAGAATGCAAAGAGCCAGAATAGATTCAGGTATTGGCAAAAAACACATGCACATACATATATGCATACACACATTCATACAACCTGTGCGCACACACAAACACACCATACTCATATGTTGAGACACACAATTGCTTTTCATGTTACAACACCTAAAAAAAGCTTCTATGAGACATAACAAGGCCAGCTAAACCTACATAGCTGTGAGCTGTATCAACATGATAGGACTAGGGCCCCCATCAATAAAACACTCAAGAAACCTCATAAGATGCAACCACATAGGTGACCGGCTAAAGCTATACAGATGTGAGCTGTAACATGATAGGACCAGGGCCTGTATCATTAAAACACCCGAGAAACCTCATATGAGATGCAATCTCATAGGAGGCCAACTAAACCTACATAGGTGTAAAGCATAAACGAACTAAGGAAAAAATTAGAAATAAGAGGGATCAGATGTTGTTTACTCGAGAGAAGGCTACGTTGGTATGGTCACATGATGCGCATGAAAGACGACAGCTGCATAACAAAGTGCAGGGCAATAAAGATAGACGGTAGCTACGGAGTAGGCAGACCCAGAAAAACCTGGGACGAGCTGATAAATTCCGACCTCACACACTTACACCTCTCCAAGACAATGTCACTGGACCGAGACCTTTGGCGGCACTCAGTAATAGAGAAGACCCGCCTTACCTAATTACAAAGTAAAACCTACTACAGTCAGTAGGCATCTCTAACAAAATACCCCCCCCCCCCCCCCCCCATCCACACCGCCCCTTTCAATGTAAAGTTATGTTGGTGCCACAACATCCAGGCCGAAACAAATGAGATCGTGTAGGTGTCACGACAAAAAAACACAGTAATGTGGCCGTGTAGGCAACACGGTAAAAACCTCCCAGCCCCACACTGTAAATGTGGTTGGTGTTAGGAAGGGCATCCAGCTGTAGAAAACCCGCCAGACAGTCCACGCTGTAATGTGGCCGTGTAGGCAACACGGTAAAAACCTCCCAGCCCCACACTGTAAATGTGGTTGGTGTTAGGAAGGGCATCCAGCTGTAGAAAACTCGCCAGACAGTCCTATGCGAGCAAGACAATCACTCTTGCCTCAAGTGGGAAAACCCCCGTCCAAACCCATGCAAGCGTGGAACACGGACGTTAAACGTTGATGATGATGATGATGATGATGACCATCACACTCATATATGTTTATACATACATACACACACACACATATATATATATATATGCTGGGCTTCTGCACTGTTTCCATCTACCAACTTTCACTCACAAAAGACATTTGCTTAAAGTTCTATTCAGTGGTGATGAAAACCAGGGACATAGTTGTGAAGGCAACTTGTTAACGACACAGGCCTGTCTGCCCAGGATGAAATTACTTTGCTAAATCCCAACTCTATTATTTATTGTGACTCAATCTATGAAAATGAGTCAACAGGCAACAGTGCTAAGCTAACTACAATACATCTACATTGCTAATATATCATAATGTAATATCAATTCAATACTTTCTATAAAGGTACCAAAGAAAGCCAAACATAAAGCAAAATCAATGAAGCCACATTAGTTGGGTGAATTTGTGTACATAAACACACGTGTGTATATGTTTGTTAGTGAGTGTATGTATAGTTCAGGAGTGAGCAGTGAGTCGAGTACACACAAAATTCATTTGTATTTATGTATGTAGGCAGCAAATTAGCAGAGTCGTTAGAACGTTGGATAGAATGCTTTATGGTATTCGTTCCAGCTCTCTGCTCTCCGAGTTCAAATCTCGCCAAGGTCAACTTTGCCTTTCATCCTTTCGAAGTCGATAAAAAAAATACCAGTCTAGTACTGGGGTAGATTCTTCCTCTATATCTCTTTTTCATTTCCTCTCTCTCACTTTCTATCTTTCTCTGGAAGAAATCTGCTCTACTCATGCCTGAAGAGGGATGGGCTTTGCCTGGCTTAAAATGCTCAAGAAATGTGTATGTCAATATGGCGCGTCTATGACTCTATCAAGAGTTACGGGACCATACATACATACATTGTATGTATGTATGTATAGACAGGGACAGTGGGGATTTACAATGAAATTAAGTAAAATATATGAAAACAGATAATGTACAAAATTAAATACAATGAAAATTCCCCAATAGGGGTGGAGTACCACCTAGAGGTGATTTAGGAACCCCACAAATCCTAAACCACCCACTGCTCCAAGAACAGCCTAGGAGGACGCCCCTTTCCTCTTCAAATCAGCCAGCCTACAGGTACATACTCAAATGTGCCATATTCGCAACATTCACCCACTATTTAACTAGGGAGCAGTACTTCCTACTGCACCCTCCCTCACTTTCCTTTCCAAGTCAAACTTGAAAAAGTTGATGAGGGATTGGCCGAAGAGGAAAGTCTGTCTTCAGTCCTTTCAGTCTTGTCCATCACACAACCTCTTTCATTAAAGTCACCAAGCAGAAGAAAACTGCTTTCCCATCCGAAAGAAGGTGGCGGGGTGATCTTCATGGACTTGTTTGATAGCCGGATTCTTCCTACACTTGATAATAACTGTTCAACATAACTCCTCAAGTCAATAATGCCCCGGAGACTGGATAAGTGTGTGCAGAATGGTCTCGTCACTCTGCATGCATTTTGGACAGGTCTGTCTGACTGCACTTTCGTGATTGTAGAATTTATCTCGGACTGTCAGTGCTACCGAGAGGCACTGCTAAGTGAGGGATTTCTGGAAGTTATCCATAGTTCCTTGCTCGAAAGTCTTCCTGAACAGACTGGTCAGTTCGATTTCGTTGATGCCCAGAACCTCTCCGAGAACATTATCGCACTTGCCCACCACTAATCCTCTATAGAACTCTACAGTGGAATTTCCACTGACCACATTGCCCACCTTGTAGAGTGAGTGCCTGGCAACATTCCAGATGCCCGGCACCCAGTCTCGGTCCCTCTTGACCCAGGACTGCAGCTCAAAGAGATGAGCTGCAGAAAGGCCCATCTCACAAATAATGACCTCACCTGTTCACTGTTTTAGCATTTCTGAAGATGCTGTAGCCTCAGTGCATGTTTGCACATCATCTGCCATGGCATGCCCAGCCCTCCGAGTAGAGGGTGCTAGCAGCAGATGGACCTCCTCACCAATGGAACCTGTCCCTTCTACAAGAAGTTGAAGAGCAGGTGTTTCAATTTGGTGAGGTGCGAACAGAGGCAAGGCAAAACAGTCAGGTGGTAATAGATGACGAATATGATGTGTGTGTTTGCTACCTCTGCCTGACCTTTTAGAGATAGCTTCTTCTTGGCCCATTTCTGGGTGAGAGTGGCCACCCTGCTCATAATGTCATCCCAGTTCTTATCCACCTGGAGGTCTGACTGGTCCGTCCAATGTCTGATGACGCTGTTGGACGGCATGGATTTGCCTATCCAGGTGCCAAGCTGCAAACCCATTGACATATCTGGGTTCAGTTTTGCTTCCATCAACCTTTCATATTCCTCTAAGAAGGTGCTGACCACCGCGATTTTTAAGGTGTTTGACACCATCACAGCAATGTTGTTCACATATGCTGACACAGCCCTACCATGTCCCAGTTTGAGTGGGATGCCCTGTAACAGTTCCAGTTTCCGCAGTAAAGGCTCAAGAGGCAATACATATAGGAGTGAGGAGAGAGGGCACCCTTAACGGGCCAATCACGTGATCTGATACGGTTCTGAAAAGAGGCCATTTATGTTGACCACTGAGCAGATGTTGCTGTACCTTGAAGTGATCCAGCCTCTGAAGATAGGACCGAAATCAGCTGCCTTGAGAACAGCCTCCAGATATTGATGGTCGACCCTATCAAAAGCTTTCGATTGATTTAAATTGAAAAGGATTTGGGACTGTCATGAGATCAAGGTCATCCCCCATTATCATAGGAGCACTAGATACTATCTTGAAGAGCTTCCAAGGCAGGTTAAAATCATTAGTCTAGCCCACTTTTTTTTAACACTCCAGAAAGCATGGCTACTGGGAACAGCAAGGACCCTCCGATACGTCCTGAATATCTGAGGAGGCAGATATTCATTAGGGCAAATTTTCAGATGTTCATTAGGGCAACTTTTCCAGTTAAAGTAACATCAATGACTGAGATGAGATATCAAAGTTATATTTATGATTATTATTGGTTTCACAGTATTGGTAGTGTCGGATAAAATGCTTTGCGTCATATAGTTACGCCCCTTTACATTCTGAATTCGAATCCAGCCAAGGTTAGTTTTCCCTTTCATCCTTACGGGGGTTGATAAAATAAAGTACCAGCAACACACTGGGTTCGATTTAATCGACTTTTCCTTTCCCTTCAAATTATTGGCCTTCTTTATATATCCATCATTATCCTAGCACATGATACTACACCATATGTTAATTTTTTATACAGAAATTTCATTTCAATACTCTGAAAAAAGAAAAATCACGATTGTTTCTCAGACCTGTTTCACACACAAATAAAAAGAATTCAGTTGAAAAACTAATTCAAAAAAGCAAAAACAAAAAACTGTATTTATTGTTGATTACAAACATACTTTTCAGGTTTCTTCATTCTTTGATTGATGGGAAATCTATTATTTCTTACAGTTTTTTCTTTTTTTTTTTTCGTTGTTTTGTTTTTCTTTCTCTCTGATGTCTTTCTGATTGTTGCTTACCTGTCACTTGCTTTCCGTTGTGTTAAGCAATATTTTGACACCTACCTTAGTTACGTCTGCTTTCCTGTCTGTCTATCCTTAGTTACGATCGCTAACATCTACTTCTCTTTGCTCACTCTCAGTTACAATCGCTAATACCTGTTTTCCTCTGTTCATATTTGATTGCTAACGTCTTCTTTCTTTCCTCTGTCCACCATCGGTTACGATCTCTAACATTTGCTCTCCTCTGTCCATCTTTGGTTACGATCACTAATACTTGTTTTTCTCTTCTCACCATCGGTTACGCTCGCTAACACCTGTTTTCTTCTGATCATATTTGGTTATGATCACGAATGTCTGCTTTCCTCTGTCCACCATCAAATGACGTAATGCTGTTTTACATTGCTGCAGATTTTCTGTCACATACTTTATTTTGATTCACAGCCATGTGATTCTCACCTCCGATAGAGTCCTCCCATACTGTACATAAATTGTGTTTATTTTATGCATTCGATAATATATTTAACAAACCATGACTGAATTGAATACATATAATAAATAATATAAAGAAAAAAGAAACATGATATTTTTATGATTTCTATCCACCGACAGACAACAGTTTTAATTTGACCGTGTCAGTATGTAACATACCAAATATTAATGGTTAGATTATGTAGTATACCAAATATTAATGGCTAGATTATGTAGTATACCAAATACTAATGGTTAGGCCATGTACTATATTAAATACTAATGGTTAGATGGTGTAGTAAGTCAAATATTAGAGGGTAGATTGTAATATACCAAATAACAAACGCATATACACGTTTTCTATCACTCTCCTACTTCGTAGTTGATCACTTTAGTTAGCCACTGTGTGTATGTGTTTGTGTGTCTATGTATGTGTGTGTGTTGGATATCTTTATGTGTATATGTATGTAAGTGTATCTGAGTATGTATATATGTATGTATGAACAGAACATGGCCGAATTGGTTAAGAAGTTCACATCTTGAGCAGGTGTCGACCCACACTTTGTGAGCCAAATTGGATACATGGAAGCCGTTTGGAAGCCTGTTGGATGTACTGTGCTCTCGTGTTCCAAATAATAGTTGGGGGGAAGCGGGGATGGTGGTGGAAAATCTGTAATTTTTCTAGGTTGTCTCCGTTGATTTTTACAAACCAGAATTAGTCGTTTAGTTTACATATTGAGACACCCACCCAACCCATCCTATTTATTTTATAACGTATGGAATTTCTAGTAATGTACTTCTTTGTCATGTATAATGTTTTTTAATGTATTAAGAAAATTAAATGTCGCAGGAATGATACCACTTAAAATAAAATTTACGCAGGAGATAGGTTAGCAAAATTTAATAAGAGTGTGTGGAAAAAATCTGAAAAATTAATAAGTGAGGAGGGGGGCATTATTCGAGACCCGAGAGTACCTGTAATTGTAAGAGACAGTCTTGTTACACATTGTATCACAATGAATCTTCCCGAGTTAAGGGTTACACGTGTCTGTGGAATGTTCAGCCATTTACGGGTTAATTTCATGCGCAGGCTGTCCTATTGATCAAAACAACCGGAACACTCATTATCGAAACGGAGGGTTATTCATCGAAATGTGTGTGTGTATATATATGAACATTTGTGCATATGTGTGTAAATAACTACACACCTTCATAATGGTATGTATACTATCAGTGGAAACTTTCCTTTTGACATAAAGATAACAGGGCGTTAACCGTGCTTACATCTAGCATTTATCTCTGTTATAGTTTCACATTATATCTATATATATATATCTATGATATTAATATCTATGATATTGTATATGCTCCGTGTTATTGGAAATTTACCGATTGGATTAAACTCTGAACTGACTTTTATACTTATTTTGCTGTAAACTATAAAATTACATTGAGCTTTAAAACATTTCTTTGCCTTTATATGGTTGTATTACCAACTAATTTAAACTTGTTTATATAAGTGTGCGTGTATATATATATATATATATATATAAAATCAAAAGATGGTTAAAAGAGTTCCATGTATTTTATTATGCGCATTTCAAAAACAAATATCATCATGGCATGATATTTGCGTTCTCATCAAATAAAATAGGGAGGCATGATATGAAGCTTAAAAAAACTTGCGAGCAATGAAGTGTTAAAATCAATATATGAAAAATAAAATAAGATGGATATATGAGATTAGAAAAAAGGAAAGGAAAAGGTAAGGAAGAGGAAGAAAGAATATAGATAGAAGAAAAAAAATAATAATAAGGAAAGGATGACGGAGTCCTATAAATTGTTGAGTGCTACTTATCCGATATTTGCATTGCTTTATTGTGCTACAATAAAACTCACCCCCTACATTTATATATATATACCCGTTGGGGAACAGAACGAAAAACTTGTTGACGAAGTAATTCCTTTGTTCTGTCGTCAATAGCCATTAACTTACAGACCCTTGCAAGTGGAATTTGTCGATTTCGGACTTACAGAAACCTAGCGGAAATGTTGCATGTGGTGTGTATTGTATGGTACACATTATGTGTTGCATGTAATGTCTACGCAACGGTCCAGGTCAGTCAAAATTTTTTCCTGAGTTCAGTTTTTTTCGTCGCTATGGTCTAAGCGGCCAGCCTATCAGTCGCTGTATTTGATTTGCAAAGCTGTCTAAACGTAATGTTATAACTCTGGGGTAAAATTCTCCATTGAGTGCTTAGCCACACACCGAAAGTGCATTCGTTTGCTTGGCTGCAACCTAAAGCTTCGTTGATGCTGTACTAAAATTTGTATATATATATATATATCATCATCATCATCATCATCATCATCACCGTTTTACGTCCGTTCTTCCACGCTAGCATGGGTTAGACGGGTTGTCCTGTTGTGGGCAGTGTCTGGTCGGCTGACCATGCCTTGCTCATACAGGAACTGATTTGGCTTGATTTATACAGCTGGATGCCCTTCCTAACACCAACCTCATTTACAGTGAGTGGTGGGTGCTTTTTCGTGGCGCCTACACGTCCACTTTACAGTGTGGGCTGGGTGCTTTTTTGCCATGGCACCTCCACGACCGCCTTGCGGTGGGGGGGGGGGGGGCATATTGTCTATATGCTTCAGCTTGTACCCATGGGAGGTCGGGTACTCTGTATTACTGCGTGACGCCAGAAGTCACGGTCGTGTGTCATTGTCTTTGAGAGGTGTAATTGTGTAAATAATTGAAAAAACAACCGTTTATTTAAATGACGCTGGGGAAAGATAGTGAAGAAAGAGAAAATATTAATAGTATGAGATAGATAGAGAGAAGAAATTTACAAGAGGATGAATAGAACTCATGTAACGTAAATAAGTTTTAAATTTATATCTACTAATGGTACGTATATTTACTATTATTTTGTTGTTAGAATTATTTTATAATATAATGTTTACTATTATAAGTAGATAGAAAAAAAGATATATATATAGAAAAATAAATATATATAAAAAAATTAGATAGGAAAATATATTGAAAAATAAATAGATAGAGAGATAGATAAATAGAAGAATCAATAGATAGAAAAATAGATATATGAATGGATAGATGGGTATATCTTGTTATAGATAATTGTTTTAATGAATTATGAGGGATATTGGTTTATATTTAGTGTAAGTAATTAAGTTAACTGAGTTAATAAGAATATTTATATATTTTAAATGTTTTAAATTGGAAAGATAAGGAAAAAACCCACCAATTAGTTTATTAGTTAGTATGAGACCATTTTGTCAAAGATATAAATGTTGAAAGATATATTTAGCCTGAATTAGTTATTGGTTATAAATCTAATAAAAGATGTTAAGAAAATATTAAAAATTCTGGAAAATTTTAAAAAAAATTTCGGAAAATATTAAAAAAAATATTAAAAAGAATTTAAAAAAAAATTTTTTTAATTTCTTAAAAAATTTTTAAAAACTATTAAAAAGTATTTTATAAGAGATAAGTAGATTTAAAAAAAAAAATAATTTTTTTAAAACAAGTAATTTTTAAAATATATGAAATATTTTAGAAGTAAAAAAAAAAATAAATAAAAAATAAAAAAAAAAAAATAAAAAATGAAAAATGAAAGATTTAAAAAGTAAAAAATAAAAAATAAAGAATTAAAAAACCTTAAAAAATATTAAAATTAAAGTTAAAATTAAAATTTTTAAATTTAGGATCATATATGTATATAATTTAAGAAATTTTAATAAGTGAAATTATAAGAAGTGAAATTATAGCAAACAATATATGGAAATAAGTAGAAATATTATAAGTGTAATTATAATTTATATATAGTTCTAAACGTTGAATTTACAAGAACTAAACAAATTCATACGTATATTAATAGAGTTCTTACATTTAAGTATGAAGAAAATTTCCTCAACACACAATTTGCAAAATCTAGATAAAGCTGTGTTTCGCTAGGCAGGTGCTTATGAAATTATTTCCCAAGTTAAAGAATAGTCCGTATTTTTGGATTTTAAGTTCCATATCAGGTTTCATAGAGAAGTTGAAGATTTTTTACCAATTTTTTACCAAACGAGCATTTGTGATTATTAAAACGAGTTTTAAAGTCTGTAGAAGTTGAACGTTAAATATATTGTCACTGGTTTTGACTGTGCATTTATAGACCACATCCTTATCTAAGCACTTATTTTTTAAAGGACACTTTGATTTAATTCTACACTTACATATAGCTGAGTTGATGTTATTCGGAACGGTATTATTATGTTGGATATTGCTAGAGATATTACTAATTTGGTTATGGTTTAAATTTCTATTATTGATTCTATTTATATTTTGTGCTAAGTTCATAGTAGTAGAGTAAGATAGTTTTATTGTATGTCTGTTAAAGATTGAGTGGGTTCTATGGGCTTTAGGAAGACATTTATCTAGAGCTTTAAAGAATAGCTTAGCTAAAGGTGTTTTAACGCTTAATGAGAATGGAGGTGAATACCAAATTATATTTCTAGTTCTATTTCTTCTGTTAGTTTTAGAGTTTAGTTTTCTGTTAGTTTTGGAGTTTAGTTTTTAAAATTTTTTAAAGAAATTTTTAAAAATTAAAAAAAAAATTTTTTTAATATTTTTTTTATATTTTCCGAAATTTAAAAAGAATTTTTCCAGAATTTTAAATATTTTAAAATATTTTTTAATAAAATTTTGTTAACATCTTTTATTAGATTTATAACCAATAACTAATTCAGGCTAAATATATCTTTCAACATTTATATCTTTGACAAAATGGTCTCATACTAACTAATAAACAAACAAAACTGGTGGTTTTTTTTCCGTATCTTCCCAATTTAAAACATTTAAAATATATAAATATTCTTATTAATTCAGTTAACTTAATTACTTACACTAAATATAAACCAATATCCCTCATAATTCATTAAAACAATTATCTATAACAAGATATACCCATCTATCCATTCATATATCTATTTTTCTATCTATCTATTTTTCTATCTATTGATTCTTCTATTTATCTATTTCTCTATCTATTTATTTTTCAATATATTTTTCTATCTAATTTTTTATATATGTTTATTTTTCTATATATATATATATATTTTTTCTATCTACTTATAATAGTAAATATTATATTATATTAGAAAATAATTCTAACAACAAAATAATAGTAAATATACGTACCATTAGTAGACTTATTTACGTTACATGAGTTCTATTCATCTTCTTGTAAATTTCTTCTCTCTATCTATCTCATACTATTAATATTTTTCTCTCTCTCTTTCTTCTCTCTCGTTTTTATTTATGAAACAAACTTTGAATTTTATCTGATGAAAGCGCACCAAGGTTGGTTTGGCTGCCCTTGAAATATATATAATAAAATAAATATGGTTTTATAAATATAGTTTCCATTTATTTAATATCATGGAATATTTACTCCAGTAGCTGTTGAGTGCTCTAAATCAGTTATAAACAATTATGTTTGTGAGAATTCCAACAAATTAAATACAACTTCTACACACACACACACGCACACACACACACACACACACACACACACACACATATATATATATATGTATATATAATAAATGTAATCTGAGTTTTTCGAATATTAATAATAACATTCGATTCGTTTGAAATTATACAAACAAGCCTCATTTTTATAGCCATGTCAGTAGAATGAACCCTTCATTCTTGCTGTTGTGTTGGCATGTAAACAGAACTGCAGACACTAATGTTTCTGGGTAACACCCTTCATCAGTACCGTTCACCTGCCAACTGTCAGAGCTAGTGAAAATATATGCTATTTTCTAAAATATACAGTGACTGATTTGCATATTAGCAGACTGGCTGATCAGTTAGATTTGCATATTAGCAGATCCACTGATCAGCCAGATTTGCATAACAGCAGACTGGCCAGTCAATTTCCTGTTTACGAGCGATAAATGACCGGCTTTGCCACATTCAAATAAGAAAGAAGAAATTTTCGCTCTACATGGCTGAATACAATAAATGTAATCTGAGTTTTTCGAATATTAATAATAACATTCGATTCGTTTGCAATTATACAAACAAGCCTCATTTTTATAGCCATGTCAGTAGAATGAACCCTTCATTCTTGCTGTTGTGTTGGCATGTAAAAAGAACTGCAGGCACTAATGTTTCTGGGTAACACCCTTCATCAGTACAGCTCACTGTTTACCTGCCAATGTGGCAAAGCCGACCATTTATCACTCATATACAGGAAACTGACTGGCCAGTCTGCTGGTATGCAAATCTGGCTGATCAGTGGATCTGCTAATATGCAAATCTGACTGATCAGTCAGTCTGCTAATATGCAAATCAGGCAGATCAGTCACCGTATATTTTAGAAAATAGCATATATTTTCACTAGCTCTAACAGTTGGCAGGTGAACAGTGAGCTGTACTGATGAAGGGTGATACCCAGAAACATTAGTGTCTGCAGTTCTGTTTATATGCCAACACAAGAGCAAGAGTGAAGGTTTTATTCTACTGATATGGCTATAAAAATGAGGCTTGTTTGTATAATTGCAAACGAATCGAATGTTATTATTAATATTCGAAAAACTCAGATTACATTTATTGTATTCAGCCATGTAGAGCGAACATTTCTTCTTTTATATATATATACTAGCAGAATGGCCCGGCGTTGCTCGGGATACTAAACATAGATTGGCATGTTTATCCCCCCATTCTGAAACAGTACAGAGGAGTATGGAATACCTCGGCCTCGGAATGGTGTCTACATTTTGTGCTTATAAAAAAATTCGTCGTAGATGACCAGGGGTTTAACTTAATTGGGTGCCTGAGAGTAAAATGTTCAACCCACGAAAGCCAAGACGATAGGGTTAAGTAAAATGGCATTCGACAAACCGAACATGTATTTGTTGTGCTATGGTACAATGAAAGCAACAGTTACAGAGCAGTAAGCATGTGGGACTGCAGTGGTGGAGAGTGGTGTTGTCTTACTCCTTTCAATGTTTCGTCGTATGTTCACCAATGATGCAGAAGTCCTAATGAAAAGTGAATAGGCAAATAATTTTCATTACGATTTTTCAAAAGCATGTAATTGCGTTCCCTCTCTTTTTTGTTGTTGTTTTTGCTGCTGTTTATATTTTGTTTTTGTGTATGCAAAAATATCTGTACACGAATATATAATTATGAGTTTCAGAAGATCCCGTTAAGGGTAAAAGCAGCGATTCTTTGCTTAAACTTTAATCTGTTATTTTAATATATATATATATATATATATATATAGGGTGCGGACGATATTTGTTCGCAAGATTACTGTCTAGGAAAAAGTAACACAGAGTTTTATTTTTTAAGATATATTTATCAAACTTGGGTCAGTTTGTCTTCATTACTTGTTCTTTCGATCTCACTTGATAAACCCGCCATTGGCTTTGATCACGGCCTCAATGCAGCCTCGGAACCGGCTACAGGGCTTCGTCACTGTCCCTCGACTTAGGCCCCTAAAGGTACTTGTGATCCTGGCATTCAGATCGTCTTTCGTATTGCAGCTAGATCTGTTGGTGTCTCGTTCCACTGCGCCCCACACAAAGAAGTCGAGGGGGTTGCAGTCAGGCGAGCTGGGAGGCCAGATGTCAGGTGAAGTGTGGTCGACGAAGTTCTCTGACAGCCAGGCTTGGGTCTTTCGGCTGGTATGGCAGGGCGCTGAGTCTTGCTGCCACACGTACGGCCTACTTGCAGCTACCTGGTCGATCCAGGGCTTTACTACCTCGATCAGAACGCGGATGTAGCCATCGGTGTTCAGCTTGAGGCCCTCAGAGAAGAAGTGAGGTGGCATGACGTCACCTTGACTGCTGACGACACCTAATACCAATGTTGTCGCTGGAAACTTTGTCTGCATGACTCTGGGCACGTCTTTGGGTGAAACAACGAGACACCTGTTGTTCTGGGAGTTGATCTTCTGGTCTTGGCAGAAGTTTTTCTCGTCGGAGAAAAACCACAGCATGCCTGGCTCCAGTGGGTGTTTCAACTTGTTGATCAGCTTCTTTGCGTGCTTCAATCGCTTTTCTTGCATCGCTTTTGACAGACATTGTCCTTTCCTTATCTTGTATGAAACGTAGCGAATGTCTTCATGTACCACCAGCCTAATGAGCTTTTCATCCACGCCTTTCTCCCTTGTAATGGCACGCATCGACTTGCTAGGTTCATTGTTGATGATATCCTGAACTTCAGCGACGAACTCGGGCGTTCTGAAGGCGTCAGATCGTCGATCATGTGTTTTCCTCTCTGATGTTGCTTCGTAGTCGAATCCTGAATCTTTCAATTTCTTTCTGACCTTTTCCACCATTCTCCTGCTGACGCTGAGAAAGTCTGAAATTTCCTTATTTGTCCTCCCGGCGCGGATTCCAAGAAGAACTCCGTGTCTCTTCCACAAATTTGGAGGTTCAAAATTATTCATAATCAATTATTCTGAAAATAAATAATAGAAATATAGTCACTGTTTTTATGAAGACAAGAATGACAACGGAAGTAAAACAAATTTGCATAAAATTAGCAGTTGAAAATTGCGAACAAATATCGTCCACACCCTGTATATATATTAAAATAACAGATTAAAGTTTAAGCAAAGAATCCCTTAACGGGATCTTCGGAAACTAAAGAAAATCAATCTGTGAACGCAGAAGTAAATATTTCGAAAAACGTTACACACTATATATATACACACACTATATGTATACATATACACACACACACATATAACGTCATAATGTCGTAATGCAGACAGTCAGACATACAGACAGATATTATTAGGGCGCAACGTTATATCTATGTATCTATCTAAAAAGAAAGACTAAGAATTATAGAGAGAGATCGCTCAATCGCCTAATGCGGTCCCTTGGCCATTGAAAATTTTAAATATTTTTTTCTCAAAACACTCACAGCACCATAAGTATTACATGTGTAAAGTTTGAAAACAATCGGTTGGGTGGTTCTCGAGTTTTAAGGAGTCAGACAGACATTCTCTGTTTCACACACACACACACACACACACACACACACACACACACACACACACATATAAAAGAGAAAGATATCGTTTTTTACAAAAATAATATAAAAAATTAGAAATATAGGTGAAGTTAAAACTGCTCAAAATACAGTAATTTATTATAATAAACAGTACAAAAGGCTGTTTCATACTTCTTTGAAAGAATTTTTCAAACAAACATGTGTACAAAATCCTATTGTGTTAAAATAGTTACGCATGAAGTAAATTATTCATTAAAGTAATTACAAAATACGTTTTTGCATTAAATGTTGATTTACGAACGTTTCGTCTCCTTTTGGGACTTGTCAAAACCAGTTATTTAAGAATAAAAATCTCATTATAAACATCACCAAACTGCTCAACGGCCAGGAGCCAGAGAAAATGTTTACATTAATGCATGGTAAATCTATGTTGTCTAGCTACAGAGGCACAAAGTCAAACCACTCTCACATTACTGTAACAACTTATTTAAAAAATAAATAGAGGATAAATAGAAAAATAGAAATATAATATTGATAAAAAATATTATAAAAGATAAAAATAAAAAATAAAGACACACACACACACATATATATATACTAGCTGAATGATCCAGCGTTGCCCGGGTTACTGCTTGTTCTTATTCAGATTAGTAAACAATAAATATGAAGATATATTTTCTTTCTCATAATTATTTCAAAATACCTGTATTTTATTTCAAAAATGTCAAAATTGTAATTATAATAGAATTTAGAAATGAAAATCTGTCAAACTTGAAGCACCTCGGGGTAAACAATATTCATTGTGTAATTTTTTGTTGGTGTCCAAATGAATAAATTATTGCTGCCTCCAACTCGTGAGCAACTAACAGAGTTGACCATGGGAGAAACATGTAGTAGAGAGATCAAGTCCAACTACCTTGAGAGATTGACCCTGAGTTAATTGAAATAACAAAACTTTTTTAGAATAAAGGCATTTTTTTTTTCAATATTGTAAACAAATAAGTTTCAACATCCAAAAGAAAAATACATCTATTTTTGTATGCAGTGTAAATTAACCAAATATAAGCAAATGTATTAACTGCTAATTTAACGGTATGAGAATATAAATATAAACGAACAAACACACATACACTTATAACAAACACACACAGACATACATTCATACAAACACACACAGTTTCACCCATGAACAGACACACATATACTCACACAAACTTATGAAAAAACACACACAGACATACATTCATACAGCGTTTCATTATGTCAGTCGTCACAGAAATGTATGTATACTCACACACGGATACACTCTCACATACACTCACGCATACACTCACACACATATGTACATGTGTGTGTGTGTGTGTGTTTAATTCTGTGTATCTGATTGAATATTTACGTGAAGATGTGTGTGTTACTGAAGCCTAACATATGTAACAAACGCACAAACACAGACACACACTCACAGACACATACACACTCATATACAAAATGTGACGTCGTCGTTGTCGTGTTATAAAATGTCCATTTACTTATAATTGAATATAGTAGAATATTTTAGATAAAATATATTGTTTTAATCCAAATGAAAATAAAAATTATATGTTGTTAATTCCGGTGTCTAATACTACAACATTGTAAAATTTGATTTGATTTGGTGTAGCCATTTCAGAATGCATAAGGAAAAGACAGTCAGACAGACAGAGAGACAAAAAATGTTATATACATAGATATATATATATATATATACACACAAATTCCAAACCTGGAAGCAGGGACTAGAGAGAAAGGGCCTCAAAGTCAACATGACAAAGACTAAGATCCTTATAAGTAGACGAGAAAACAGAACCCAGATCCCCTCAGGGAAATGGCCTTGCTCAGTATGTAGGGAAGGTGTAGGTAGGAACTCCATTCTCTGCCCCAAATGCAAACAATGGGTACACAAGAGATGTAGCGGGATCTCAGGAAGCTTAATTAAGAATGTAGGATTCACATGCAGCAGCTGTGCTGAAACAGCAAGCAAACAGCCACAGGAAACAAGTACCACCAATCTCTGGGAGGGCCCTGTAGAAACAGTAGACAGCTTCTGCTACCTAGGTGACCGAATTAGCAACGGAGGTGGGTGCTCAGAAAGTACAATAACTAGGGTAAGAACGGGATGGAAGACGTTTAGGGAACTACTACCACTGCTAGCTGCAAAAGGCTTCTCCCTCAGAATGAAAGGCAGACTGTATGATGCGTGTATCCGAACAGCGATGTTGCATGGTAGTGAGACCTGGGCGCTGAAGGTGGAAGACTTACGTAGATTAGAGAGAAACGAAGCCTGCATGCTCCGATGGATGTGTAACAGTAATATACGTGAACGACAAAGCATAAAGGAATTGAGAGAGAGACTGAGCATAAGAGGAATCAAATGCTGCGTGCAGGAGAGGCGGTTACGCTGGTATGGACATGTGATGCGTATGAAGGATGACAGCTGCATAAAAAGGTGCAGAGCACTAGAAGTTGATGGAAACCGCGGAGTGGGGAGACCCAAGATGACTTGGGATGAGGTGATAAAAGCCGACCTTACCCAACTACACCTCTCAAAGTCAATGACACACGACCGTGACTTCTGGCGTCACGCAGTAATACAGGGTACCCGACCTCCCATGGGTACATGCTGAAGCATATAAACAATATGCTCCCCCCCCCCCCCACCGCAAGGTGGTCGTGGAGGTGCCACGGCAAAAAAGCACCCAGCCCACACTGTAAAGTGGACGTGTAGGCGCCACGAAAAGCACCCAGCACTCACTGTAAATGAGGTTGGTGTTAGGAAGGGCATCCAGCTGTAGAAATCAAGCCAGATCAGTTCCTGTATGAGCAAGGCATGGTCAGCCGACCAGACACTGCCCACAACAGGACAACCCGTCTAACCCATGCTAGCGTGGAAGAACGGACGTAAAACGGTGATGATGATGATGATGATGACACATACGTGTAGGTAACACGGTAAAAAGTTCCCAGTTCCACACTGTAAATGTGGTTGGTGTTAGGAAGGGCATCCAGCCGTAGAAAACCTGCCAGATAGTCCTATATGAGCAACACACGGTGACCCGACCGATCATGCCTCAAGTAGGTCAACTTTCATCTAACCCATGCTAGCGTGGAAGATAAATGATGATGATGATGATGATGATGACACACAAACTCCTCCCTCTACAGATAATACAAAGCCACCAACAGACACGGAGACACATATACACACATTCATCCATCACACACACTCACGCATACATAGAAACAATAGAAAAAAGTCACATACACAAATACATGTGGAGACACATGCACAATCGTACATACTCACATACATAGAAATAATAGAAACCCCCCATCTCCACTCCGCACACATACACACATACAGGCTGAAGCAATAATGCACACCTACCAATTTCATCCTTTCGGCACACACATAACCACACCCATGACATACCTGGACCCTCCATTTCAGCATTTCAGCACTCACTCTCAAATGCCAGACCCCTTGCTTACCACTCTCCCAACCTATTTATTTCTTCCTAACTTTCACACACATTTTCATGTATCTAACTGTTTTCTTCTTATCTGCACTTTCCTCATGAAGGACTTCCACCTGAAGCGTGAACCTAATATGACTTGGTTTTTTTGCAGCTCTATGTTTGTTTTGTTTTATTTATCAACTCTCTCTCTCTCTCTCTCTTTCTATATATATATATAGGAACAAGTATGACCCCGACGGCAGAGCTCAAGCCGTTTCGACGGCTATTTCTGGACTAAATATATATATATATATATATATATATATATAAAATCAAGGTCTAGCAAATAGAGAAAAAGTTTTAAAATAAATTAAAAAAAAATTTCCTGTACTTACTATATGTGCTCTCATTTGGGAATGGTTTTGTATGGCGTCAGTTTGTGATTTGAACTCGGGAATTTTATATTCTCCAAGGGAGAAGAGCCTTCTGAAGATTGCTCCCTTCTCAATGGAAATCCGCTTGGATTTTCCGTTTATTCTGGAGCATGAAACCGCGGTAAAGGCACATATAGTAAGTACAGCAAATTTTTTAAAAATTTATTTTAAAACTTTTTCTCAATTTGCTAGACCTTGATTTTATATGTTCTGGCTTGTTAATTTATTAACCCGCCATAGAACCACATTGGTATACAGTTGGATAATACTTGTTTCCCTATATGTATTTTTTACATGTAGGAATTCATACTTTATTATTATATATATATATATATATATATATATATATATATATATATATATATATATATGAGATAAGCGGAACAAGTAAAATTCAAACAATCTTTCAAAATAAATTCAAAAAATATAATTTAAATATTTACTTATCCATATTGCTTTTACTGATGGTTTCACCTCACAAAAGATTGGAAATCCGAAGGACTTCCAATGGAAAGTTCGGCTCTTCAGAAAGCATTTTCCCTTACATAGGGCATAAAGTCCCACAGCCGGCAAATATATTGCCTTCAGCCAGCTGGTTCAGGATCGAATGGGGCCGTAAATGTGACCTACACGTGAACTGGTCGTTAGTAGAAGCGCGAGTAGCATAGACGTGTTGTCTGCCACACCACTAAAAATAGCAGCTAGGTAAACAATGGATTTTTTCTCTACACATGGGAGAAATATAGATATATTTCTTTATTAGCCACAGGGGCACAAAAGAAGGGGACAAATACAAAGGGGGAAGTTTACATACAATAAAAACGTGTAAAATGTTATCACAGATGGAATTTAAAAGTTAGTCGATTTTCCCCAATAGAGGGAGACAGTTTATATGGGTAACACATACCCCCGAAAAAAAAATGTGCAACCCTCATCTCCAGGAGTACGAAGAGCTTGTACTCCTTTCCTCTCCTCCTCCTTTTCCGCAACCTACAGGCTGATATAGAGAGAAGGCCCATTCACTCGGGCCATTCTCGCCACTTTCACCCACCTTTCATAAAACTTGCTGGGGTACAGCACCTCTCTCTCCATCCTGATTCTTCTTCCAAAGTGGTATTTGAAAAATAGATAAATATGTGTATGTGCGTTAAACGAGAGAGAAAGTGAAAGAAAGAGAAAGAGAAAGATATATATATATATATTATATATATATAGGAAAATGTTAAACCCCAATGGCAGAGCTCAAGCCGTTTTGACGGCTATTTCAGTCCAGAAATAGCCGTCGAAACGGCTTGAGCTCTGCCGTTGGGGTTTAACATTTTCCTATTACCCACTCTACTACCCTAAGTATTGAATACTCTGGTGCGTTATGGTCCATCTGGTTCCTTACCACACTTCCTTCATTATATATATATATAGAGAGAGAGAGTAACTATAAAAGACATATATAATATAAATATCTATTAATGGATGAAGGAATAATATTAGTTCTTGAGTGTTTTGCAACATTATTGTGAAATATGTATTGAATGGAAATTGTTGCACACTTTGATATCTCCAATACCAAAATAAGGATAGGAATGGTGTACTCCTAAAAAAAGCTGATTGGAAAAAGATAGAGAATTTTTGAGTTTGATGTTATATATAAAAAAGAAAAGAACATATTTAAAATACAGCTTGTGAAAAATATTTAGATATTTTAGATATTTGATAAAGGTAGATGATCTACAAAAATTGCTGGTTACAGAACTATCCAGGAAAATAATTCAAGAAGGAGACCTTGAAAACACTGGATTGATAACACCATGGAGATGACAGGATGGGAGATAGAATAATTAATGGTTTCTAAGTGAGGCACAAGGGCAGGAATTTTTGGAAGGTGACAAAATTGATTATATGGACTCCAATATGTGACTGGTACTTTATCTTATTGACCCTCGAAGAATGAAAGACAAAGTCGATCTTGGTGGGATTTGAACTCAGAAAGTAAAGAGTTGTAACTAACTGACACAAAGTATTTTATCTAATGCTCTACTGATTGTAACCCTTTTGACACCAAAATATCAGAAACTGCCCTTAGTTCTGTGATACAAAACTATTTGTTTTAGAGTGTTTATATTTATCTGAAAACCTTGCATCATAATTTTATGTAAAAACCTTTCTTATGTTTTGTTCCAAAAACCAGCTTGATAATGAAAAAGTTGTTTATTTTGCTAAATTTTTGCAAATTCTTGATTTTTTTCAAAATCATTTGACTACCATAGATAGTGGGTTTCATTAGAAATATAGTGATAAAAAGGGTTAATAAAAGTTGCTGAAGAAGTGTATGGAGAAGAATTGTCAGACAAGCCACTCACATCCCATGTGTTGGTAGCTATAAATGATGACGATGACATATATAGAATTCTACAACTCTACTTTAAGGAATGATAAAGTTGACTCATGGCAGCATATTGGTAGTTGTTAAAGCGTTAGATTAAATGCTTTGCTGCATTTGTTCCAGTTCTTTGAACTCTGATTTCAAATCCCATTGAGGTTAACTTCACATTTCATTCTTTAGGGGTGGATAAATATAGCACCAGTCCAGAATATCAATCAATGACATGTTCCATATGTAAGGTTTAAACACTCAACCGTGAGGTTAATATTCAGGACCTATTCTCATGGCCATCATGTTCCTATAAAGAATGAAACTAGTAACTTGATAGCTTTCTTTCTTTTCCTAAAGTGTGGGTTATAGTAACAACTTATGCTCAGCAGATTGGGATTTATTGTGTCGTTTGAGTTTATTGAACCAACCTTGAGTCAATTAGACCTGAACTACATAATGAATTAAATATCAGTAATTACCAGTGGCAAGGTAGGGGTACTGTAGTGACATAATCATATTTTGGGCATTTCAACTTGGCAGAGGCTTGTCCCTCTCCAGTATATATATATATATATATATATATTAGAAAGATCGAGTATCGAAAAATCGGCGCACGAGTTCACGAAAAACGAAATTCGATATGAGCGGCAGAGGGCTCAATAATTCAGATGAATCAGAGCTATAACTATCGTTAAAATACCGTCACATATAGAACAAGTCTACAATCAACCATACGATTTAAAATCGATAAAGGAAGATTCGGGCCAAACAGATAAAAAATATCAATAAAACAATACGTCAATAATTTAAATGAATGTAAAATCATACCCGGACCCACTAGAAAGGTGTTAAATCTAGCTTCATGGGTTTCTGTAAATCCTTAGACAGTACTCTATCAGCTCACATATAAATATAAAAGCCTACTAGAATAAGTGGAACGGAGTTTACGTTGTCAACGAGTTTTTTCCTGGCGGCAGAGGAGTCAACTAGCGGTGAAAAACGCACATGGCATTAGACAAGGGAGATGACCCCTATATCCGCGAAAACAATTCGAGTGAATGTGGAAATACACATATCGAATTAGAGTGCTCAATAGACATGTTAAAATAAAACAAAAGCTATTCATCACTCAATAGAATCGACAAAAAATGAGCAATAAAATTAACTGGTGGATAGCTATGTCCAGAGCTAAATATATTAGAAAGATCGAGTATCGAAAAATCGGCGCACGAGTTCACGAAAAACGAAATTCGATATGAGCGGCAGAGGGCTCAATAATTCAGATGAATCAGAGCTATAACTATCGTTAAAATACCGTCACATATAGAACAAGTCTACAATCAACCATACGATTTAAAATCGATAAAGGAAGATTCGGGCCAAACAGATAAAAAATATCAATAAAACAATACGTCAATAATTTAAATGAATGTAAAATCATACCCGGACCCACTAGAAAGGTGTTAAATCTAGCTTCATGGGTTTCTGTAAATCCTTAGACAGTACTCTATCAGCTCACATATAAATATAAAAGCCTACTAGAATAAGTGGAACGGAGTTTACGTTGTCAACGAGTTTTTTCCTGGCGGCAGAGGAGTCAACTAGCGGTGAAAAACGCACATGGCATTAGACAAGGGAGATGACCCCTATATCCGCGAAAACAATTCGAGTGAATGTGGAAATACACATATCGAATTAGAGTGCTCAATAGACATGTTAAAATAAAACAAAAGCTATTCATCACTCAATAGAATCGACAAAAAATGAGCAATAAAATTAACTGGTGGATAGCTATGTCCAGAGCTAAATATATTAGAAAGATCGAGTATCGAAAAATCGGCGCACGAGTTCACGAAAAACGAAATTCGATATGAGCGGCAGAGGGCTCAATAATTCAGATGAATCAGAGCTATAACTATCGTTAAAATACCGTCACATATAGAACAAGTCTACAATCAACCATACGATTTAAAATCGATAAAGGAAGATTCGGGCCAAACAGATAAAAAATATCAATAAAACAATACGTCAATAATTTAAATGAATGTAAAATCATACCCGGACCCACTAGAAAGGTGTTAAATCTAGCTTCATGGGTTTCTGTAAATCCTTAGACAGTACTCTATCAGCTCACATATAAATATAAAAGCCTACTAGAATAAGTGGAACGGAGTTTACGTTGTCAACGAGTTTTTTCCTGGCGGCAGAGGAGTCAACTAGCGGTGAAAAACGCACATGGCATTAGACAAGGGAGATGACCCCTATATCCGCGAAAACAATTCGAGTGAATGTGGAAATACACATATCGAATTAGAGTGCTCAATAGACATGTTAAAATAAAACAAAAGCTATTCATCACTCAATAGAATCGACAAAAAATGAGCAATAAAATTAACTGGTGGATAGCTATGTCCAGAGCTAAATATATTAGAAAGATCGAGTATCGAAAAATCGGCGCACGAGTTCACGAAAAACGAAATTCGATATGAGCGGCAGAGGGCTCAATAATTCAGATGAATCAGAGCTATAACTATCGTTAAAATACCGTCACATATAGAACAAGTCTACAATCAACCATACGATTTAAAATCGATAAAGGAAGATTCGGGCCAAACAGATAAAAAATATCAATAAAACAATACGTCAATAATTTAAATGAATGTAAAATCATACCCGGACCCACTAGAAAGGTGTTAAATCTAGCTTCATGGGTTTCTGTAAATCCTTAGACAGTACTCTATCAGCTCACATATAAATATAAAAGCCTACTAGAATAAGTGGAACGGAGTTTACGTTGTCAACGAGTTTTTTCCTGGCGGCAGAGGAGTCAACTAGCGGTGAAAAACGCACATGGCATTAGACAAGGGAGATGACCCCTATATCCGCGAAAACAATTCGAGTGAATGTGGAAATACACATATCGAATTAGAGTGCTCAATAGACATGTTAAAATAAAACAAAAGCTATTCATCACTCAATAGAATCGACAAAAAATGAGCAATAAAATTAACTGGTGGATAGCTATGTCCAGAGCTAAATATATTAGAAAGATCGAGTATCGAAAAATCGGCGCACGAGTTCACGAAAAACGAAATTCGATATGAGCGGCAGAGGGCTCAATAATTCAGATGAATCAGAGCTATAACTATCGTTAAAATACCGTCACATATAGAACAAGTCTACAATCAACCATACGATTTAAAATCGATAAAGGAAGATTCGGGCCAAACAGATAAAAAATATCAATAAAACAATACGTCAATAATTTAAATGAATGTAAAATCATACCCGGACCCACTAGAAAGGTGTTAAATCTAGCTTCATGGGTTTCTGTAAATCCTTAGACAGTACTCTATCAGCTCACATATAAATATAAAAGCCTACTAGAATAAGTGGAACGGAGTTTACGTTGTCAACGAGTTTTTTCCTGGCGGCAGAGGAGTCAACTAGCGGTGAAAAACGCACATGGCATTAGACAAGGGAGATGACCCCTATATCCGCGAAAACAATTCGAGTGAATGTGGAAATACACATATCGAATTAGAGTGCTCAATAGACATGTTAAAATAAAACAAAAGCTATTCATCACTCAATAGAATCGACAAAAAATGAGCAATAAAATTAACTGGTGGATAGCTATGTCCAGAGCTAAATATATTAGAAAGATCGAGTATCGAAAAATCGGCGCACGAGTTCACGAAAAACGAAATTCGATATGAGCGGCAGAGGGCTCAATAATTCAGATGAATCAGAGCTATAACTATCGTTAAAATACCGTCACATATAGAACAAGTCTACAATCAACCATACGATTTAAAATCGATAAAGGAAGATTCGGGCCAAACAGATAAAAAATATCAATAAAACAATACGTCAATAATTTAAATGAATGTAAAATCATACCCGGACCCACTAGAAAGGTGTTAAATCTAGCTTCATGGGTTTCTGTAAATCCTTAGACAGTACTCTATCAGCTCACATATAAATATAAAAGCCTACTAGAATAAGTGGAACGGAGTTTACGTTGTCAACGAGTTTTTTCCTGGCGGCAGAGGAGTCAACTAGCGGTGAAAAACGCACATGGCATTAGACAAGGGAGATGACCCCTATATCCGCGAAAACAATTCGAGTGAATGTGGAAATACACATATCGAATTAGAGTGCTCAATAGACATGTTAAAATAAAACAAAAGCTATTCATCACTCAATAGAATCGACAAAAAATGAGCAATAAAATTAACTGGTGGATAGCTATGTCCAGAGCTAAATATATTAGAAAGATCGAGTATCGAAAAATCGGCGCACGAGTTCACGAAAAACGAAATTCGATATGAGCGGCAGAGGGCTCAATAATTCAGATGAATCAGAGCTATAACTATCGTTAAAATACCGTCACATATAGAACAAGTCTACAATCAACCATACGATTTAAAATCGATAAAGGAAGATTCGGGCCAAACAGATAAAAAATATCAATAAAACAATACGTCAATAATTTAAATGAATGTAAAATCATACCCGGACCCACTAGAAAGGTGTTAAATCTAGCTTCATGGGTTTCTGTAAATCCTTAGACAGTACTCTATCAGCTCACATATAAATATAAAAGCCTACTAGAATAAGTGGAACGGAGTTTACGTTGTCAACGAGTTTTTTCCTGGCGGCAGAGGAGTCAACTAGCGGTGAAAAACGCACATGGCATTAGACAAGGGAGATGACCCCTATATCCGCGAAAACAATTCGAGTGAATGTGGAAATACACATATCGAATTAGAGTGCTCAATAGACATGTTAAAATAAAACAAAAGTTATTCATCACTCAATAGAATCGACAAAAAATGAGCAATAAAATTAACTGGTGGATAGCTATGTCCAGAGCTAAATATATTAGAAAGATCGAGTATATATATATATATATATATATATATATATATATATATATATATATATATATATATATATATAATAGTAATAATAATAAATTTGAAGACTAAAATTCAAAGAGGGCTCGATAAGGATAAATATATATCAAATATATAAGAACCGTAGAGCAAATATTTATTAAAATAACAGATTAAAGTTTAAGCAAAGAATCACTGCTTTCACCCTTAATGGGGTCTTCTGAAACTCAGAAGATCCCGTTAAGGGTGAAAGCAGCGATTCTTTGCTTAAACTTTAATCTGTTATTTTAATAAATATATATATATATATATATATATATATATATATATATATACACACACACATATATACATATATATACAGGTATAAACTTAGCAGAGCCTGTCCTTCACAGCTGATTTCTACCAGAGAAGGAGAGAGAGAGAGAAGGGGGAGAATTGACCTCAGTACTGGACTGGTATTTATATATATGTATTTTAACTTAGGCCACAAATAGCTGGAACAAATACTGCAAAGCAAAGCATTCTGTTCTATATTCTAATAGCTCTGCTTATAGTAGTAAAATGATTGAAGACATAAATATATAACAGTATGGAGATCTGAAGGTAAACACAGAGTGATTATATAAGATGCATAGCAATAAAATGTAATGAGTTCTTTTGATCTTTCCTCACTAGCTGAAACAGAATATCACAGACCTTGTCTATTGGTAACCAACTAGATGTTTTAAGGTAAGAATCGCTGGCATGGAATTCCCCAGAATATAGATTAAATATTTTGTGTTTATCAATCGATATTGCTTTCACACTTTCTGTCCACTGCTAGCAACTTTACGTATGAAATTTGTATGTGTGAAAATTGATTAAAAAATCAATATTGATTTTTTTACTTTTTATGTAATCTTGGTCTGATGCTGATTATGCTAATGTTGATTATGATTGTGGTAGTGGTGGTGATGAGGATAGGGTAGTAGTGGTGTAGTGGTGGTGGTGGTGGAAGTAGTAGTGATGGTGGAGGTGTTGTGGTGGTGATGGAAGTGTAGTAGGGGTGGTGCTGGAAGTAGTTATGATGATGATGCTGACAATTTAAGAGTGTTTCAGTTGAGCAATCAATTGAACTCCTTGTTTATGAAATTAACGTATAAGTGGCCGAGCATTCCTCAGACATGTGTACCCTTAATGTAATTCTCAACATGGCACAGTGTATGGCAAGGTTGATCCTGTGAATTACAGCTGCAGTCCACCCAACAGACTTCCACACAGTTTTTGTCTTCTACCCACCTTCACTTAACCGGTGTGGGTCAACCTGAGGCTATGATAAAAAAACACTTCCTCAAGATACCACACAGTGTGATTGAACCTAGGATCTAATGAGTACAAATCAAACTTCTTAACCATTTGACCATACTGCAACCACACACACATATATATATATATATATATATATATATATATATATATATATACACACATATCATCATCATCATCATTATTTTACGTCCACTTTTTCCCTGCTTGCAAGGGTGGGATGGGAACTGATTCTGGCTTGATTTCTACAGCTGGATGCCCTTCCTAACACCAACCTCATTTACAGTGAGTGCTGGGTGCTTTTTTCCCGTGGTGCCTACACGACCACTTTACAGTGGAATGATATGGACCCCAGTCCCTATCATCTCATTTCTACAGCTGAGTAAACTGGAGCAATGTGAAATAAAGTGTCTTGCTCAAGGAAACAACACATCACCTGGTCTGAGAATTGAACTCACAACCTTTCGATTGCAAGGCCAATGCTCTAACCACTAAGCCATGTGCCTCCACATATATATGTATATATATATACACACACACACATATATATGTATATATATATATACACACATATATATATACATATATACACACACATATATGTGTGTATATATATATACAAGAAAAATTTTGATCAATACACAAAATATCGATCATATTGTCTGGTAATTGCTTGGTGACAAAACAGTTGTGAAAAGAACTGACCAGAGCATAGATAGGAGTTAATATTACCTAGACAAATGTCTCCAAGACCATCTGTAGATATATAGATATAAAGGCACAAGAAAAGAAGAAAAATGAGCAATGAATTTACATGCAGTTGGTAAATACCGATTCCTAAGGCCTATTCAGTTGTTTCAAATCGACAAGAAATAATGCTGATTACCATTATTAGATAAAAGACAAAATTATTCTTATATAGTGGATGGGTGTTACACGAGAATGCTGAGGATGGGTCTGAACATTAATCAGTATACACTGAGGACGAAGAACTCAGAGCTGTACGGGAGCCTCCCAAAAGTCAGCTCAAGAGTAACACAGAGGAGACTGAGGTTAGCTGGACATGCTCGCTGACATCCAGAGTTGACACTGCACTCGGTGCTCCTGTGGGAGCCCCTGCATGGACACACTAGAAGAGGAAGACCAAGGTTAACATATGTTGATGCCCTAAAGACAGACACTGGTCTCTTGGAGATGCAGGACATGGCAGCGATAATGAGGGACAGAGACCGCTGGAGAGAACTCGTCCATGGATCTCCGGAATTTTTCCCGCCCTACACCTTGATCCAAGCTTCTCTCACCCACACCCCTGTGAAACAGACTGCACCACAGCCCTCTCACCTCACCCCTGCCCTCCCAACACCCGTATTCCTTTCTCTCTCACCTACCACCCCATCACCCTACCTCTCCGGTGACATATCCTCCGTTCCTTCCGTATCCTCTCTTCTGACCCCCGTCACTTCTCGCTTTTTTCCAAACCCACCCATTACTGCTTTTAAGCGCACCAGCAACCTCCACGACCTCCTGGTTCACAGTTCTTTTTCGTCCTCTCCCACGACTCCACCCGGTTCTCATCCTTCTTCCCGTTCCTGCTGCAACACTTGTCCCTTTATTTCCACCCTCACCACTCTTACAGGCCGTAATGGGTCTTTCCGTATCCGCCATTCCTTCACCTGCACATCCACCCACGTTGTCTATGCCCTCCAGTGTTCCCGGGACGCCGTATGGTGGACTGTTTTGCCGAACATTTGAGGGACATTAGACTCAGTTTGGATACTCCTGCCGCCCGTCATTTCTGTTCTCCTAGTTATTCTTCCTTACATGTTTCAGTCCTGGGTGTCCTTTTACATCATCGATCACAGGCCGCGCGCACTAGGACTGAACAAAGTCTGATTCACCGCCTTGGGTCCTATTCCCCTCTTGGACTCAACTCACCTCCCCAATTTCTCTAATACCCCGTCCATTATCACACCCCTAGATTCCTATCGCTTTCTCTTCATTAGCAGCTTCTCTTACAACTAATACATGCCGATACACACCCTTATATTAACATACTTTTGCTCATAGCTTCATACTTACATACACACACACTCTTTTACTCACATATACATACACATTTCTTCTTAGCTTCGTATGGACCTATAATAACACACACACACACAGGCACACACACACACACACACACACAAACTCATACTTACGCATGTGCTCAAGTATAGCTCTTTTTACAAAACGTTTTTCTTTTCCATTTCAGGTAGACGCGCGCCATCATCCACTTTTCTAAAAAACAAATCATACACAAAACGCCAGCAGCAAAAGTTTTGCAAGAGATGTCAACATGAATGGACCTGTTATTTTTATCTAAAGACATTTTTTCCAATTCCATCCCGCCCGTCCCCTCAATCTATTTTATTTCTCATTCTTTCTTCTGATGAAGGACTAGCCTCCGAAACGTTAAGACCCTCTTCCTGCTATATCAAGCGTTAACCTAATATATACCTTCCATATACTGTACCGATTATGTTGTTATTTCTGTTTACCTTTTACATATATATATATACATAACAAAGGAAATGTGGTAAGGAACCAGATAGACCATAACGCACCAGAGTACTCAATACTTAGGGTAGTAGAGTGGGAAATAGGAAAAAGTATGACCCCGACGGCAGAGCTCAAGCCGTTTCGACGGCTATTTCTGGACTCCTTTTACATCAGTCCAGAAATAGCCGTCGGGGTCATACTTTTTCCTATATATATACATATACAGGTAAAATTCCGTTATAACGAATACCATTATAACAAATTTTTCAGAATAATGAAATTTTTTTCAATTCCCGAGGTAAGAACAAACAAACACTCGATTTGTTTCGGTCGATCTCATTATAAACAATTTTTCGTTACAACAAATTTTTTTATACCCCATGAATTCCGTTATAATGGAATTTCACTGTATATATATATATATATATATATATATATATATATATATATATATTGTTATACTTGGGGAGGGTCATATTTGTGTAATATTGCCAGAATTAATAACAGAACACACTCACTGTTTGGTTGGTTTTCGCTTTTCGCTTCTGTGTCTTTTATATCGGTAATCTAATGTACTCGGTCCTCAATGTTGCCATTGACTAACCGACGGTCAAAAATAATACAGATACAATATAGACACAAACACATATATATAGTTTATCATAAATCTTTCGTTGCACATCTGCAACATCGTCAGTGGTGCTATTGTTTCCTCCTGTTGAATTGTATGGCTACGCCATTTTTATTCAGTCTGTCTATATATTTATTTATTTATTTGCTTATTTGTTTATTTTATTTTGTCTTCTTTGCGCATGCGTTTGCGTGTGTGTATAGTGTTTTGTTTGATGTGTGATGTGTGTTCGTGATTGGGTGACTAATGTGTGTTTATGTGTTTGTTGTTATTGTGCTTGTGTATGTATGTATTTATTTATTTATTTTATTTTATTTTATTTACTTATTTATACTTCTCTTAGGTCAGTGTTGTTTGTTTGGGTGTTGTTGTTATTCCATTCATTCTTTCTGTTTAGTCTTGGTCTTCTAAGTTCTATTTCACTGGCCTCTCTGATTTGCCTATCTGCTGGGTCATTTCTATGTTTAGATATTATTCTAATTTCTATGTTGTCTATGTTACCGTCATGTTGTTGTCTGGCATGTTCGTATAGTACTGACCCGTTGTTTCATCCTTTTAGTTCCCCCCAGTGTTGGTCTATCCTTTCACCTATGCTACGAGCTCTCTCACCTATGTATGTTGTTGTCATGTTTCTGCAGGTACCCTCTGTACATCTTATGCTATAGACTACGTTTCTAGTTTTACAGTTTATATATATATATATTTGAAAAAAGGAAAAGAATGACTTCACTTGTAGTTCTAAAAAAATTAATTTAATTTTATAATATTATAATTTTACAATTCAGCTTTGTAGATCTACAAAACCAAATTGTAAAATTATAATATTATAAAATTAAATTAAATTGTTTAGAACTACAAGTGAAGTCACTCTTCGATTTTTAAATATACCTAACTGTACCAAGGATTTCACACATTTTCCAATATATATATATATATATATGTCTGTGTGGGTGTGTAAGGTGGCAATGTTGATGTCATGACAAAAATACTCCCAGTCCATGTTGTAAAGTGGTTGGTAATCAGAATGGTATTAACAGTGGATGGACCAATAGAAATATTATTTCCTTGGTCTGATTTGACGAGTTCAACCCCACTTGGTAAGCGAATGAGGACTGGTATCTTGTTGATCATACCATATTTATATATATACAGGGTGTGGACGATATTTGTTCGCAATTTTCAACTGCTAATTTTATGCAAATTTTTTTTACTTCCGTTTTACTTATTTTCAGAATAATTGATTATGAATAATTTTGAACCTCCAAATTTGTGGAAGAGACACAGAGTTCTTCTTGGAATCCGCAGGACAAATAAGGAAATTTCAGACTTTCTCAGAGTCAGCAGGAGAATGATGGAAAAGGTCAGAAAAGAATTGGAAGATTCAGGATTTGATTACGAAGCAACATCAGAGAGGAAAACACATGATCAACGATCTGACGCCTTCAGAACGCCCGAGTTCGTCGCTGAAGTTCAGGATATCATCAACCTAGCAAGTCGATGCGTGCCATTACAAGGGAGAAAGGCGTGGATGAAAAGCTCATTAGGCTGGTGGTACATGAAGACATTCGCTACGTTTCTTACAAGATGAGGAAAGGACAATGTCTGTCAAAGGCGATGCAAGAAAAACGACTGAAGCACGCAAAGAAGCTGATCAACAAGTTGAAACACCCACTGGAGCCAGACATGCTGTGGTTTTTCTCCGACGAGAAAAACTTCTGCCAAGACCAGAAGATCAACTCCAGAACAACAGGTGGCTTGCAGTCTCATCCAAAGACGTGCCCAGAGTCATGCAGACAAAGTTTCCAGCGACGACATTGGTCTTAGGTGTTGTCAGCAGTCAAGGTGACGTCATGCCACCTCACTTCTTCCCTGAGGGCCTCAAGCTGAACACCGATGGCTACATCCGCGTTCTGAGCAAGGTAGTAAAGACCTGGATCGACCAGGTAGCTGCAGGTAGGCCGTACGTGTGGCAGCAAGACTCAGCGCCCTGCCATACCAGCCGAAAGACCCAAGCCTGGCTGTCAGAGAACTTCGTCGACCACACTTCACCTGACAACTGGCCTCCCAGCTCTCCTGACTGCAACCCCCTTGACTTCTTTGTGTGGGGCGCAGTGGAACGAGACACCAACAGATCAGCTGCAATACGAAAGACGATCTGAAGGCCAGGATCACAAGTGCCTTCAGGGGCCTAAGTCGGGGGGACAGTGACGAAGGCCTGTAGTCGGTCCCGAGGCCGCCTTGACGCTGTGATCAAAGCCAATGGCGGGTTTATCGAGTGAGATCGAAAGAACAAGTCATGAAGACAAACTGACCCAAGTTTGATAAATATATCTTAAAAAATAAAACTACTGTGTTATTTTTTCATAGACAGTAATATATGTATATTTATAGTTTGTTTACAAACTAAAGAATTTAAGGTATTTATTTACTGACAATTGTTTCTACCTCTGTTACGCTACTTATAGAGAATTATTTGATATCTAAATAAACTCTGAGGATATCCATGGTCAATACTCACTAATGGCGAATTATTAAATAAAATAATTCGATATAGGTAGCGGAACTCGAGTAGAAACAATTGTCAGTTAATAAATGCCTTAAATTCTTTGGATTGTAAACAAACTATAAATATATAGCAGCTTTGCAGGATCCTCATTGTATTGAGCTAAAAACACGAGTAAATGAATAAATTTACTCTTATTAATATTATTATTATATTATTATTTATATATATATATATATATATATATCGTTCCATTTATATATATATATACCGGTTTACACCACCGATATCATCAGAAAGGTGATTTCATCCTTCCCCGCTGTGTCAGGCGCGGGAATTGACGGCCTTCGTTCTCAACACCTCAAGGATGGTATCTCCTTATCGGCCGGTGACCCCGGACTCGAGCTCTTGGAGAGTTTGACTCAGTTTGTGAATCAGTTCTCTTCAGTGAATGTTCTCCCGTTCATCTGCCCACTGTTCGGTGCGAAGCTATTTGGTCTCACCAAGCCCAACGGAGACCTGCGCCCCATTGCGGTTGGCTGCACTCTTCGCCGTCTCACTGCAAAGGCGTGTTTGCTGTTGGTCTCCGACTCACTGGTGGAGGAATTTTCCCCCATCCAGCTGGGGGTTGGTACCAGGTTGGGATGTCAGAGCATTTACCAACTTGCCCTCCTCGTCCCCCAAGGTCATCCTCAAACTTGACCTCAGGAATGCCTTCAACTCTGTCAGCTGCGACATCGTCCTCGGCTCAGTAAGAGAGAGGGTCCCACAGCTCTACCACTTTGCTTGGCAGGCTTATCGGGAGCCCTCCTACCTCTCTTTCGGTGACCAGATCATCACTTCTGCCTCAGGAGTCCACCAGGGTGACCCACTCAGGCTCGCACTGTTTGCACTGGGCATTGATGACGTCACCAAGATGGGGATTGAGTTGGACCTCAATGTCTGGTACCTCGACGACGCCTGTTTAGGGGGAACTCCGGATATGGTTCTCGCCACTGCCAACAGGATGGTGGAGGAGCTTGGCTGCCGGGGTCTCCAGATCAATAGCTCCAAATGTGAGCTCTGGATCCTCAACCACCCGGCTTCTCAACATCAACAGCTGATCGACCTGTTCGCAGAGTCCTTCCCTTCCATTGCGGTCCCTCCCCCGTCGGCTTGGTGCTCTTTAGGAGCCCCAATCACAGACCTGGCCTTCGAGTCAACCTTCCAATCGAAGATGGTTGGCCTTGAGCAGCTGCTGAGGAATATCGAAGTTATCGAACCCCATCAAGGTTTCTTCATACTCAGGAACTACCTGTCTATTCCTAAGCTTCTGTATCTGCTTAGGGTCAGCCCCTCTCACAGATTTCCATCCTGCCTCCAACGCTTCGATGACCTAATCTTCGAGACTCGAGTGCCTGGTCAATGTTAGACTCTCTCTGGAGTCCCGCGATCAGGCTGCGTTGCCCAAGCGATCTTCGTAAGTGTTTGTCCTTCTCGCTCCCCCGCTTCCTTTCCTCCACCCACGCTTGCTCCACCCTGGTGAGCAGCATCCTCTCCTCTCCAACATGGACTAGTTCCAACAGGGAGTTGGGTGAAGCTCTCCAGCAATGGAGTGAGTTGGGCTTGTCTCTTCCTGAGAAGGTGGTGGACAGTCGAAGTCAGAGAGCTTGGGACAGCATAAGTTCGATGGCCACCTTCGACTCCCTCTTCGTCCAGTAAGATCAGTTTTCAAGGTGCCGCTTACTACCTGCCAACGCCAAATACTCAGGCGACTGGGTCGATGCCCTACCTGTGGCCAACGTTGGTGGCCTACTCAGCCTGGACAAACTTTGTGTCTCCATCACCCTCAGAGTGAGAGCTGACGTCTGCATGGGTTTGAGGTGCTGATGCGGAAAACTCCTCGACTCTACAGGCCTCCACGGTCTTTCTTGCCGTCTGAATGCTGGTTGCTTCGCGCATCACACGGAGCTAAACCTCATTCTGAAGAGAGCTTTGGCCCGGGCGAATATCCCCTCAGTCTTGGAACCATCTGGGTCGTCCAGAAGTGATGGCAAAAGATCCGACAGTCTTACCCTGTGCCCCTGGTCGAGAGGCAGGTGCCTTGTCTGGGACGTCACTGTTAGTGACTCTTTTGCTCTTTCCCACATCCTGGATGCTGCGGTTAGGACGAGAGCCACAGCTTCTGTCGGCCAGCTACATTTTTCAGCCTATGGCTTTCGAGACATTTGGGGGAGTCGGGCCGCTGACTGCGAGGTTCCTTTCCTCACTGGCGGCTTGCCTAATAGAGGTGACTGGCGAATCTCGCGAGGGTGCTTGGCTGTTTCAGCGCATCAGCCTCGCCATCACTCGAGGCAACGCTGCGAGTGTGCTGGCTTGCCTCAAAAATCATTAGAGAGGTTGCCCAGTACTCGCGATGTTGCTGTCTTTTGCTCTGGTATTGGCTCCGTTGTTCACCTCTTCCTTTACATTTTCTTTAATATTGTAACATTAAAAGAATATATCTATCATTGTATCATCCTTTGTAGTGTTACCGAAGCATTTGTAATGTTATTTATGTATATATTTTAAACATATTTGTTATGTTATTCTACTGTAAATTTATTTATATGCTCTGTTTATACTTTCATTCTGAAGGAATTGCAAATGATTTGTAATGTTGTTTGTGCAACTATGAATAACATTTTATTTAATATATTGAAAAAAAAAAAAAAAAAAAAAAAAAATTTATTCCGGGTTCAATCGGGGGTAACCACAGTAAGTAAGGTACTCAATACATAGCAGAGTATAAATGTTTAATATAGAAACGCTTCTACAGGACTAGGACTGTTTCATTCGTGTGAAATCATCAGGAAACTGACAGTCAGCTTCCTGATGATTTTGCACGAATGAAACAGTTCTAGTCCTGTAGAAGCTTTTCTATATATATATATATTGTTTCATTTATATATATATATATGCATACCTATGGACAGACTGACTGAACAACCAACCAATCGATTGATCAATCAATAGATAGGCACATATCCATATATACATCTGCACAAATCCTCCCTTCATATATATACACACACACACAATTCTATAATTATTACGATAATTGGTTATTATTATACTAGATTGTTTTTTTCTATTACAAAGAGCAAAATAGCATTTCCAAAATAAATTCTTACAAGCAAAACACAGATTGTATGGGTTATTGGTTTTGATGTATAAATTATCATCACCACCACCATCATTATCAGCACCGCTACCACCATTACCACCAGCACAATCATTACCCCCCCCCCCCCCCCCCCCAACAATACCACCACCACCACCACCACTACCACAACTACCACCACCCCCAACAATACCACCACCACCACAACAACCACTGCCACCACCACTACCATAACCACCACCACTTCCGCAACCACCGCCATCCCCAACAACAACATCACCACCACTACCGCAACCACCACCACAATCAATACTACCACCACCACCATGACCATCACTGCCACCTCCACCAATAGGTGGAATTGTTTTTACAGCTGAGTCTTTTTTACTCATAAACATTTAACCAGATATAGTTTTGATGTATGTATGCGTGTGTGTGTGTTAGTGTATGTATGCCAGTCTGCATATGCATATGTGCGAGTCAGTGTATATGTGTATGTATGTGTGTATGTACATGTGTTTGTATGTGTCAGTCTGTAAAGGTGGTTTTCTGGATCCTGTTTGTTTCCGTTTATGTATATGAATGCGCGTGTATATGTGTGTGTGTCAGTTAATCAACTGGTGGTTTTCTCAGTGTGTGTTTATATGTATGTATGCATGTGTGTACGTATGTGTGTATGTATGTGTATATGTATGCATGTGATGTATGTATATATGCATGTGCGTATGTATGTATGTGCGTGTGCGTATGTTTGTATATGTATGTGTGTGTGTGTGTGTCTCTCTCTCTCTCTCTATATATATATACACACAATGACATTAAATAAATGGAAACTATATTTATAAAACCATATTTATTCTATTATATATATTTCAAGGTTTTAAGGGTACCACAATTTTGGTACGCTACCATCAGTTGACGTATGCCTATATATATATATATATATATATATGCGTGTGTGTGTGTATGTGTGAGTGTTTGTGTGTGTGTATATATATATATATGTGTCTGTGTGTGTGTGTGTGTGTGTGTGTGTGTGTGAGTGTTCGTGTGTGTGCCTGTGTGAGTGTTCGTGTGTGTGCGTGTGCGTGTGAGTGTGTGTGTAAACCACCGTTAGAATCGGAGACATAGGCTGCGAAACACGATCATCACTGATAACGAACTCGAGAGAGAATCCCTTATGGTTGATTCCCAACCTGCTAGAAATAGCAGTCAGGCTGGTTAGCATACGTGGTATGTCGTTCTTCTTCTTTGGTGTTATAAAATTAGTATCAATAAACTTTCCTGGATATACTCTTATCCCAATCCTGTACATACTTTCCGATTGTCACTTCGTTTTTTTTCGTGTGATACGCGAAGGAACCAACCAACAAACATCTCTCTTTTATTTGTTCATTCAAAATATTTTCCAGCTAATTCTGTCGTACAATATACATCAGCAATCGTTATCTAATGTTTAAAACATATGAATAGCTGCGATATATGCACCATATCAATCAAAAACGATATGAGAATTGAATACCATACTAAAGCGCCAGTAAGCTTGCTAAGAACCTGCAGATAGAAATGTTAATAAATACAACATTTGGCTTGGGTAAACTTTAAGATGTTCTTTCATTGTTTTCTCAGCCAGTACGTTAAAGAAAATTGCTAGTTACAACAATAAAGGTTGAACAGAGAACAAATTTTTTAACAAACTTTACAATAATTTGTACAACCATAATGGAAATTCCAAGTAACAGAAAATACATAAATTACATTGTTAGAGCCTCAGAGTATACAATATTTTTTGTTCGGCTCTCGGGAGCAAAGATGAAGATATTGTTTGGCGAGCTCACCCTAGAGCATCCTACATACATCCTACATGGTTTTCCCAGATGAAGGCCAGTCACATTTAGGGTTTGACCCTGAGCTTTGTTGATGGTAATCGCGAAGCTTAGTCTCTCTGTTGCTCTAGTAACATTCTTTTCTTCTGGAAAATCTGATCTTGCGGCCAGGCTAGGATTTTTGGGTGGCATATCGGCAGTAACAATGACGATAAGCCGTCTGTGCTTTCGTGAAATAAATACGTTTGTTTATATTTTGTTTTTGTGTATGCAAAAATATCTGTACACGAATATATAATTATATAGACATATATATTAAAATAACAGATTAAAGTTTAAGCAAAGAATCGCTGCTTTCACCCTTAACGGGATCTTCTGAAACTAAAAAAATCAATCTGTGAACGCAGAAGTAAATATTTCGAAAAACGTTGCAACCGAAAGAAAACAGTAAGATGATACTTTGGTTCGTGAAGACGTTAGGAATGTTGTATAACCGGAAGTGTTGACATTTGAAAATTTTAAAGAAGTGAATATTTAAATAATGTCTTTAATCTTTTAACAAAATTCAGTACACAAAAATACCCTCACTTTCTTACTTGGAAAAAGTTACATCTATGGTGCAAATTTGGTGCCGTTTGTTCCAGCCGCTTGGCGGAAAGTTTGTTACTACATACCGCCGTCAGTATAGATACTAGCTGAATTACCTGGCGTTGCCTGGGTTACTGCTGTTCTTATTCAGATTAGTAGCCAATAAATATGAAGATATGTTTTTTTTCCTCATAATTATTTAAAAATATCTATATTTTATAAAAAAAAAAAAAATTGTAATGATAAAAGAATTTAGAAATGAAAATCTGTCAATCTTGAAGCAACTTAGGGTAAACAATACTCATTGTGTAATTCATGTATGTGAAGATGTTGACTATAAAAATATTATTTTAGATAAAATCTTATATTGTTTAAATCCAAATGAAAATAAAAATTACATGTTGGCACTCCCGAGGTTTAATACTATTACCTTGTAAAATTTGATTACCTAGAGAACGCACAGGAACAGAAAGACAGGCAGACAGAGAGACAAAGAGTTTTATATATAGAGAGATATATATTTATAATATATATGTAATATGTCCTGCGTCTTTCAGAGACCAGTGTCTGTCCTTGGGGCATCAATATATGTCAACCTTGGTTTCCCTCTTATAGTGTGTCCATGTAGGGGCTTCCACAGGACGACTGAGTGCAGTGTCAACTCTGAATGTCAGTGAGCATGTCCAGTTAACCTCATATACATACATGTAATATGTAATATATATATATATATATATATATTTGTATTTTTGTCTATCTAGCTACCCAACACCCCTCCCTCCCGCCCCCACGCACCACCATTGCTATTACGTGGACCAATCATAAGCCAGAGCCCCCACGCATCACCAGTATTATTACGCGGACCAATCAGAAGCCAGAGGCCTATACTATCGCTTGCCTGGTTGCCTTTCGATATATGATGGATGGATGGACTGCGGAATCCTGGAGAGTGGAGGAGAGAGAGAGAAAAATCTGGACGCTCAGCGACAATGCCAAAGATAAAGACAAATTCACCTCTTGGACGAGAATGCGAGCACTCCTCATTGTTTCGACCGCGGACGGCTAACATAACCCCATCGCCCCCCGCCCCCACCGCCCCCAACCCCCAAACGCAATCCAAAACTTCAGAGTTGGTACCATAAATGTAGGCACCCTAAAGGGTCGCGCTAACGAGGTTGTAGAAATGCTTGAACGTAAGGAGGTCGATGTTTGTTGTATTCAAGAGACCAGGTGGAGGGGTGGGTCTGCTAGGTTCATTGAGGGTAAAAAACGATGTTATAAGCTTTTCTGGGTGGGAAACGACGATGGGCTGGGTGGAGTAGGAATCATGGTAGCAGAAAAGTGGGCAGATAAGATAATAGACGTAAATAGAGTGAACGACAGAATAATTAAAATACGACTTGTCCTCAATAGAACTACGGTGACAGTAATATCTGCGTACGCACCCCAATCCGGACTGCCTGGCACTATAAAAGACAGATTCTATGAGACACTGATGCTAACTACCTCCCAAATATCCGACAGTGACTATATAATTATCGCAGGCGACCTAAATGGTCACGTTGGACAACATTGTGACGGCTACGACGAAATCCATGGAGGCTATGGGTTTGGTACTAGAAATGAGGAAGGCTCCAGAATCCTGGAATTCTGTGATGCAAATAACCTAACTATCTGTAACACTAACTTCAAAAAACGTGACAATCACCTGATCACCTATAGATCCGGGGAACACACAAGCCAGGTAGATTATATCCTTACCAGAAGACGTGACAGAGTGTCTGTTGTAAACACTAAATCCCTCCCCCATGAAGAATGCACCTCCCAACATAGACTGATAATTAGCGACCTCATAGTCAGGACGAGACGTACTCGACAGCAGAAGAGGACTATCCTCAGGAGAAAAATATGGAAGCTAAAGGACCCCACAGCCAGGAATAAATTTCAAAGCATATTACTTGATGCTTTCGACAGTAAGGAAGAACATTTAGAGTCGGACAATATAGAGGGAGAGTGGGAATTTCTGAAAGCAAACCTGCTGTTGGCGACAGACGAAGTCTGTGGCTGGAGCAGGCCTGTAGGCAGGAGGAGAGTAACATGGTGGTGGAACAGTAAGGTGGAGGGGTCAATTAAGGCCAAAAAGCAGGCTTGGAAAGTATGGCGGGATGGGGGAAGTAGAGAAGACTATCAAGTGGCCAGGAGGGAAGCTAGGAGACAAGTGTACTTAGCAAGAAGGGAAGCTGAGGAAAGAAAGTTCAAGCATGTTCTACAACGCGATGACCAAAAACGTGAGGTGTTCAGGATTGCTAGGCAATGCGTCAAGGAAAACCGTGATATTGTCGGGGAGAAGTGTGTACTAAACGACGATGGCACACTTGCCATCACCGACGCTGATAAGAAGGTAGCTTGGAAGTGTCACTATGAAAGGCTACTAAATGAGGAGAATAAATGGGAGAAAGACAGTCTCCCCCATATCGACCCAATAGAGGGACCAGCAGTGTTAGTCGAGGGGAGTATAATAAGTAAGGCAATCAAGGATATGAAGACAGGTAAGGCGGCTGGGCCTTCGGAAATAGTTGCTGAGATGCTGAAGGCATCTGGCACGGTGGGACACACCATGGTCACCCGCATAGTTAACCAAGTCGTACAGAATGGGGTTGTTCCGAAGGACTGGCATAGGAGCATCATCGTTAACTGTTATAAGGGTAAAGGAGACGCCCTAGATAGGAGTAACTATAGAGGCATTAAATTAATCGACCAGGTCATGAAGGTCACGGAAAAGTAATAGCGCAACTAATCAGAGAGAGAATTGACCTAGATGAAATGCAGTTCGGGTTTGTGTCAGGCAAAAGTACCACAGACGCTCTTTTCATAGTACGACAACTACAGGAGAAGTACCTAGCTAAAGGTAAACCCCTCTACTTAGCTTTTGTCGACTTGGAGAAAGCCTTCGACAGAGTCCCCCGCTCCATTATCTGGTGGGCTCTTAGAAAACTAGGCGTTGACGAATGGCTTGTGAGGGCTATACAAGCCATGTATAAAGAAACAGTCAGCAAGGTTAGAATTAACAACGAATATAGTGAAGAGTTTAGTGTAAAAGTTGGCGTCCATCAGGGCTCTGTTCTCAGCCCCCTACTATTTATTATTGCCCTTCAGGCTATAACAGAGGAGTTCAAGACAGGCTGCCCATGGGAACTCCTATACGCAGACGACCTGACACTCATAGCGGAATCAATGGCCGAGCTAGAGAAGAAATTCCAAACATGGAAGCACGGCCTAGAGTCAAAAGGACTTAAAATTAACCTGGCTAAGACCAAAGTACTAGTTTGTAGGAAAGAAAACAAGGCGGCGGTCCCTTCTGGGAAATGGTCGTGCTCGGTGTGTAGGAAAGGCGTAGGTAGAAACTCCATTTTATGTCCTAAATGCAAAGTATGGGTGCATAAAAGATGTAGTGGGATCACAGGTAAGCTAACTAAGAACATAGATTTTACATGTGGCCGGTGTTCTGGTGCAATAAGTAGCAGCAAGTGCCCACAAAATACTAGCTCTTTCAATTGCGCAGAGGGTTCTATAGAAATAGTGGACAACTTCCCTTACCTGGGCGATAAAATCAGCAGTGGGGGAGGGTGCTCTGAAAGTACTGTAGCTAGAGTCAGAACTGGTTGGAAAAGTTCAGAGAGCTTATACCACTATTAGCTGCTAAAGGGTTCTCCCTAAAAATGAAAGGCAGGTTGTACGATGCCTGCATACGAACAGCAATGCTGCATGGCAGTGAGACCTGGGCATTGTGTGCAGAGGATATACGCAGACTAGAGAGGAACGAAGCTTGCATGCTCCGCTGGATGTGTAACAGTAATATACGTGAACGACAAAGCATAAACGAACTAAGGAAAAAATTAGAGATAAGAGGGATCAGATGTTGTTTACTCGAGAGAAGGCTACGTTCGTATGGACACGTGATGCGCATGAAAGTCGATAGCTGTATAACAAAGTGCAGGGCAATAAAGATAGACGGTAGTCACGGAATAGGCAGACCTAGAAAAACCTGGGACGAGCTGATAAACTCCGACATCACACACTTACACCTCTCCAAGACAATGTCACTGGACCGAGACCTTTGGCGGTACTCAGTAACAGAGAAGACCCGCCTTACCTAAATATATAGTAAAACCTACTCCAGCCAGTAGGCATCTCTAACAAAATACACCCCGTCCCACCACCCCCACCCCCACCCCATCCACACCACCCCGTTCTATGTAAAGTTATGTTGGTGCCGCGCCATCGAGGCCGAAACAAATGAGATCATGTAGGTGTCACGACAAAAAAAACACACAGTCCACGCTGTAATGTGGCCGTGTAGGCAACACGGTAAAAACCTCCCAGACCCACACTGTAAATGTGGTTGGTGTTAGGAAGGGCATCCAACTGTAGAAAACCTGCCAGACAGTCCTATGCGAGCAAGACAATCACTCTTGCCTCAAGTGGGACTACCCCCGTCCAAACCCATGCAAGCGTGGAACATGGACGTTAAACGTTGATGATGATGATGATGATGATGATGATATACATCTGTGATATATATAGATGTAATATATATATATATTTGGTGTTGGATCCTTAAAGCATCCGTATGCGGTAGGCCGTTTGAGCACTCGATGCTCTCATAGAGCAGAGTATGATATCACATTCGGCAACGAATGGAATTTATTGGACATTTATTGGACATATTACAATCGATTGTAATATGTCCAATAAATTCCATTCGTCGCAACACTGATTCTCTTTTTATTGTGATATATATATATATATATATCACGGGAACAGTTGAAGGCTTCAAAAACATCACCTTTGTCCGTTCTCTTGCCGTTTTAGTCTGGATTGCCTCGAGAATGTAACCTTATTATGTAAGGAAGCTGTCTGATGAGATCACAACACTGGTTTCGTGAAAACACGTGGCCACTGCCATCATTGAAATATGTATCACAGTCTTATCAATAAAGGAGTTTAATATCTACAACTACTTTGCATTTTCTTATTCTATATATATACATATATCTGTATATATATAAAGATGAAGTTTTCTGTATGTGTGTGTATGTGTTTGTGGACAATTTTTAATGAGGGCTCATATATTCTAAACCATTCATGCGATTTCTTTGAAATTTTTTACAGAGCTTCTTGCACAAAACCTGTACATGATCTACAAAGGCTTTCAAAAATCTATATTGGGGCTTTTGGAGACATTAAAAAAGTTTTGGTTATTTGTGTCAATTTTCGTGATTAAGTAAGACAAGAGTTATCTTTCGTAATTCGATATAGATCAGGGGAACATTCTAGTCAGATAGATTTTATCCTCATCAGAGGACGTGACAGATGGACGGTCGTAAACACAAAAGCCTTCCCTAGTGAGGAATGTACCTCCCAACATAGCTTAGTTGTCAGCGACCTCACAGTCAGAACTAGACGAACCTGGAAACAGAGGCCAACCTGGAGAAGAAAGATCTGGAAGCTGAAAGACCCCTCAGCCAGTAACAGATTTAAAGATATTTTACTCAACGTCTACGACAGTAAAGAAGAACAGATAGAGACATTCAATGTAGAAGAGCACTGGGAGTTCCTAAAAATTAACTTACTAGAGGCGACGGATGAGATCTGTGGCTGTAGTAAGACCACAAGCAGGAGGAGAGTGACTTGGTGGTGGAACAATAAGGTAGATGAGGCAGTTAAGGCCAAGAGACAGGCATGGAAAGAATGGAAGAACGGGGGAAGCAGGGTACATTACATAGAGACCAAGAGGGAAGCTAGGCGACAAGTATACTTAGCTAGGAGGGAAGCAGAGGATAGAAAATTCAAGCATGTTTTGCAACGTGAGGACCAGAAACAGGAGGTGTTCAAGATTATGAGGCAGTGTGTCAGAGAGAATTGTTATGTCATTGGAGAGAAGTGTATCCAGAATGATAAAAGTGAGCTTGCCCTCACAAGTGCTGAGAAGAAAGATGCATGGAAGAGCCATTATGATAGATTACTAAATGAGGAGAATGCATGGGAAGAAGAGACCCTACCCCAAGTAGACCCTATAGAGGGGCCAGCAGTACAAGTCAGCAGCAGCGTAGTAAGTAAGGCAATCAAAGATATGAAGACGGGGAAGGCAACTGGTCCATCGGGTATAGCTGCCGAGATGCTGAAGGCATCTGGGTCTGTAGGTCACACTATAACCACACGTATTGTTAACCAGGTAATACTAGAAGGTGTCATACCAAAAGATTGGTGTAGTAGCATCATTGTCAACTGCTACAAAGGTAAAGGTGATGTACTAGATAGAGGAAACTATAGAGGTATAAAGCTGATGGACCAGGTCATGAAAGTAACAGAAAGAGGTATAGCACAGTTGATTAGGGACTGGGTGAAACCAGATGAGATGCAATTTGGGTTTGTACCAAGAAGAGGCACCACTGATGCCCTCTTCCTTGTGAGGCAGTTACAGGAAAAGTTCATAGCTAAAAGTAAGCCACTCTACCTGGCATTCGTTGATCTCGAGAAAGCCTTTGACAGAGTTCCACATGCTATAATCTGGTGGGATCTCAGGAAGCTTAATTAAGAATGTAGGCTTCACATGTAGCAGCTGTGCTGGAACAGCAAGCAGCAAACAGCCACAGGAAACAAGTACCACCAATCTCTGGGAGGGCTCTGTAGAAACAGTAGACAGCTTCTGCTACCTAGGTGATCGAATTAGCAGCGGAGGTGGGTGTTCAGAAAGTACAATAACTAGGGTAAGAACGGGATGGAAGAAGTTCAGGGAACTACTGCCACTGCGAGCTGCAAAAGGCTTTTCCCTCAAAATGAAAGGCAGACTGTATGATGTGTGTATACGAACAGCAATGTTACATGGTAGTGAGACCTGGGCACTGAAGGTGGAAGACTTACGTAGAAACGAAGCCTGCATGCTCCGATGGATGTGTAATAGTAATGTACGCGAATGGCAAAGCATAAATGAATTGAGAGAGAGACTGAGCATAAGAGGAATCAAATACTGTGTGCAGGAGAGGCGGTTGCGTTGGTATGGACATGTGATGCGTATGAAGGATGACAGCTGCATAAAAAGGTGTGGAGCACTAGAAGTCAATGGAAACCGCGGAGTTGGGAGACCCAAGAAGACCTGGGATGAGGTGATAAAAGCCGACCTTACCCAATTACACCTCTCAAAGGCGATGACACATGACCGTGACCTCTGGCGTCACGCAGTAATACAGAGTACTCATGGGTACAAGCTGAAGCATATAGACAATATGCCCCCACACCCTCCCACTGCAATGTGGTCATGGAGGTGCCACGGCAAAAGAGCACCCAGCCCACACTGTAAAGTGGACGTGTAGGCACCACGGAAAAAAAGCACCCAGCACTCACTGTAAATGAGGTTGGTGTTAGAAAGGGCATCCAGCTGAAGAAATCAAGCCAAAATCAGTTCCTGTATGAGCAAGGCATGGTCAGCCGACCAGACACTGCCCACAACAGGATAACCCGTCTAACCCATGCTAGCATGGAAGAACGGACGTAAAAGGTGATGATGATGATGATGATATATATATATATGTATAAAGTTATGTCGGTGCCACAACATCCAGTCCTAAATAAATGAGGTCGTGTAGGTGTCACGACAAAAAAACACACAGTCCACGCTGTAATGTAGCTGTGTAGGTAACACGGTAAAAACCTCCCAGTCCACACTGTAAACGTGGTTGGTGTTAGGAAGGGGATCCAGCCGTAGAAAACCCGCCAGACAGTCCTATACAAGCAAGAAAACCAATCTTGCGTCACGTGGGACAACTCCCGTCTAAACCCATGCTAGTGTGGAAGATAGACGTTAAACGATGATGATGATGATGATGTGTATATATATATATATATATATATATATATTCATTAGTTAAGCAAAACAAGATCACAAATTTCACAAGAAAGACATTATATAAAGATTGTCAACATAGTTGCAGTTTAATGTAAGGAATAATAATTGTTTCTACTTTAGGAACAAGGCCAGCAATTACCCAGTGCATTACTGGTACTTTATTTTATCGACCCCATAAGGATGAAAGGCAAAGTCAACCTTGGTGGGATTTGAACTCAGATCGTAAAGGGACGTAACTATGCTGGAAAGCATGGCGTCCGACCCTCTACCGATACTGCCAATCCACCGGAATAATAATAATAATAATAATAATGTCCGTTTACAATTGTTTCGCTACTCCATATAATGTTTCTGGATCAAATGATTATAGATCATTATTGATCTGGTTCAGATGAAGATAACTTAGGTAAAAATGGAGCAGTTCTTCAGAACTTCAAAAGAGATAATGAAAATATTGATAAAGGTACGATGGAATAAGGAATATAAAGAAAGGTAAAGAAAGAGGGTTACATGAATGTAATGTTCCATATATTGGTATTTCACTATGGTGTCCTGGGTCTATCTATTGTCTGCTATAGGCGAGCAATATTCTTCTGTCGAGGCTGCATTATGTGAGATCTGCCTATGCGTAACAAGATGGCCACCTAAGGACATATTTACCTTACTTTTGGCTTCTAACAAATTCACCAATCTCTCTTCTCCTCTCTTATCTCCATCTCTCTCTTTAAGATTGGTTTACTTTTGAACTGTGTATATATATATACATATATATATATATATATAATTAATCACAAGGTTGTGAGTTTGATTCTCGGGCTGGGTGATTGCTCTAGTTCACTCAGCTGTAGAAATGATGCTAAGCTGTATCGGCCATTGCCCTTCACATGGACAACATCGGTGGCATGGAGAGGGGAGACTGGTAAGCATGGGCAACTGCTGGTCTTCCACAAATTAAACTTGTGCTTCTAGGAGAGGAACTCTCTAGGTACAAATCCCATAGTCATTTGTCACCAAAGAGTGACAAATGACTATGGGATTTATACCTTTTATATGTATGTATGTCTATATATATGTGTGTATATATATACATATGTGTGTGTGAGCATGTTTGTGTGTATGTATAGGTGTGTGTGTGTATGTATGTATATGATTAAGTTATATCTGTATGTACACAGAATAGAGGTAACTGAGTCAGAGTAAAAGTGTATATAAATTTAAACAAGGTGTATCGGACTTTGCCTTTCCCTTGGTCTACATTGGTGGTGTTTGTCGCGATAGGCCTAGCAAGCCAGTGATGGGGAATAAACCTGATAACAAAAAACAAATAGGCCTCATTTTGGAGGTACTTCTGGACTGACGGGCCATAGTCCTACCTGGTGTTGGATGAAGAAGATGAAGACTATAAGTGATAGTAGGGGTGTATACGAAAGCATATATGATATGTTTATGTATAATGAATATATGAGAGTCTTGCTATGAATGTTTTAAACTGTACTTATATCACAGTTATCTCTGTAACATGTGAGAATACCAGGCAGCTATTTCTGGATTTTTATCCTTCATTATTTATACACACACTCAATACTGAGATGAGAATATACTAAAACCTATATGGTTTTTGTGTATGGAATATTGGCTGGAGAAGTTCATTTGCATATTGTGAAAATAAAACAATGGCTTGTGATACTTATTTACATATAGTGAACATATCACCACCATCATTACCACAGTGGACAATGTGAGAGAATGCTCTCTGCTGTGCAGAACCTCAAGTGTATGCTGTCTCATAGTCCCAGCAGACAGAATAGAGAAACCATTACTCCAGAAGCTAGCATGGGACATGTATTGACATAGCCATTGCAATTCATTGGACTCACTCCTGTGTGTGGACAATATTGATATGTTCAATGACAAACCTATTCAAAAGTGGTTAATACTTTATAAGCTTGCAATCTTCATCTTGTTGGGCAACACAGCCTGAGTCTGTTTTATTCTTTCAGTTATTAGATTGCAGCAATGCCAATGTATTACCTTTAAAGGATTTAATCAATCATATTGACTTTTGGATTTATTTTTTAAGTCTGGTATTTCTAATGAAATATATTGCATTTAAATTAATTAATGAAGAATTTGGAGGGATTTGTAAAAGTTATTAATTATTTTAAGGGCAGTAGATTGGCAGAATAAGTACAGCATCAGACACCATGCTTTGCAGCAGAGAGTTATGGCCCTTTACATTCTGAGTTCAAATCCCACTGAGGTTAGCTCTGCCTTTCATCCTTATGAGGTCGATAAAATAAAGTACCAGTCACACACTGGGGTTGATTTAATTGACTTTCCTCTCCCCTTCAAATTGCTGGCCTGGTGCCTAAAGTAGAAACAATTATTAAGATGATATTTGTAACATATCTTAACAAATTCTTCTCATAAAATTATGTTGAATGTTTTTAATTTGATTGCCAGATACCAAGATATCTCTACTCAAAAACACCAGTTATATTAACTAAATCACTCCAAATTTTGGATTAATTAAAAAAATTATTTGAAAATCATAGGTAGAATCACTGGAAATATGGTAATGAAAGGTGAATATGAATATTCTTTTTATCTCATAGAACCAGAGGTGATTTTGGGTGCATTTATTTCAATAGGATTAAATCCTTGCCATTAATAATGTTCAATGATTTGTATTTGGTTGTGAAGCCAAGCAAAGCAGTATGACTGCTTTAGCTGTGAGAACAATATATACAGATTGTTTCGTTCACATTAGTAACAACCACAGTAGTTATTGAATCTTAAACTGTGTAAACACTGGTATTACTAATGGAGGTCACAGATGATTGACTGACAATGAAAATATTGAGTGGAATTCCATATTTTACAGCTAGAATTATAAAATAATAGAAGTTCACATAGAAAGGTTATTTGTATGAGATTATACAGTTGGGGACAAGTCTCTGTTATTTAGAGTCTTATATATATACTAACAGAGGTACTGCTTGGGTATTAAATAGCAGTTATGTATACCATTTATGTCAATACTTCAGTGCTGCTTCGAAAACTATACTTTTACAAAATCATTAGCTTTTTCCAAAAGGGGGTTGCTGCCCCCAAGGGGTCCCCTACTCAATATGTGCCAATTCTGAGAGTTCACATTCATCTGTAGAACAAACGTAGCCCATGTGTCAAGTTTTGTGAAAATCGGTTGCGAACTCCAGAAGTTATGACGTTTTGTTGCATTGCACTGCAGTGCTTCAGTCGACTCCAAGAAAGCGGTTAAAGGAGGTTATCTGCTGGGAGCGTGTGTGTGTATGTATTTGTGTGTGCGTATGTATATGTATGCATATGTCTGTCAGCGCATATGTATGTACTGGCCTAAATCTTCACTATTTTCTTTTACTATTTTAATAACCTCTGTCATTTTCGTTTGCAATTTTATTTACATCATTCTTAAACTCCGGGGCTGGAAATCATTTGGTTATTTTAAATAGAATATTAGTCTAACGACTCCATTTATACCATAAACTTGGTCTTGTCTTTGCATTAAATTGTTCTTCTCGGTCCACATAACAACGTATTATCCTCGTTTTTTTCGTTCATTGCTAGGGAATGTCTTCACGAACCAAAATATCGTCTTCCTGTTTTCCTTCGTTTGCAACGTTTCTCAAAATATTTACTTCTACGTTCACAGATTGAATTTTTTAGTTTCAGAAGATCCCGGTGTGTGCGAACATAAATATATATAACACACACAGTCACAGTACGTCTTGTGTGAAAGAGAGAAAGAGACGTTAGGTTGAGGAAAGGGGAGAGTTGAACAGTGTGTAAAGAATAGATAAATAAATAAAAGTTAAAGTTCCTCACTCTCTTTCTTTCTTTCTTAACCCCTCTCTCCCTTTTTTCTCATACCCTCTCTCTCTTTCTCTTGCTCTCTCCCACTCATACCCCCTCTCTCTCTCTTCCTCTACAGAATGGAGAACAATAAAGAACACGCAGATCTCTCTCCCTCTCTCCCTCTCTGTCTTTATATATATATATGTGTGTTTGTGTGTGTGAACCAGCATTCGACACCATCCTCTCTCTCTCTCTCTCTATCTGAATATCTTGTACCTCTCTCTGTATAACGACCTATCTCACTCTCTCTCTCTACATCTCCCTTTCTCTCTTTAGATGTATATATGTGTGTGTGTGTGTGTGAACCAGCGTTCGTCGCCATTCTCTCTCTCTCTCTGTCTGAATATCTTGTACCTCTCTCTGTATAACGACCTATCTCACTCTCTCTCTCTACATCTCCCTTTCTCTCTTTAGATGTATATATATATGTGTGTGTGTGTAGTTTTCGTGCAACCAGCCAACCAATATTTATCTAGGGGCCGCATTAACAAAAACTTGAAACTTTTATGAGTCCAAAACACTCCTGGGAACATAACGCATGTTTGTTCCAAGTTGGAAGCGATTCTTTGCTTAAACTTTTATATATATATAGATATATATATGTATATGTGTATATATGTGTGTATATATGTATATATGTGTATATATATATATATATATATATATATAAGTATATATGTGTGTGTGTGTATGTGAGAATGTAGTGAAGATAATACGTCAGCAATGACGTGTTCGTCAGAATGTCGTTATGCAGACAGCCAGACATACAGACAGATATTATAAGAGCTCGACGGAGATGGATAACCGGCGCCTAACACTCCTTTAACAACAGAAAATTGAAAAATAAAAGCTGCAGTTAATATCTTTAGACCGCAAGGATTATATAAATGCAAGTTTGAAGTCAACCGGAGTAGAAATGTGGATTTGTATAGACTTTGCAAAAATGAGGACACACACACAGACAACATCAGTTTTATATATATATATATATATATATAATATATATACGTACAGAATAAAATTAAGGATATGGAAAGAAGGTAGGGCAGGAGTGTGAGTTGTTTCAGAGAGAAGAAGGGGACTTAACATGCACATGCACACATCCTCCTTCTCCTTCTCCTCATCATCATCATTATCATCCTCATCATCGTTATTATCTTCATCATCATTGTCATCCTTCTCATCATCAACAAGTTTAAGTGAAATATAAACTCATATGGAGACAAGTGTCTCTATATCAATACATTATAGTGCCTTAGAAATGGGCCAGCTGAAGATGTTGTGTCATGGGTTGCATCATGGTATCATGAAATAACCATTTCATCACAGAAATACGTATTATGGTTAATTGTGTAATTAAAGAAGTTATGAAATCTAACCTTTGTATTGTATTATTAATGTGTTTAACTGATTCTTGCTCTACCCATGTGATACCATATCAAAATTGATGGAATACACCTGATATTGAGTGCTTTGAATTTAATGCACCATGATTTGGTAATTGGAGCAACACAATCACATCCCCAGCTAGCAATTAGGAAACATCCTATAATACAAATATATATCAAATATATATATATATAAGGACTGGGAGGACCCTTTAGTTGTGCCATGGCATGACAGCCTTCCTAGTGCTGGTGATCTACACAATAAAAGCACCCAGTACATGCTGTGAGGTGGTTGCTGTTGGGAGGGGTATCCAGCTATAGAAAGCTCGCCAAACAAGGGGTTAGAAGGACCCTTTAGTTTGTGTCAAAAAACATGACAACTTCTCTGCACTCAATATGAGTAATAAAATAATAATTTTAGTAAATGCCATGTAATGAGACTGAACCTGAAACCATGTGGTTTAGAAGAGAACCTCTTAACCATATAGCCATGCCAGTGCATATATGATTAAAGTGTTTTCCTACTTGTCATATTCAGCCGGTGAAACTCTGTATCATCATCATTATCTCCATCATCATCATCATCATCATCATCTCCATGTTATCATCTTTTAACGTCCATCATTCCTGTTAACAAGAGTTAGACAGGTCTTCACAGACTAAGTCAGTACTTAAGCAGAAACACAAACCCCTTGGACAGGCTATCTACACTATATGCAGAGCACTTCCCTCAGGTATTCCCCACCCCCCACCCTTTGTTAACATCAGTACATTATTGATCTGACCATTCTTCGTCTAGCCAAACATGCGGAGTGAACGAACATGTAAGACTCTGTTTGTTTGTGTCTATGTGTGTATATATATATATTCCTTCTTTACCTCTAATGGCAAACTTCCAAACTTCAGGACTGGCACTACCAATGTGAGTATAATGAAAGGAAGAACAGGTGAGATTGAAGAGATGCTAGAGTGAAAGAAAATTGATGTATGCTGTGTACAAGATACTAGATGGAGAGGAGAATCAACTAGAGCCCTGGTAGGCAAAAAACAGTGTTATAAATTTTTCTGGGTGGGAATGACAATGGGCTGGGGGAAGTAGGTATTTTATTAGCTGAAAAATGGGTAAGGTAATCTCAGTAAATCGAATGATTGAGAAAACCACTAAATTTAGATTAGTTATAAATAGAACAATGGTTACAATTATATCTGCATACGCACCTCAATCTGTGTTGTGAGACAAACTAAAAGACAGGTTTTATAAATCCCTAATACACACTACTATCCTAATGAATGACAATGACTTCCCAATCATTGCAGGGGACTTTAATGGACATGTTGGACAACACTGTGATGGCTTCTACAGAGTCCATGGAGGCTATGGGTTTTGTGCAAGAAACAAAGAATGTTTCAGGCTTCTAGAATTCTACAACGGCAATGATCTATATATATGCAACACAAACTTTAAAAAGCCTAACAACCACCTAATTACTTTTAGATCCGGTGGGCACGCTAGTCAGATAGACTTTATCTTTACCAGAGGATGAGATAGAGTGACGATTGTAAACACAAAATCTTTGAAACAGAAGGCAACCTGGAGGAGAAGGATATGAAAGTTAAAAGAGTCCTCAGCCAGTAACAAATTCAGAGGTATTTTTCTTGCTGCTTACGACAGTGAAGAAGAACAAATAGAGACATTCAATATAGAGAAGCATTGGGAGTTCCTGAAAGATAATCTACTGAAGGTGACAGATGAGATCTGTGGCTGGAGCATGGCTATAGAGAGAAGGGGGGCGACTTGGTGGTGGAACAGTAAGGTAGATGAGACAATTAAGGCCAAGAGACAGGCATGGAAAAAGTAGAAGAATGAGGGAAGCCAGGAAGGAAGCTAGGTGAAAAGTATGCTTTGCAAGGAGAGAAGCAGAAGATAAAAAATTTAAGCTTGTTTTGCGGCGTGAAGACCAGAGGCATAAGGTGTTTAGGTGTCAGGGAAAATTGTGATATCATTGGAGAGAAGTGTGTCCGAGATGATAAAGGCTCACTTGCCCTCATGGGTGCTGAAAAGAAAGTAACATGGAAGAGCCATTATGAAAGATTACTAAAGGAGGAGATCTTTGGCATTATGCAGTAATACAGAAGACCTGTGTGCAGGTTGAAGTATACGCCACCTTCACCTCCCTCACCCATGCCCTAGATCTAGCTACCCAATCCCCATGCCTAGACTGCAAATCAACAACACTAGAGAGATTGTTATGTCTTTGACACAACTGAAGAGTCCACCCAACCCTTTGGCAGTTTTCTAGTGGGTAACCTTGCTATCCCTAACAATGTTACAGAGTGTACTTGGTGTGTTTATCATGTCACAAACACAAGGGAGGTTGTCATATTTATGGCACAGCTGAAAAGTCCTCGCAACCTTTTTTTAAGAAGTTTTTTATGGCTAGATGCCCTCCTATCACCAACCACTTTACTGAGTATACTAGGTGACACGACAAAAAGCACCCAGTCCATGCTGTAAAGTGGTCATGTAGGAGACACGGTAAGAAGGTTCCCAGTCCACACTGTAAATGTGGTTGGTGTTAGGAAGGGCATCAAGCCATAGAAAACCTGCCAGAAACAGTACTGTACGAGTGAGACACGGTCACCTGACCAATCTTGCCTCAAGTGGGACAAACCCGTCCAACCCATGCTAGCGTGGAAGATGGACGTTAAATGATGATGATGATGATAATGATCACCAACACTAGGGAGGTTGTCATGTCTTTGACACAACTGAAAAGTCTTCCTGATCCTTAACTAATATTAATATTAATTTCACAGCTAGCATCCCTTACCACACACATATTGCTATTTGCTCTACTACTCCCCCTCTACTATCGCTCCTTAGTAACTATTCTCACTATCATTGTACTCGCCCCTTTACCCAAGATCATACAACCCAGTCATAGCTCCTTTAGCATCTGTTCTCATCATAATTGTACCCTCTCACCTATTCTATCTGAAGTCACCACCACACCTTCCCTCTCTTAAATCACCTGCCAAATCTACCACAATTGTCATTCACCTATGACATACATGGATATATATATATATATATATATTTGTTTTGCGAGGTTTTTGATATGAAATCGTGTGTCGAAACAAATATTGTTATACTTGGGAAGAGTCATATTGTTGTAATAATTGTTTCTACTTTAGGCACAAGGCCAGCAATTATCCAGTGCATTACTGGTACTTTATTTTATCGACCCCGTAAGGATGAAAGGCAAAGTCAACCTCGGCGGGATTTGAACTCAGATCGTAAAGGGACGTAACTATGCTGGAAAGCATGGCGTCCGACCCTCCACCGATACTGCCAATCCACCGCCCTATATTGTAATAATATTGCCAGAAATAATAACAGAACACACTCACTGTTTGGTTGGTTTTTGCTTCTGTATCTTTTATATCTCCACAGTTAATTCATTTGGTCCTCAATGTTTATCATTGACTGACAAATGGTCAAAAATACAGATATAAATACATATATATAGTCTAACAAACTTAAGTCAGTATTGTTTGTTTGGGTGTTGTTGTTATTCCATTCATTTTTTTCTGTTTAGCTTTGGCTTTCTAAGCTCTATTTCGCTTAGAAAGCCAAAGCTAAACAAAAAAAAATGAAAGGAATAACAACAACACCCAAACAAACAATACTGACTTAAAACAACTACAAGTGAAGTACCTAGCTAAAAGTAAACCCCTCTACTTAGCTTTTGTTGACTTGGAGAAAGCCTTTGACAGAGTCCCCTGCTCCATTATCTGGTGGGCTCTTAGAAAACTAGGTGTAGATGAATGGCTTGTGAGAGCTTTACAAGCCATGTATAAAGAAACAGTCAGCAAGGTTAGAATTAACAATGAATATAGTGAAGAATTTAGCGTAAAAGTTGGTGTTCATCAAGGCTCTATCCTTAGCCCCCTCCTATTTATTATTGCCCTTCAGGCTATAACAGAAGAGTCCAAGACTGGCTGCCCATGGGAACTTCTATATGCAGATGATCTAACTCTCATAGCTGAATCGATGGCTGAACTAGAGAAAAAATTCCAAACATAGAAGCATGGCCTAGAATCAAAAGGCCTTAAAGTTAACTTGTCTAAGACTAAAGTTCTAGTATGTAGAAGGGAAAATAGGACACAAATGCGCTCTGGGAAATGGCCATGCTCAGTGTGTAGGAAAGGAGTAGGCAGAAATTCCATTTTATGTCCCAAATGCAAACTATGGGTACATAAAAGATGTAGTGGGATCACAGGTAAGCTATCTAAGAATGTAGATTTTATATGTGGCCGATGCTCAGGTGCAATAAGTAGCAAGTGCCCACAGGATACTAGCTCCTTCTATTGCCCAGATGGTTCTATAGAAATAGTGGACACTTTCTGTTACCTGGATGAAAAAATCAGCAGTGGTGGAGGGTGTTCTGAAAGTACAGTAGCCAGAGTCAGAACGGGATGGAAAAAGTTCAGAGAGCTTATACCACTATTGGCCACTAAAGGTTTCTCTCTAAAAATGAAAGGCAGATTGTATGATGCCTGTATACGAACAGCGGACCTGCACAGACTGGAGAGGAATGAAGCATACATGCTCCGTTGGATGTGTAATAGTAATATATGTGAATATATAAGTGAGAAATTAGGAATAAGAAGGATCAGATGCTGTTTACTCAAGGGAAGACTACGTTGGTATGGTCACGTGATGCGCATGAAAGATGGCAGCTGTATAAAAAAGTGCAGGGCGATCAAAATTGATGGAAGTTACGGAGAGGTAGACACAGAAAAACCTGGGATGATTTGATAAATTACGACCTTACACACTTACACCTCTCTGAGACAATGTCATTGGACCGAGATCTTTGGCGCCACGCAGTAATACAGAAGACACGCCTTGCCTATGTATCAAAGCGAAACCTAGTCTGTAGGCACCTCTTAACCAAATATACACCCCAACCCACTACCCCTACTCCACCCTCCCACTCTCACCAACACCACCCCTTTCTCTGTAAAGTTATGTTGGTACTACAACATCCAGTCCAAAATAAATGAGTTTGTGTAGGTGTCAAGACAAAAAAAACACACAGTCCATGCTGTAATGTGGCCGTGTAGGTAACATGGTAAAAACTTCCCAGCCCACACTGTAAATGTGGTTGGTGTTAGGAAGGGCATCCAGCCGTAGAAAATCTGCCAGACAGTCCTATACGAGCGAGACATGGTGACCCGGCCAATCTTACCTCAAGTGGGACAATTCCCGTTTAAACCCATGCTAGCGTGGAAGATAGACGTTAAACGATGATGATGATTATAATTGTTTCTACTTTAGGCACAAGGCCAGCAATTATCCAGTGCATTACTGGTACTTTATTTTATCGACCCCGTAAGGATGAAAGGCAAAGTCAACCTCGGTGGGATTTGAACTCAGATCGTAAAGGGACGTAACTATGTTGGAAAGCATGGCGTCCGACCCTCTACCGATACTGCCAATCGATTATAATGATGAATGCTTACAGAATGAAAATATAGACACAAATAATATATACAATACTTAATGAATACTTCTTACAGAATGAAAGTTTAAACACATATAATAAATACAGTTAATTATTGCTAGGAAGCTTATAAATATAAAATAAAGATATATGATCAAAGTGAGAGAAAAAAAAACAAACAAAAAATCCCCATCAATTCACCACCAAGTGCATCAATCTGTCACACACCACAAAGGTCAATGGAAATTTTTGAGGCAAGCCAACACACTCGCAGCATTACCGTGGGTGATAAGTAGGCTAAGGCCCTGAAACAACCAGGTATCCTCATGGGCATCACCTGACACTTCGGTAAGCCGAACCGCTGACAATGACAAGACCATCTGGTCTCTTCCCATCAATTCTGGATAATCCAGCTGGCTCCAGAACTGGGGGTATATTTACCTGAGCTAAGGCCCACTTAATGATCAAGTTTAGCTTGGTTTGGTGGGTGAAGTGACCAGCATTCAGGTAGCAAGACAAACCATAGAGGCCAGTGGAGGCGAGGGGCCTACCACAGCAATATCTCAAACCCCTACAGACATCGGCTCTCACTCGGAATGCAATGGAGATGGGGGAGTTTGTCCAAACTGAGAAGACCAACAATGTTGGTCACAGGCAGGGCATCAACCCAGTCCCCCGGGAATTTTGCACTTGCAGAAAGTAAGCGACACTTGGAAAATTGATCAGAGTGATCAAAGAGAGAGTTGAAGGTGTCACTCGAATGCAGATTGTCTCATACTCTCTGCTTCCATCCATCCTCGTCAGTATCACAAACTGAGAAACCCACTTCCCTCCACTGTAGTAAAGCTTCATACATTTCCCTGGTGGAACTAGTCTATGTTAGAAATGAGAGGATGTCATCTACTAAAGGGGAGCAAGCATAGATGGAGGAAAGAAAGCAAGGTAGAGACAGAGACGAGCATTTACACAGACCAAGAGCTCCAAACTGTTTGGGCAAGGCAGCCTGGTCAAGAGACTCTGAAGAGAGCCTGACATTGACCAAGCTGTTGAGTTCACTGAAGATTAAGTTGTCAAAGCGTTGGAGAGACAAGAATCTGTAAGAGGGACTAACTCTGAGGAAATACAACTTAGGAATTGACATTTAATTCCTAAGCATAAAAAAACCTTGGTGAGGCTCAATAGCCTCGAGGTTTTTTTAAAAGTTGCTCGAAGTTAGCCAACTTAAGTCGAAAGATGAACTCAAAGGCTTGGTCAGTAAATGAGGCTCCAGGGGAGTACCACACTGATAAGGGAGGAACAATAATAGAGGGAAAGGACTCTTTGAAATATACTCATGGTTGAACTTGGCTCAGAAACACTAGATCCTGCTTGGATCAGACCATTGAGCCGCACAGATGAGATGATGCAAGATGGAATTGCTGAGTAAAAGGAGCCGATAATAGTGCATATACATGTGTTAGCATGTATGCTTTTAAAATGTATGACTATATATGTACAAACATGTAAATGTATGTGTTTGTGGATGTAGTGGAATCTTTCTGTTTTAAATATTGACTAAGTTTTAAATATATTGAGGTAAAAAAGAAAAAAAATCACATTGTAGATAGAATAATTTTATTCTCCTCACGTTGCAGATCTAAAAAAAAATTAAAACATATTGAAGATTATATCCTTACCAGAAGACGTGACAAAGTGACTGTTGTAAACACTAAATCCCTCCCCCATGAAGAATGCACCTCCCAACATAGACTGATAATTAGCGACCTAATAGTCAGGACGAGACGTACTAGACAACAGAAGAGGACTATCCTCAGGAGAAAAATATGGAAGCTAAAGGACCCCACAGCCAAAAATAAATTCCAAAGCATATTACTTGATGCTTTCGACAGTAAGGAAGAGCAATTAGAGTCGTACAAGGTAGAGGAACAGTGGGAATTCCTGAAAGCAAACCTGCTGACGGCGACAGACGAAGTCTGTGGCTGGAGCAGGCCTGTAGGCAGGAGGAGAGTAACATGGTGGTGGAACAGTAAGGTGGAGGGGTCAATTAAGGCCAAAAAGCAGGCTTGGAAAGTATGGCGGGATGGGGGAAGCAGAGAAGACTATCAAGTGGCCAGGAGGGAAGCTAGGAGACAAGTGTACTTCGCAAGAAGGGAAGCAGAGGAAAGAAAGTTCAAGCATGTTCTACAACGTGAGGACCAAAAACGTGAGGTGTTCAGGATTGCTAGGCAATGTGTCAAGGAAAACAGTGATATTGTCGGGGAGAAGTGTGTACTTAACGATGACGGCGTACTTGCCATCACCGACGCCGATAAGAAGGTAGCTTGGAAGTGTCACTATGAAAGGCTACTAAATGAGGAGAATAAATGGGAGAAAGACAGTCTCCCCCACATCGACCCAATAGAGGGACCAGCAGTGTTAGTCGAGGGTAGTATAATAAGTAAGGCAATCAAAGATATGAAGACAGGCAAGGCGGCTGGGCCTTCGGAAATAGTTGCCGAGATGCTGAAGGCATCTGGTACGGTGGGACACACCATGGTCACCCGGATAGTCAACCAAGTCATACAGAATGGGGTTGTTCCGAAGGACTGGCGTAGCAGCATCATCGTTAACTGTTATAAGGGTAAAGGAGATGCCCTAGATAGGAGTAACTATAGAGGCATTAAATTAATCGACCAGGTCATGAAGGTCACGGAAAAAGTAATAGCGCAACTAATCAGAGAGCGAATTGATCTAGATGAAATGCAGTTCGGGTTTGTGTCAGGAAAAAGTACCACAGACGCTCTTTTCATTGTACGACAACTACAGGAGAAGTACCTAGCTAAAAGTAAACCCCTATACTTAGCGTTCGTCGACTTGGAGAAGGCCTTCGACAGAGTCCCCCGTTCCATTATCTGGTGGGCTCTTAGAAAACTAGGTGTTGATGAATGGCTTGTGAGAGCTATACAAGCCATGTATAAAGAAACAGTCAGCAAGGTTAGAATTAGCAACGAATATAGTGAAGAGTTTAGTGTAAAAGTTGGTGTTCATCACGGCTCTGTTCTTAGCCCCCTACTATTTATTATTGCCCTCCAGGCTATAACAGTGGAGTTCAAGACCGGCTGCCCATGGGAACTCCTATACGCAGATGATCTAACGCTCATAGCTGAATCAATGGCCGAGTTAGAGAAGAAATTCCAAACATGGAAGCACGGCCTAGAATCAAAAGGCCTTAAAATTAACCTGGCTAAGACTAAAGTTCTAGTTTGTAAGAAAGAAAATAAGGCGGCGGTCCCCTCCGGGAAGTGGCCATGCGCAGAGTGTAGGAAAGGCGTAGGTAGAAATTCCATTTTGTGTCCCAAATGCAAAGTTTGGGTGCATAAAAGATGTAGTGGGATCACAGGTAAGCTAACTAAGAACATAGATTTTACATGTGGCCGGTGTTCTGGGGCAATAAGTAGCAGCAAGTGCCCACAAAATACTAGCTCTTTCAACTGCGCAGAGGGTTCTATAGAAATAGTGGACAGCTTCCGTTACCTGGGTGACAAAATCAGCAGTGGGGGAGGGTGCTCTGAAAGTACAGTAGCTAGAGTCAGAACTGGGTGGAAAAAGTTCAGAGAGCTTATACCACTATTAGCCGCTAAAGGGTTCTCCCTAAAAATGAAAGGCAGGTTGTACGATGCCTGCATACGAACAGCAATGTTGCATGGCAGTGAGACCTGGGCATTGTGTGCAGAGGATATACGCAGACTAGAGAGAAACGAAGCTTGCATGCTCCGCTGGATGTGTAATAGTAATATACGTGAACGACAAAGCATAAACGAACTAAGGAAAAAATTAGAAATAAGAGGGATCAGATGTTGTTTACTAGAGAGAAGGCTACGTTGGTATGGTCACATGATGCGCATGAAGGACGATAGCTGTATAACAAAGTGCAGGGCAATAAAGATAGGCGGTAGCCACGGAATAGGCAGACCCAGAAAAACCTGGGACGAGCTGATAAACTCCGACTTCACACACTTACACCTCACCAAGACAATGTCACTGGACCGAGACCTTTGGCGGTACTCAGTAATAGAGAAGACCCGCCTTACCTAAATACAAAGTAAAAACCTACTACAGTCAGTAGGCATCTCTAACAAAATACACCCCCGTCCCACCACCCCCACCCCATCCACACCGCCCCCTTCTATGTAAAGTTATGTTGGTGCCACACCATCCAGGCCGAAACAAATGAATCGTGTAGGTGTCACGACAAAAAAACACACAGTCCACGCTGTAATGTGGCCGTGTAGGCAACACGGTAAAAACCTCCCAGACCCACACTGTAAATGTGGTTGGTGTTAGGAAGGGCATCCAACTGTAGAAAACCTGCCAGACAGTCCTATGCGAGCAAGACAATCACTCTTGCTTCAAGTGGGAAAACCCCCGTCCAAACCCATGCAAGCGTGGAACACGGACGTTAAACGTTGATGATGATGATGATGATGAGCTATTGGGTAAGGGTGTTAATTTTCGCCTGATGGTCCTTCAAAGCAAGTCGCTGAGTCTCTATACAACTTTGTAAAACAGCTGCATGTAATGCTTTGTGAACGCTATTGTCACCGTCTAATACTGTAATTGTATGTGTGCCTATGACAATTGATACTGTCACCATCATCGCTTTTGAAAATTCTGCTTAGCGAACCAGTCCTCCTCGTCCTGTCACATGGCTTAAATAAGGCGCCACCCTTTTCTCATCACATGACTTATTACCTCTGGAGCATGTTGACTCGTTTACGCTAGATCGTAAGTAGCAAGATTTTCACAATCATAAACTAACTAATCATTTCTATAACAATTTTTCCACATGTACCTAGGTTTATTTAGATTAATTTTAAGTCGCTTCTCTCTTAAGAAGTTTCCTTTTGTCTTTCAATATTCCTTCTCTTTCCTCACTTGTTTAAGCTGATTTGTTTTTGTTCATTACAGAGGAATCTTTGTAAAATATCCCCTTTCTCTCAAACAGCATGTTTTTCGCATCTCCTCTTTCTCTCTCTCTTGAGTTTGTATGTATATATATGTGTGTATATGGTGTGTGTATACACACACACACACACAATATATATATATATATATATAAAAGAGAGAGAGAGAGAGAAGATAGAGGAAGATATATATATACGCACCGCTCTATCTCTTTCCTTCGTACACACATTTCTTGCTGATATTTTGTACTTAATGATATATACGCGCGGTTTCTTGTTTTACTTTCATAGTTTTAGAAGGCTTGCAGTTCTAAACAACCGCTGGTCATTTCTAAGACACTCTGTAGACGTAGCCATGCTGGAGCATTGAAACGAACACTCAAACACAAACACATTTTCTCTCCTTTTCATTCAAACATTGAATCAGTGTTTTTCTGAAATATAACAATAAACAAACAATCTGTATATCAAACATTTCTTTCATATGTGTTTTTTTCTGTATACACGTTGCTTGCATGTGTGTATTTCATTAATTTTAATTCTCTCTCTCTCTCTCTCTCTCTCTCTCTCTCTCTCTCTCTCTCGTAACGATGTTTAAATTAATCCCTCATTTAGTTCAGGCTCTTTTAAATTAATCTTTTCTTGTTAGAAGTTCTAGATGAAGTTATTATATTTAGATTTATCAGTACAAATAACTTAATGTGGTTTAACCCTAGGTAAACACTGATCGAGCAGATCTATGATCAAAGGCATTCCAGCAATGACCATCTCGTCTTTTTCATATGTACAGAGTATCTAGGACCATGTTATCCAATTAAGACGCTGGAGTGTGATTTCAGGGGGGATATTTGGTTGCTGTTTCTATCAGGTTAAGCGAACACGATAGTTTGTGTAGGGACTAGTGTTTTCTCTAGCCACCAAAAAAGTATATTTGCTATGGTAATTTTTTTTATTAGTACACCCGTCTCTGGGGAGGGTGTTATGGAGTTCTCGGATGGGGGAATCAGAGAAAACGAGTAATTTATGACGGTTCTGAAGGCCCAAGACAAAAAAGCATAGGAAAACATAGATTATTTGGAATTAAAAAAAGATTTTTATTATTAAACTCGTCTCTAAGACGGTGGGTGTGATTTAAGGGAGATTTAGCTGCTATTGTTAGTATGTTAGGCGAACACGTTGGCCCGTGTAGAAACTAGTGTTTTCTCTAACCACCAAGAAAGTATATTTGTTATATCTAATCTATATAAACAAATAAGAAGACAATGCATACACACATGTTCCTGTAACTCCCAAGGGAGTCGAAGGGGCGCCTTATTAACATACGGCGTTTCTAAGGCATTTTAAAACCTGGCGGAGCCCATCTCCTTTCCAGATCTGAGTACAGCAGATTTCTTCCAGAGGATAGAAAGAATGTGAGAATGGAAGTGAGAAAGAGCCCTTTCAGTATTTAAAACGGTAGGAGGGCGGAGGATTGACATAATCGTTAGAGCATCCGATGAGATTCTTGATAGTATTTCTTCCAGCTCTTTACGTTCTGAGTTCAAATGGTCAACTTTACCCTTCATCCTTCTGAGGTCAATAAAATAAAGTTCCAGTCAAGTACTGGGTCAATATAAGCGGCTTTCCCTTCCTCATAAATTGTTGGCATTATGCCGAAGTTAAAAATCATTTAAAACGGTAGGGTGGAATTTGAGGTAGTTTTGGCTGCTATTTCTAACAGGTCTAGCGACTACTCAGAGACTCCTTCGTTTATTCGTTGTTTAAGTATGCTGGTTAGTGCCAAATAGGGCCATCAAACGTATTTTAGACTTCATCTCTATACTAAGTAGGGTCCCAATTAATAATTGTGATGAGAATTATAGAATTAAGTACTTGAGTTTAAAGTTAAGAAGGATGGAGTTAATGTTAGCTGATTTCTACTTCGTTTGTGTATAGAACATGCATAATTTATGTGTGTATTGTGTGTCTGCGTGGGTATCTGTGCCTGTCTATGTGTGTATCTGCGTCTGTCTATGCATGTGTGTGTCTATGCGCGGATTGTGTCTATGTGCAATATATGTGTCTATGCATCTCTGTATATGTGTCTGTATATATATATGTATGTCTGTGTGTGTGTGTGTCTGTCTGTCTGTCTGTCTGTGCTTATAAATATATATGCGTCTGTGTGTGTCTGTGCTTATAAATATATATGCGTGTGTGTGCATTTAAAATCTACTCATGCCGACATCAACTCGATGTCAAAAAGCCACAGAATTCAACTAGAATGGCTGTTTCTGTTTACTCCATCCTGTTCCTCTTTATATACAAGGGCCTGCTGACTTATCCTTCTTTATAGATGAGGGTACCCTGCCCTTTCCCTCTTTATATATGAGTATCTGTCGTCATTACCCTCTTTATATACAGCTGTAGTTTGCCCTTTCCTTCTCCCAATGTTTCTTTCCTTAATCCCCTTTTTGTTAGAAGGCTTTTAATTTTATCTACCGTCTTTAAATGTTTTGTGCCAGTCATAACCCCCTTCAGGCCCGTTGCCAGGCTTTGGTACTCCTGGAGGGAGTTCAGAACATTCTTGGTGGACACTTTAATTCACAATATTCTAAGGCAGTGTTTCAAAGGTAAGCATACCACTGTAAACTATTATAAATCTGAGGGTACACCAAAAGTAGAGGGGGAAGGGAGTCCCTTCTCGTGACACCCTCCCTTTCAGGGACGGGTCCGATCTTCTTTACTTTGTTCAGTCTATACCCCCACCTTATTTCTTCCCCATTTCCTGCCAGAATTTTAGACTATATTTTATCGCAAAACCAAATATTTTCTTCATTTGTTTACATATGTTTTTCATTCAAACAGCAGTGAGCAAGAGTTTAGTTAGTTCTTAGATATTTTTCCAGAATTTATCTAGGAAAACTTGATTGTGGATTCTGCATTAATTTAGGTAAATAAAATGGCATATAATAGAATTAGAATGAAAGGAAAACCCCAACAATAAAATGTAACTGAAATGTACAAATCTTATCAGAACCATAAGCATATTTCTTTTCTAGCACTCATATGTCTGTTTCAGCTTGTTAAGCTAATTTATTGGTAGACAGCAATTGACTGTAAAGAGCCTGTTGTGAGGGAGCAGGTTGGTTTTTAAAAAAATGTTCACAAATAAATCATTCCGAAAATAATTTTCACAGATAAATCTCAGTCAAATGGCACAAATTTACAATACAAAAGGTACCTTTTATTTTCATTCACTTTCATTCTATATACCAAATGTAAAACATCCTCACTTGATTACTTGTATTAGTGGTATTGATCAAAAACTTGCTATTGAAATCTATTGCTTAAAATGGAATATAGACAATAATCACACCAGATAAAAACCATACATAGTAAAAAAAAAAATAAGACAGTATAAGATGAAATATAATTATTTAAGTTTTTAATAGTTAATATTATGAAACAATTTACCTGATAAAGTATAAGCTAGAAATTCAAATTCTGTATTATTTTTTTGCTAGAGGAAGTTGTTGTTTTGTAGGGTGGCAGGTTTGTCTGGTAGGGTGACAGGTTTGTCTGGTAGGATGGAGGTGGGGGGGGGGGAGTTTCTCTGGTAGGATGGGGATTTTGTTTGGTTGAGTGGGGTGTTTTGTCTGCCAGGATAGGGATTTTAATAGATCCATGCCCTTCCTCTCACAAACAACTTAGATAGAGGTGCATTTTATTGTGCCACCAGCACAATAAATATTCCCCACAGTGTCAGTTTTTATTCAGAGTTACTGCTCTCCTAGGAGTTCAGACTCCCTCCATGCAAATGTTTATTTGGAGTAACTGCTCTCCTAGGCAGGTTGCTTTCACTACAGCTTATAGTGTCCTTATCTCCTCTGTACAATTTTTATTTGGAGTTACTGATCTTCTTGATGGGCTGCCCTTCATGCAATTATTTATTTAGAGTTAACTCCAAATCCTAGGTGGGTTGCCTTCACTGTGGAAGGATGTAAAAACTTGTTTGTGCCTTTTCATGAAATCATTTAATGTCTGTTTCTCCTTGTTATCAAGGGCTAGGCAGGTCATCACAGACAAAATCAGTACTTAATTGGAGATACTGATCTCTCAGTGATTTTGTTAGCTGGCTATTGCAAAATAATTTCTGTTTTTTTTCTGTGAAAATACTTGATGTTCCAATGAATACTCTTAAGAAGAGAGAATATATTAATCTGTGCTTAACTAAATATACCTGAAAATATCCAGACAAAAATAGCCTTGTATTTTTCTCATGAATGAACTTAAATGACACAGTTTATCCCAGCAGTGTGCTGTGCTCTTTTGTGTATGTGGTTTCATATAGGCTAATAATGTATTTTCAGCCATTATATAGTTATCAGAAGATAGAAATGGTTGGATGACTTGTTGATGTGGACTCTATTGTGTAGCAATGATTATTATGGAGATAGCTAATGAAAATAGACAAAAACATAGTTAGCACACATCATTATGGCTGCATTATAACACGCATATGCGAGCAGTTGGTAGAATTGGACATCAACCAAGCAGATTGAGATGGCTGTGGCAATTATTTGTTAGTGTCTGTTGAAAACTGAAATATGTTGGACACTTTTTAACCTCTTCATTAACATATTTTTAATGGATGTCACTGCCTATGGTTTAATCTTGTTATCACATTTTTAATGAATGACAGTCTTTGGTTTTACCCTGTCAGTACTATATTTCTAATGAAAGACACTGCCTATGTTTTAATCTTGTTGTTACCATATTTTTAATGAAAGATAGTCTTTGGTTTAACCCTGTCAGTACTATATTTCTAATGAAAGACTGCCTATGTTTTAATCTTGTTGTTACCATATTTTTAATGAAAGATAGTCTTTGGTTTAACTCTGTCAGTACTATATTTCTAATGAAAGACACTGCCTATGTTTTAATCTTGTTGTTACCATATTTTTAATGAAAGATAGTCTTTGGTTTAACCCTGTCAGTACTATATTTCTAATGAAAGACACTGCCTATGGTTTAATCTTGTTGTTACCATATTTTTAATGAAAGATGTCTTTGGTTTAACCCTGTTGGTACTATATTTCTAATGAAATACACTGACTATGGTTTAACCTCTTCATTATCATGTTTCTAGTAAAATACACTGCCTATGGTTTTCAAATAATTGATGAAGAATTTGGAGGGATTTACTAAAATTGTTAATAATTTCATTTCTAAGGTAAACATAAGGTTTTTATATAAAATTATGTTCAAAGATTTTAATTTAAATAGGAATCCTTTAAAATGGGTGGTTTTGTTTCATTGAACCAGAGGCAGTTTTAGGCGGGTTGGTATGAAAATAGTTAAAATTTGAAAATAAAATGTAAAGTGAAATTCTATTCTGTCTTCTATGCTGTCATGTGTTAAGCAAATGACAAGCCAGCTTACCTGGTGATAGCTATTGTCAATTTATTTTCAATGCACCTTTTACAATTTGCTGCTTCACTCTATTTTTCTGTCATGGAAACAGACCTCTCTTTAGGATATTTATAACAGGTTAAATTTTGAAATGTGTGAACACTATAAATAATAGTTGAGAAAATCAGGTAAGGTACCCCTGGAGACAAAAAAAAGTGGTCAGAGGCATCTGTAAGGAATTGAACCCCCACACCTCTCATAGGAGCTTTATTAATTTTTCCTTCTCCCAGTTTTCTTCACTATTAAATATAGTGATCAGCTATTATTATGGTCATTGGCATTAGGAACACACATTTCAAATTTTCCCAATATCTCTTAATTCAATGGTACTGGTACATGTGGTATTTGATGACTTATATGACTCACTTTTTTCTTTTTCATCAAAAATAGGCTCATCAGGTTTTATATGCAAAGTTGAGTGGTATGTTTTATTAACATAGGTGCATATCTGAAATTACTAAGAAATATTTAATATATATTATATATTTTCTGCTGAAATGGTGGGGGTATTCTATGCCATCAAATATAGTCATTTCCAGCTAGTTAGGTAGACTGAAGCAGAGAAAATACTTGTTTTGTTTGTGACACAATTCCTGAAGCAAGGTATTTTTTTTATTTGTATTCAATATAAGAAATAATCATCATTGTTTAACATCCAGTTTTCCCTGCTAGCAAGGGTTGAAAAGGTTGTCACAGACTAAGTCAGTACTTAAGCAGAGATACTGACTTAAAAAAAAAAAATAACTACATTTTTGTACTTCTATTGCTGTTTGAGCTGCTAGAAATAGAAGCAAAATCTTCTTAAAATCATACCTTACCATCTGTACAAGTGGTTCACAAACTTATTTTGTTGTGGAACCCTTATATGATTTTCAAAAAAATTGCAGACAATCCCCATGCTTTTTAATTTTAATAAGACATTAAATGAAACCAATTTTTTTAGAGAAAGAATATATATATATATATATATATATATATATATATATAATAATAATGATATTATTTATAGTTATGTATACACTATATACAACTATAAACAGGAAAGGACAGTAATTCATTACTACCTTATTACCAGTTAGAAAAATAGCTGAATGTTTTACAGAGCAGTAATATAAATTACACAATAATCAAAGTTATGTTCAAATCATTTTATTGCTGACAATCGTTTCTTCCAAACTTCGTTTCGAATCATCGGAGCACTAGCAATATTTGTACATATAATTAACCTCCTATTCAACTGAACAATCATATAGATACATGGATATTAATGTTGTCAACAACAGTTTCGTATTTACAGAGTGGAATGGATGCGACATATATTACAAGAGAATTGTACAATAATTAAAATTAAAAAGGCACAGAGTGGAATGCATGCGACAGATATTACAAGGGAATAGTATAATAATTAAAGAGGCATTAAGGAAGAAAGTTACTCGTAAAACAAGGACACTAGCAGTACATATGCAAGCGTATAGAGAGTGCAAATGCGTTAGACATATACATGAAGGAAACAAGCAATGGTACTAGGCCTATATTATTATTGTATGGCAAAGGTATCACATAAACTAACATAGGTTTACAAGCATATCAAGCAGGCAAAGATGTTTTTGTATTAAAATTATGAGTTTATGGTGGATGTAATGCGATGATTGTTTCTGTAATGTTCAAATGTGTATGTGTTGAGAGTATCAATGTTATTGCTATCTTTTCCATTACATTGGTTAAATTTTATTTTAGTGAATGTTTTTAATTAGTTACAGCTATGGATTGTATATTGGTCCTATTATATTGTTATCCTTGGTTCGAGTTGTTCTATAGTGATTTTGCTTGATATGCTTGTAAACCTATGTTAGTTTATGTGATACCTTTGCCATACAATAATTATATAGGCCTAGTACCATTGCTTGTTTCCTTCATGTATATATGCCTAACACATTTGCACTCTCTCTACACTTGCATATGTACTGCTAGTGTCCTTGTTTTAAGAGTAACTTTCTTCCTTAATGCCTCTTTAATTATTATACTATTCCCTTGTAATATCTGTCGCATGCATTCAACTCTGTGCCTTTTTAATTTTAATTATTGTACAATTCTCTTGTAATATATGTCACATCCATTCCACTCTGTAAATACGAAACTGTTGTTGACAACATTAATATCCATGTATCTATATGATTGTTCAGTTGAATAGGAAGTTAATTATATGTACAAACATTGCTAGTGCTCCGATGATTCCAAACGAAACCATTTTGGAAGAAACCATTGTCAGCAATAAAATGATTTGAACATAACTTTGATTATTGTGTAATTTATATTTATATATATATATATAAAACTCAAATAATATTTATCACATTTTATTAAAAGACAGTTTATCTTGCAGAAGCCTAGAATTGTTTATTGTTGAACCCAATTTGGGAAACACTGGTCTCTACAAATTAGATGGGTTGCATATATTTAAAAACAAACTGTGATTGCTGCACAGATAAGTCAACCTTTGATAGGTAAAGAGTCAATAAATAAAATTGAATCTTTTGATTCTAATATTGCAGAACAACTTCCATCATTTTTTTTTTGTTGATGACATTAAGTCTAGTGGAGATATTTTTTATTGCCTTGGAACATCATAGACTGTTTATTTCAAAACGTTTTTGCTATTTGAAAACTCCCATGATAAATATTTATCATTGTTGTATTTTTTAAAATCATTATTGATTTGATAGATACACACATTTCATATGATAAGTGCTCATAAGGAGGTGAATTAACAGAGTTTTAGAGCAGCAGCTTTGAGGGTTTTGCAGTATATGTTCCAGTGGTTTGAGTTCACGTCCTGACATTATTCAACTTTGCTTTTCATCCTTTGGGGTCGATAAATAAAGTACTTGTTCAGCAGGGACAGTGGATTGATGGAATTCTTAAAGTGTTAGATGTGATGCCTTGTAGTGTCTATTCCAGCTTAGAGTATGTTTTATTAAAACTTTTTTTTTACATTACAAACAATAAAAATGATCCCATGGTTACATTTGATTTAACAGACTTTTTCATTAATGGACACATCTCCCTCCTTATTAGTCTGTTAAATACAGCACTTGGACTCTGATCTTCAGAATCTTACATCTAAGGGCTGACAAAAAAGTCTTACATATTACAACAAATGGAATTGATTTCAAAATATGAAAATTTTTAATTCTTTATGATATTCATTTTTCAATAGTAGTTTGTGTTGGTTTGATAGGTGTACAGATTTAATATTTAACACTGGTGTAAACATCTCAATTTTAAATAATATTTCAAACTCCCATATTACTTTGATAGTTATCAATAATAAAGTAAGGGATACATTATGAAATTGAACAACTATGGAACATTTTTACCATTTAGAACTACTGGTTAGAGAACCAATGCAATTTCAATCATGGTTAGGTGTGTCACTATGCCACTAACTTTCTTACTTCTCCAGCAGTGTTTAGAGGGTCTAATACTTTAGATCAGGGGCGTGCAACAGGCCTGCCAGACCAGTCAGAGTGGCCTGCGATGACCATTTTAAATTTTTACCTTGTAGGCTTATTTAGAATTTTTTTCGTAACCGTAATACAATTTTCTGTTAGTTGACCTGTACCAAATACCAAGTCTCACATTAATAAAACTAAATTATATTTTATTTGTCTTTATTGTCTAAAAATATATTCAAAATGTATTTATGACTCAATTCACTGGTTTTCATTAGATTGCATATTTTTTACAGTGACTGGCCCTAATAGTTGTTCCAATGTTCAAAGATGGCCTGCCAATAAAATATGTTGCACACCCCTGCTTCAGATGGTCAATCATGGTGAGGTGTCTGCAGTAGGGTGTCACTGTATCACTGTGCTACTGTGCCCCTAACCAGCTCCTCCTTACTTCTCTGGCAGTGTCCAGTAAAGTGAGCTTTTCTTTCTCTAATGATGTCTGATATGTTGGACATCTTTCTGTATAATTTTTCTTTGGTTGGAACATGTAATCATTTAGAAGTGTCATCTTTTAAGTTCAGGACTTGTGATTCCATTGCTTATACAATGTCACATCAACAAAGAAAATAAAATGTCAGTTGTAAATTTTCAAACATATACTCAATATACACATGTGGATGTCACACCTTTTCCCAGAAAAATATGTGAAAAATCAGTATGTAACTCATCTACTGGGTCAATAAAACTTCTGTTTAAAATATATGGTACAATGTAAATTTGCAGCTACCATTCCACTGGAATTTCCCAGAACTTTTTTACTCAATGATCATCATTCATTCATATCACATGTCCATAGCAGTGAAGTCTTCTCTCTTGCACAATATATTTGATTCCTCTTATACACAGTTTTTCTCTCAGCCCATCCACACTTTGTTGTTCATGCGTCTTAATATTGCACATCCATTGAAGCATGCTTAATTCATTTCTCTTCAGCCTTTATATATATGCTCTGCATTCACTGCGTATGTCTCCCTACCATGCAGCATCACACACGACATGGTCTTTCATTCACAGAGAGAAACCTTTTTTTGTCACCAGAAGTAGTAGATTGCTGAACTTTTTCCAGCCTGTTCTTAGTCTAGCTACTATACAATATTTTATGTTAGGATTTTACTCAGCATATATTTTCCTGTTGACTTTTGTTGCTTTCTGTTGATTTTTGTTGCATTCTATGGCCTTCTATTGACTTGATTTGTGTTGCCCTTTTCCCTCTGTTGCCTCCTGTTGTCTTCTGTTCACATCTGTTGCCCTCTCTTGTCTTCTGTTGCATCCATATATACTTAGTCAAGCAAGAACTGCTAGTAGGTTCCTACACTGGTTTATCTTCAAAACAATCAACATCCCATACTTCTCTGATGAATCGTGAATAAATATTGAGGCATATTTCTTTTTAAAATAATATTTATTTAAGGTCTGTGGAGTTTTGTTATCTTTAGCAAGGGATCTCTTAGTTTGCATAATTGTTCATTCATAAAACATACATATATATATATCGACACATATACAATTCTTACACAGTCAAGTGCAAATAAGCACACACGCTTAGGAATACATTTACATGTACACAAAAAAACAAAAAAAAACAAACACGCAATTCTGTTAGTATACCCTTAAATTCCTTATGTGTGAAAACATCTGTGTATGTATGTATGTATGTCAGTGTGTGTGCATGTATGTGTGTATGTCAGTGTGTGTATGTATGTGTATGTGTGCATGTATATGTGTATGTCTTGTGTATATGTGCATGTATGTATGTGAGTATGTTTGTGTGTACATGTATGTATGTGAAAATGTCTATGTTCATATATGTGTATGTCTGTACTGTCCATTGTAAAGTATTTTCTTTGGTAATTGATTTTGTTAAATTAGAATTAAATAGCTTCGTTGACAGTCACTCTCCAAATATTGTACTTCCCGCTTTTAGCATTAATGCTAATACAGTGCATGTGTGGGGTGTCTCTTAGTCATTTCCTTCTTTCTTCTTCTTAACCCTCTTCTCCTTCCTTTTCTATTTTCTTTTCTTTTGCTCATCCCATTCCACTTCATCTTTTCTTATCATCTTCTCTTCTGCTCCTCTCTATCTGCCTTTCTCTCCTCTTTGACTCTCTTTCTCTGTCTCATCTTTTACATCTTTGTTGGTCCAAGATGTTTAATGAGTGAGTTTAGATATAGGCACCCCCCCCCCCCCCCCCACACGCACACACACACACACACATAAATAAGTTTAGATACACGCAGGCAGCTGTATTTCATAGATAACTAATTTTCTAGACCTTTCTCTTCCTTTGTAAAATGTGGAGTGGGGATGACTAGTGGAATGAAGTGGGAAATATTCCTCTTAACAGTCCCTAGTATTGTGTGTTTTGATGTCCAGTATTGGCTGATAAGATGTGCTGAAGATTGCTGTCTTCTAAAATGATTCAATTTAGGGATAAAAGTCTAACTTCCGTTGCCTAAGATTTTTGTTTTATATTTTCAATGTTGTGTGAGAAAAAAAATTGTTCTAGTGTTTGTAATTAGTCTCTACATCTTAAAAAATAAATGTAAATATTTTATTTCTAAAATATATAATCTTCAATAATCTGACAAGTTACATTTGTTGGCTGTGTCTGTTATAATCTTAAGAAGGGTTGTTGTATGAATGGAATGGTAACTTCTGATGGTGTTGTAGAGATGCCATAGTGACATATGGCATGTCTTGGGAATTTTAACCCTGGCAGAGTCCGTCCTTCTCCTGGTCTGAACACAGCCAATTATTTCTAGAGAAGGAGAGAAAGTGATAGAGAGATATAAAGGAAAAAATGACTCTAGTACTGGACTGGTATATTTCTTTCACCTCAAAAGAATGAAAGGTAAAGTTAACCTCAGCAGTATTCAAACTCAAGGAGCACAGTGAATGAATATCACAAACCATTCTATCTAATGTTGTAACCAATTTGTCATCAAAAGGGTTGTTGGCTCTGTTAAAATCATGGCACATGTTGAGCCTTTAGTTATTCTAATGAAAGACATAGTAGGATTTGAACTCAAAACACAGCACTAGAACAACTTACAAAGCTAACTGAAACAAAGCAAGCAAGATAAAGAACATTAAAAACAACTACAAATTGTTTGCTCTTTCAGAACGTACATTAAGTCTTTTACTATCAACCCACATGTGACCACTCATCATTGTATAATACAAGAACCTATTTTAAAATATTCATGTTTAAATTAAAATCTTTAATCATAATTTTGAAGTAGAGCAATTTATGTTATGTTATAAACATCAGTTTAATAACTAAACTAGTTATTTTCCTAAACCTCTCCAGATTCTTTATTTTCAAAATTAATTGAAAGTCATAGGCAATGTATCTCATGCAGCCACAGAAAACTTGTCAAACAAAGGGTCAGGAGGACACTTCAGTTGTACCATAGACATGACAACCGTCTTAGTGATGGTGATCTACACAATAAATGATCAATCAACACATTCTGTTAAGGAATGGAATCCAACTGTAGAAAACCTGCCAAACAATGGGTAGGAGGACTCTTCAGCTGAGCCAAGGTCATGGCAACTTCCCTAGTGTTGATGCCATGATAAAATGCACCTGGGAGATCAGAGGCTTCACTTGAATATTGACCAATTAGTGACAACATGTCCAACCCTTGCTAGCAGGGAAAACAGATGTTAAATGATGATGATGGTGATGATATGGTTATAAAAATGTTAATGCTGTTGCTTGAAGAAGGATAAAATTTATCAGTTGAGCCTATCTGATAGTTTAAAAACTATTCAAAAGGGTTGAACAATTTTTGCTTTGAATGCTAGCCATAAATAAATGTTTACATATAGTCTTGTGTATCATCTACATAGCTAAAAAGAGAGATGATGAGTGTGTTGTAATGTGTGTAAATATTTGTTTGCCTGTATCTATGTATATTTAGATGTGTGTGTGTACATGTATGTGTTGGTTCATGTATGTGTATGTGATGCATGCGTATGTATGTGTGTTTATTACTTGTACTATTTCTGTTCTCTGTAAATGTGATCTATTCACTCTCAACACCCACACAACTGCCACCATACCCATTAGCAAAGTCTAATCACAATGGTTGACGTTTTTTGGGGGGTTTACAAAAAATGTCTTCCGTTGTTTATTCTCGAAGTGTAATCTTTCTTCTAGCCATCAATCATTTGTATTTTTATGTATTCATGTGATAACCAAATCATATGTTGTATCTAGTGTTGTTATTGATTAGCAGTATGACAGAAATAGTAGTGTGTCAGTTTAAATGTCTTCCAATATTCACTTATAATTGTCTGTCTTCTCAGTTCAAATCTTATTGCTATTGCATTTGACATCCACCTTGGGGCTAATAAAATATGTACCAGCTATAAACTGGGATTCATCAACTAATTCTTCATAATTTTTGGGAAGGTTTTTCTAGTTGGAGGCCCTTCCTATAACCAGCCACTTTACAATTTGGACTGGATGCATTTTTTAATGTCCCCAGCACCAGAGGTTGTCTGTCATGACTTATGGGTCTTCTCTTTTCTTTATCAGTTTTAATTCAGAGTGATTGCTTTCCTAGATAGGTTGTCTTTGCTATGACTTACAGAGCACTACTCCATGTAGTCTTACGTATTCAATGTGACTGCCCTCTAAGATGGGTTGTCTTCCCTGTGGCTTATGGAGCCCATGCTAATCCATGCTGTCATATTTATTTGGTGTGACTGCTCTCCTAGATAGATTGCCTTTCCCATAGCTTATGGAGTCCATGGTAAATTTTAAATCCAATACTTTATGGTCTGTCAAATCCCACAGATGTATATAGATAATGTGCTTGTGTGCAGGCATATCTGTATGGTTAAGAAACTCACTTCACAATTATGTGGTCTTAGGTTTAATTCCACTGTATGTTATGAATACTTTTAGAGTAAAATTTAGTAAATGAACATTGTATGGAAAGTCGGTGTGTGTGTATGGACATTCATATACACACTTACTACTCAGTTATATTATTGAGCTGCTGTATGGAAGGACACCAGTTCAACTATTGAAGTTCTGTGAAGCAAATGATACAGTTATCGAGGCCAGAAATATGAGAAAAACCTGTCGGTTAACTAGTTATATGTTATCTGTCCCATGGGATTCAGAAAAATTGACTTTGATATAATCAGATAGTAAAGACAAACAGTTAGTTAAATCAGTTTTAATTTAGAAATGAGATTTGCTGTAGGTGATCTGCTGTTACTGATGACACAATATAGAAAATAGAGCTTATGTATTAACCAATCTTCCTTGGATATTTTTGTTGTGAATACTATCAAAATGTTGATATTAGAATTACTACATGAGCAACTGGCTATATCATAGTTATCTGAAAAGTGAAACCAATTAGAAACACTTGAAAAATATATCTAAACATGTGTAAAATAGACCTAAATAAGTCCTTACGATATCTATCTCAGGAAATATTTCCCAACAAGTTATCTTAAATAAGTCCTAGCAACACAACTTATGGCCTTCATTCTTAAAAAGCTTAGCTCATATCAAACCTACCCTGTTAAGGAATGACTCATATCAGTGTATGAGATGTACTTTATAAAATATCACTGTTAAGAAAAAAATCTTATTAAAAGTAATGAAGTAATTTTCTCTTTTAATTTGCTTGTAGTGTCAATCAGATAACAGCCTGTTGTTTTATATTGGGAATATACACTGAAGGATTGGATAACTTCTCTAGCGCAGGATAACATGCATCCAGTACATTCTGTAAAGTTACATTTGCATGGTTTAAACAACCTCTAGTGCTGTTGGCATAATAAAATGCTTCCAGTACATTCTGTAATGATACACTTGCATGAAACGGACAACTCTTCTAGTGCTGATGGCATGATAAAATGCACTTAGTACATTCTGTAAAGTGGTTAGAGAAAGACAAGCCATAGAAAACATGTCAAATATGAAACATGAGTATGACAGGGACACCACAATCCACATCACAGCCTACCTATGAAGGAGGGTAGTAACTCTGAATAAGAGATATAGTTTAGAGGGGGAGGGGGATTCTTGAGTTCTTCTCCCATATGACTGTTTCAGTTGTGCCATGTGGCACATTAAAATGCACACTATAAGACACACAAGACCAAAGTTGAATGGCCTTTTGTTTTGATGTGGGTGGAGGGATTTTTAAGATGATGCACATTGTAATGATGTAAATCAGGTGTTAATTAATGATGATGATGGTGATGTAGGGGGTAATGATGGTGGTGAAGGCGGTGATCATGATAGAGATTTTGATGAGGGTGAGAATGGTAATGATTATGGTGGTGGTAAGGTGGTGGTGTGGGTTGTGGAGGCGATGATGCTAATGGTGGCAGTGGTGGTGGAGGTGGTGATGACAGTGATGATGATAATTGTGATGATGGTGGGGGTGGTGATGATGATGGTGGTGAGGATGTTGATGGTGGTGAGGATGGTGATAGAGATGATGATGATGGTGAGAATGGTGATGATGATGATGGTGGTGAAGAGGACAATGGTAACGGAGGCAGTGAAATTACTGAGTACAACGATGATGACAAAAATAAAAATGATCACAAGATTGCTAAAGAATTTTAAAACAAAACAAAGCAGACATTAAAACAAAACAAAACAAACAAAAATTATGAATGAAAACGCAGTGTTTTATGGTAGAATCTAATTCTTGGGAAACAAATTTAAAAAGTTTATAATTAGAGAGAATTTTGGTAGTTATATATTCCATTGACAGAAAAAGAAACCAAAATATCTTTATGTAAAACATTCCATTAATAAAAGGTGTATACAGTTTCTAAAGAGTATGTTACTATAATTAATTCTACATAGGATTTTATGTGTAAATCCTGATGGAGTTATTTGGGGTGCCATAGTGACATAAAGTGTGTCTTGGGCATTTTAACCCTTTAGTGTTCAAACCGGCCAGAATTCTCTACCTCTTTCTGTTGAAACTGGCTGTAACTGGTCGCTCAAACTGATGTTAAGGTATTGTTTTCAAAATAAATACTTTCAAAATCTCATAGATTCGATATTATGTGAGGTAATTATGTGAGGTAAAGCCTTTACCATTAAAATATAATAGTATATATAAAATAATGTGAATGCTAAAGGGTTAAACTTAGTACAGCCAATCATTTTCCAAGTCTGAAAACAGCCAATTTCTTTCAGAGAAGAAGAGAATCATAGACAGGAAGGAAGAATTGATCCCAGTACTGGACTGGTACTTTTTTTATCGACTTTGAAAAGATAAAAGACAAAGTTTACCATGGCAGAATTTGAACTCAGAGATCTGGAATGAATACTGTTAAGCATTCTCTCCAATGTTCTAACAACTCTGTCAATTCACTGCATTGAGCTGGCATAGCCATGAGGTTAAGGTGTCTGGTTCACAACCACATGGTAGCCTCAGGTTGACTAATGTTTTGTGAATGAAATTTAGTAGACGGAAACTGTGCTGAAACCTGTTGACTACCTGTGTTTCCATGTCTGGGTTTATGCCTACATCACTTAACAACCATGTTGTTTGTTTATATCTTATAACTTATCAGTTTGACAAATAGAGATTGATGAAATAAGTACCAGACTTATAAAAAAAAAGATAAGTATTAGAGTCAGTATGATCATCTTGCCCTCTTCAAGGCTGTGCTTCAGCATCGCTGCTATCCATTGACTGAAACCAGTAAAACAGTGTAATATACTCTCATACACACTTGTGAAACATTGTACCCATGTAATTGAATGCAATCATTAGGTCCCGGGTTTGATACCACTGCAAGTGTCATTTACCATAGGTTTGGGTCGATCCATGTCTTGTCGATCCAATGGATGGACTGTACCTGTAATTCAAAAAAATCTCCCTGCGAATTACATTAAGTATACACATCTGTAGAATGTTTAGCCACTTACAAGTTAACCACTTACACATTAATTTCATGGGTAAGCTCTCCAAACATCCTTGAAACTGATGGAGGTCCATTGATGTTGATCAATTTCTCTATAATTACCATATTCTAGAATGGGTACTTAATAATTACTGTAATTTATCATAGAAATATGAAAGCCTTAGACAACGCTTTGTCATGGGTTGGAATAATATTACAATAAGTCAGTTGAAATATATAATACTAGCAGTGGTACCCGGCGTTGCACGGGATAAGGTATTTTGGAACGCGGGCCGCCAACAGACCTAATCGTGGAAAAACTGCATGCCTGGACAATATGTAAAGAAAATAAACCGAATACTCTGATGGCTGGATAATCTTTAAGATTTTCCTCGATGAAGCAGGAAAAATGCAGGTTTTCATATAATGGGGATCAAGACAATAAATTATTTTTATGTGCATAATATGCCTTGAAATTTCTGGAAAATCGGCTAGACGTAACGCCTCCAAAAAGCCCTAAAAAGCTGAAAAAATGAAGTTTTTCACCTAATGCGAGCCCTAGGCCATAAAAAAGTTGGATTTTCTTTGCTCACCGTATGAAGAAGAGACTGACTAATACATAGTTACAATTTCAAGGAAATCGGTCTGACGTAACGCCTCTAAAAACCCCTAAAAAGCTAAAAAAAACGCAGTTTTTCACCTAATGCGGCCCCAACAGATAAAAAAGTTGAATTTTTTATGTGCATAACATAAGTAATACACATGTAAAGTTTGAAAAAAATTGGTTGGGTACTTCTCGAGTTTTAGGGATTCAAACTCACAGACACACACACACACACACACAGACATCCTCAGGGAAGTGACGTAATGCAGACAGCCAGACATACAGACAGATATTATAAGGGCGCGACGTTATATGTATGTATGTATCTAAAAAGAGAAAGACTAAGAATTATAGAGAGAGATCGCTAAATCACCTAATGCGGTCCCTAGGGCATTGAAAATTTGAAATTTTTTTTGCTCAGAACACTTCCAAACATAAGTATTACATGTGTAAAGTTTGAAAACAGTCGGTTGGGTGGTTCTCGAGTTTTAGGGATTCAAACTCACACACACACAGACAGACATGCTCAGTTTTATATATATATAGATTTTGTAAATTGATTTCAATAAGCAAGTCACTGAGGTGTAAACTGTTTTCACTAAGCTAGTATGTTGAGTATGATGTATATGGGAAAAAGAGCATGTGTAAATATTTATTAAGAGCTATGTCGCCATATTTATGGTTGTTGTTACTTAGTAGGAGGTGTGGTTTGATGCGTAAAATCTGTATTATTACTGTAATTTATTGGGTTTTTTTTTAATCTTAGTGTGAATTTCAGTCCCTCAACAGTAATATCCATGTCGGGCCATAAAATATGGTTTAAAACATTTGCCTTTTACACAATTATATATATATGTGTGTGTGTGTGTGTGTGTGTGTGTGTGTGTGTGTGAACCACTTTCATCCCAGCCCCCAGACAATACTATAAAGTGGTTGTTTTGGTGCTTTGACAAAAAATGCTCAGTCCACATTGTAAATTGATTGTGTTGGTATCACGGCAATAACACGCCCAGTCCACACTGTAATACATATTTATCTGGTGTTCATGATTATGCAATGCAGTTATCACAAAACCACCAATTCAACTTCATCAGACAGCATCTTGAGTAATAAGGTTGTTATGTAACATTCCTATTTCAATATGGGCTATTGATAAGGAGATGGTCAGAGACCATGTTTTTTTTCTGCATTCCATCCTCCTATGTATACTATGTGTATGTATATATATATATCTCTATATATATGTAAGTATGTATGTATACGTACATACATATATGTATACAGACGTACAGTAGCATGCATATATATATATATATATATACAGGTACACATATATATATGTACGTATCAGTTTAGTGGACGTTTATTATAACGCTCAGCCGTTAACTGCTCAGACGTTAATTTTCATAAGGAAAGTATATACTTTCGAACGTTCAACCATCTGGCAGAAGGGTATACGGTGCTGATGATAGCTAAGAAGCTTGAAACTAGTACATCGTTCCTGTGTCAGTGTTGAACAAAAAGGTGATGTGGTTGCCTTAACACCGTACGGCATAAATCAGGCTGTCCGTTTGTTTACAAACGGACAAAGCGGGCGTTATAATAAACGTCCGCTAAACTGATACATACATATATATATGTGTACCTGTATGTATATATATATATATATATATGCATGCTACTGTACGTCTGTATACATATATGTATGTACGTATACATACATACTTACATTTAAGTAAGTGCCGTACTAAGAGTGAGAAATGAAATTTCGTTTCATCCTATTACAACTTATCTATATATATTTATGTATATAATTGCAATGAATTTGTTTTGCAAGATTTTATTATATATTTCTGGCAATATTATAACAACATGACCAACTTGCATACTCGTCCCCTCTCCCAACTCTTACCTTCCTTTCCCCTGATATACTCCTTTTGTCCAACCCATGCATACAAGCATTGAAAGCTGGACATGCTCCACATTTGCTCCCTCTTGATGCTGCTGCCACAATGAAGAATCACTATGTTTGCCCTGTATGGGGATCTGGTGCCACAACAAAAGCACCCAGTCCACCCTGTAAGGTAGTTATGCTGATGACTTGATGAATAAGCACTGAGTCGACTCTGCAAGGTGGTTGTGCTGGTGAACAATGAAAAAATATCCAGTCATCACTGTAATGCGGTTGGTGTTAGGAAAGGCATCCAGCCATAGAAACCAAGCCAAAATACATCCATGTAAGTAAGACATGGTAACCTGACCTGACTTGTTTCATAATATGACAACCCATCTAATCCATGCAAGCGTGGAAAAATGGACGTTAAACCTTGATGATGATGATGATATATATATATATATACAGTCCACCCTGTAAAGTGGTTGTGTTGGTGACATGTCAGAAAGCACCCAGTCCATGTTATAAATGCAGTTGGCGTTAGGAAGGGCATCCAGCCATAGAAACCAAGCCAGAAACAGTTCTGTATACAGTCCCCCCTGTAAAGGGGTCGTGTTTGTCACACAACAAAAAGCAGACAATTTGCCCTTTAAGTTGTCATGTTGGTGACATGATAAAAATGTTCAGTTTACACTGTCATGTGGTTGGTATTAGGAAGCACATCCAGCCGTAGAAACCAAAGCAGAAACAGTTCAGTAAGAGCAAGACACAGTCATCTGATCTGACTTGTCCCATAATGGGATAACTTGTCTAACCCATGCTAGTGTGGAAAGATGGACGTTAAACAGTGAGGATGATGATATATGTGTGTGTGTGTGTGTGTGTGTGTGTGTGTGTGTGTGTGTGTGTGATACTCATTTAAAAACAAATTCCACTCCAGGTATCCTTATATTTTATAAAGAGATGTTCTTATATTCAATAGGAGTATCTCCCCTCCCCACCAACAAAACAAAAACAAAGCAACACAAAACAAAACTCACTTGAAAATAGTTTGGAGGCACATGGCTTAGTGGTTAGAGCATTGGCCTTGCAATCGAAAGGTTGTGAGTTCAATTCTCAGACCGGGTGATGTGTTGTTTCCTTGAGCAAGACACTTTATTTCAAATTGCTCCAGTTTACTCAGCTGTAGAAATGAGACGATAGGGACTGGGTCTCTATCATTCCACTGCAAAGTGGTCGTGCAGGTGCCATGGTAAAAAAGCACCCAGCACTCACTGTAAATGAGGTTGGTGTTAGGAAGGGCATCCAGCTGTAGAAATCAAGTCAGAATCAGTTCCCGTCCCACCCTTGCAAGCAGGGAAAAGCGGACGTAAAATAATGATGATGATGTATAAATATCACTTAAAATAGCCAAATAATCAACAGTTGTAGATAAAAGATACCATTTGTATATAAAGAATGCATTAATCTGTCATTGAAAGTGATTGTTTATGTTAATGTTTTATAGCCATGATATGGTTCATGGTTGAAGTTGTTTAAAATAGTTAACATTCATATATCTGCACAGAATAAAATAAACTTTCTTGAAAAATAAAGATGCCTGAAGTAGTGTGTAGTAAGTACATCACTATGTACGTATAGACATATAACTTCTGAGTCGTAGGAGCACCATTGTAACATACAGCATCCCTTGGGCATTTTAAACCTGGCAGAGTCTATCCCCCCTCCATGTTGGAACACGGCCAATTTCATCCAGAAAAGGAGTGTGTGTGTGTGAGAGAATTGATCTTGGTACTGGACTGGTTATTTATTGACCTCAAAAGGATGAAAGGCAAATACCTCAGCAGGATTTGAACTCAAAGAATTCAGTGAACTGGAAGAAATACTACCAACTCTGCCAATTTGCCACCACAAGTACATTACTATAAATTTATTAAAAATATTAACACATTAGTCTACTTGTTTGCTTGGAATAATTGTAAGGTATCTTATATAAATATTTTAATTGTTGTTTCTGCTTACAGTAGAGTTCTAAATATCATGAATATATTCCCTTCATTTACTCCTGTTTGATGTAATTGCATTGAGTTCTGTCCATGATTGACATTGGGATCATTTTAGGATCTGGTCTCTCCTTCTACCATTGAGATGTCCTTGGTTTCTCTTTCCAGATATCCTACCCTCCTGATAGATTTTAGAGCAACCACAAGTTGAGCCTTTGATGTGGCTATACTGTTTAAGGTATAAGTTGCACCTTTTCCATGAAAAGATGATGTGAAAAAGCAGCATGCAACTTACTGGGAAAAATCTACTTATCACAGAGAAAAATGTCACTTTTGATTATGAAAAATGGTTTAAACCACAATTGAAGAGTTTTCAGTGATTTGTTATATATATATATATATCATCATCATCATCATCATTTTACGTCCGCTTTTCTCTGCTTGCAAAGGAGGGACGGGAACTGATTCTGGCTTGATTTCTACAGCTGGATGCCCTTCCTAACACCAACCTCATTTACAGTGAGTGGTGAGTGCTTTTTTGCCGTGGCACCTCCACGACCACTTTACAGTGGAATGATAGGGACCCCAGTCCCTATCATCTCATTTCTACAGCTGAGTAAACTGGAGCAATGTGAAATAAAGTGTCTTGCTCAAGGAAACAACACATCACCCGGGCTGAGAATTGAACCCACAATCTTTCGATTGCAAGGCCAATGCTCTAACCACTAAGCCATATGCCTCCATATATATATATATATATATATATATACACACACACACACACACACACACACACACACACACACACACACACACACACACACACACACACACACACACACACACACACACACACACACACACACACATACATATATATAAATGAGAGGTATAGAGATTGTTTTAGCAAGAAGCTAACGGCATTCTATAACATATAAGCGACTATAACGTCAAGATGGGAAAAGTAGTTAACGAAAGATTTAGGAAAAATAACTCAAACTCATCCCAAAAGAGAATCAGGATATAAATTCATCCACAGAATTTAGTAAAATCCAGGGAAAAATCTATAGACCTTTAACTCATGATAAAATAAAGTTTGAAACACTTATCCTTCAATTTGGAATAACATCAAATGCTCTGTATAGTCTTAAAAGACTATTTCATGAAAACTTTCAGTGGAGATGGTCACGGTTGGAATTTCATTCATCAGCAGAGCTCAACAGAAAACCAGGGCTCTCACAGTAATATAATCCGAAAAAGGGAATTCTAAAACTGGCTAGTTCGCCTTCATGTGTATTTATGAAAAAGCACATGAGGAAAAGACGGGGCTAGTGACGTCAGGATGGAAGTGAATGTTTATTTACAAGAAATAGCAGTCAAATACATTCTGAAAAAACTCTACAAAGGAGTTCAGCAAAATAGCAATAATTATCACAGTTTTTATGAAAAAAACCGGGATTAGTCACAGATAGTTTAAGCACTCTAGGAAAAGAATCCGAGTATAAATATAAATGAGAGGTATAGAGATTGTTTTAGCAAGAAGCTAACGGCATTCTATAACATATAAGCGACTATAACGTCAAGATGGGAAAAGTAGTTAACGAAAGATTTAGGAAAAATGACTCAAACTCATCCCAAAAGAGAATCAGGATATAAATTCATCCACAGAATTTAGTAAAATCCAGGGAAAAATCTATAGACCTTTAACTCATGATAAAATAAAGTTTGAAACACTTATCCTTCAATTTGGAATAACATCAAATGCTCTGTATAGTCATATATATATATATACACACATATATATATATATACACATATATATATATATACACATATATATATATATACACACATATATATATATATATACACATATATATATATATATATATATATATATACACACACACATATATATATATATATACACATATATATATATATATACACACATATATATATATATATATAATGTAGGAGGTGAGTTTTATTGTAGTACAATAAAGCAATGCAGATATCGGATAAGAAGCACTCTACAGTTTGTAGGACTGGAGTATACATAATATATAAGATCAAAAGATGGTTAAATGAGTTCCATGTATTTTATTATGCGCATTTCAAAAACAAATATCATCATGCAATAACATTTGTGTTTTCATCAGATAAAATATGAGGACATGATATGAAGGTTAAAAACACTTGTGGATAGTGCAGTTTTAAATCAACATATGAAAAGTAGTTTTAGATTGATGTGTGATATTGGGGAAACATTTTTTTGAGGGTGGGTGGGTGGGGGGGGGGGGGTTAGGTTGGAAAGGATGAAAAAGAGGAGGAGATGAGAGTAAAAAGTGGAGGGGGAGGAGTATAATGAGGAAGGATGAGATAGGAGGAGAGATGGCTGATAGAGAGAGAGAGATAGCTTTTATAACTGAGAAAAATATATTGTTTTATATAGAGAGGTTGAAAAACCGTTGGAAGATAATGTATAAATTAAAAGAATTTGAAAATTAATGAAGAGAAAAATAATGTAAAGTTAAGGTTTGTATATTGAAGGGTTTAATAATATGTGCGATGAAAAGAAATTGTTAATATGTATTAAGAATAATATTTAAGGGTTTAATAATATGTGCGATGGAAAGAAAATGTTAATATGTATTAAGAATAATTTTAAGGGTTTAATAATATGTGCGATGGAAAGAATGTTGATATGTATTATTAATAAAACGCAGAAGTAATGTAAGTAAGGATATATTGTGAGATGAGCATGAATAAGTTAGATGAAAGTGAGAAAAAAATAATGAATAGAGGATGAATAATCTAACGTCAAAAAAAATGTTTATGTTTACGAAGGATTTTTTTCAAGGTGATATAAAGTAAGAATATAGTGTATGTGTAATAATTGATTCTATGTTAGGCACAGTGAGAAAAGGTACAGATTAGGGGTTAGAAATTAAAAGAAAAAGCAAAAGAAAAGAAAAGGAAAAGGAAGAAAGAGAAGTGATGAATAGGAATGATATAGAATATGATAAATAACTTTGAAATAAGGTAGAAAGATTGGTATATTTTTAAAGAAGTATATATATATATATGTGCCTTTGAGAAAAGGATTCTGAATTGATAAAGTTTAGGATATTAGCTGTATACTTTATGGAAAGTTCTGTGGAATTTATGTAAGCAGATAGAAAACAAGTCAGTGCGTCTATTTATTATAGAATCTAAATTAGATATAATGGTAAATTTTTCATTCAGACAGAGATTGCAAGTCTTGGATAGAGAACTGTTCAAGTATGAAGAAGCAGAGGAAACCTTCTTCCAAGAGTTGTTATATTTAATATTTTTGTCTTTCAAGGACCATATGAGTTCTGAGAGAGCCGTGTTGGTTCTTTTAAGTTTATATTTAAAAGACGAGTGATGATTATAAAGACAAGCTTTAAAGGAGGTGGAAGTGGAGCCAAAATAGGTGAAGGAATTGGTGTCAGTTATAACTTTACATTCGTAAATTAAGTTTTTATCAAGACAATGGTTGTTGAGAGGACATTTATTTTTAGCAGGGCAATTGCAATTAGAGAGATTATTAACGAGTGACCTAGTGTTATCTATAGAAGGAATTGGATTGGAGAAGTTATTTGCGATAGGAATAATAGTTTCTTGATTTAGAATGGGATTGAGAACATTTAGCGAAGTTGTGTTTGACGTTGTATTTGGGTTTGCAGAAATTAGCCTAGGGTTTACAATGATGTCGGGAGTACTATTACTATTATTATGATATTCAGTGTTGGAAGGATGAGATTTAGTATTTAGTATTTTATTGTTGTGTTTAGAGATGATGTTGGAAATGTTGGAGGATGTCGAATAGGAAAATTTTATAGTGTGTTTGTTAAATATTTTACTATAGATATGTGAGGGAGGGAAGCATTTATTTAAGGCACTAAAGAATAATTTAGGAATATTATTATTAATAGAGATGGAGAAAGGAGCATTATACCAGATTATGTTTTTGTATGTAGGTCTTTTATTAAAGTTATTGGAATGATCATGATTAATTATTCTACTGTAAGATTTCTAGAATTTGTTTCTTTATTATATTTGATTTTATCAGGATAGCCGGCTTTAGAAAGCGCGTTATTATAGTAATTGGCGTTAGCATCGAATATGTTTTTATTAGAAGATAGGTTAGATATTACTAACTGTAGCATTCATAATATTAGTAGGGTGGTTAGATTTAAAATTAACATAAATTAGGTTCTCATTGTTTTTATGGTAAGGGTAATATAGGCCAGTGTCAAGATTAAGAGATACATCCAAGAAATTAGCTAGTTTGATGCTGTTATCAAATTCAATTTTTAGGTTATGTTGGTTAAAGAGATTACGTATATTGTTCTTAATAATATTAAGGTTAACTATGTTGCAATTTAAGATAGTAAAAAGTCCATCGTCACGATAAATTCCACCGCGAAGTTGAGGAATTTTCCGACTCAAAGAGTTCAAAATAAAGATACCAATTAAATCTGTCAATTGGGATGAATTGGATGCTCCCATTGTGATGTCGAAGTTGTTAGAGGTATCAGCTCTGGTCCAATACTCATTGTTGAACTCAAGGATGGTTTTACGTGCGGTGAGAATGATGTGAAGTTCATCTGTGGTGATGTCAGAATATTTAAATGCGAAAGATAGAGCATTGTTGAGAAGTGAAGGCGAAATAGAAGAATAGTAGCTGGCAATATCAAATTGAACAAATTTTAGTTTGTTTTTATTATTCAATTTGTTGAACCAGTCAATCACTTCAGAAGTACCAAACCATAAATTTAAGTTCAAAGAAGAGCAATTAGAACGAACCTGTGGGATAATTCTATCCAAGATGGCTTTACTAACAACCCCCAGATCTGATTTAGAGGGGGCGATTAATCTAACAGGTAGTTCAGTGCGAAAATTAATACATATTAAATATTTAACAAACACACTATAAAATTTTCATATTCGACATCCTCCAACATTTCCAACGTTATCTCTAAACACAACAATAAAATACTAAATACTAAATCTCTTCCTTCCAACACTGAATATCATAATAATAGTAATAGTACTCCCGACGTCATTGTAAACCCTAGGCTAATTTCTGCAAACCCAAATACAACGTCAAACACAACTTCGCTAAATGTTCTTAATCCCATTCTAAATCAAGAAACTATTATTCCTATCGCAAATAACTTCTCCAATCCAATGTCCTCTCAACAACCATTGTCTTGATAAAAACTTAATTTACGAATGTAAAGTTATAACTGACACCAATTCCTTCACCTATTTTGGCTCCACTTCCACCTCCTTTAAAGCTTGTCTTTATAATCATCACTCGTCTTTTAAATATAAACTTAAAAGAACCAACACGGCTCTCTCAGAACTCATATGGTCCTTGAAAGACAAAAATATTAAATATAACAACTCTTGGAAGAAGGTTTCCTCTGCTTCTTCATACTTGAACAGTTCTCTATCCAAGACTTGCAATCTCTGTCTGAATGAAAAATTTACCATTATATCTAATTTAGATTCTATAATAAATAGACGCACTGACTTGTTTTCTATCTGCTTACATAAATTCCACAGAACTTTCCATAAAGTATACAGCTAATATCCTAAACTTTATCAATTCAGAATCCTTTTCTCAAAGGCACATATATATATATATATATATACTTCTTTAAAAATATACCCATCTTTCTACCTTATTTCAAAGTTATTTATCATATTCTATATCATTCCTATTCATCACTTCTCTTTCTTCCTTTTCCTTTTCTTTTCTTTTGCTTTTTCTTTTAATTTCTAACCCCTAATCTGTACCTTTTCTCACTGTGCCTAACATAGAATCAATTATTACACATACACTATATTCTTACTTTATATCACCTTGAAAAAATCCTTCGTAAACATAAACATTTTTTTTGACGTTAGATTATTCATCCTCTATTCATTATTTTTTTCTCACTTTCATCTAACTTATTCATGCTCATCTCACAATATATCCTTACTTACATTACTTCTGTGTTTTTTTAATAATACATATCAACATTTTCTTTCCATCGCACATATTATTAAACCCTTAAAATTATTCTTAATACATATTAACATTTTCTTTCCATCGCACATATTATTAAACCCTTAAATATTATTCTTAATACATATTAACAATTTCTTTTCATCGCACATATTATTAAACCCTTCAATATACAAATCTTAACTTTACATTATTTTTCTCTTCGTTAATTTTCAAATTCTTTTAATTTATACATTATCTTCCAACGGTTTTCAACCTCTCCATATAAAACAATATATTTTTCTCAGTTATAAAAGCTATCTCTCTCTCTCTATCAGCCATCTCTCCTCCTATCTCATCCTTCCTCATTATACTCCTCCCCCTCCACTTTTTACTCTCATCTCCTCCTCTTTTTCATCCTTTCCAACCTAAAAAAAAAAAATTTTCCCCAATATCACACATCAATCTAAAACTACTTTTCATATGTTGATTTAAAACTGCACTATCCACAAGTGTTTTTAACCTTCATATCATGTCCTCATATTTTATCTGATGAAAACACAAATGTTATTGCATGATGATATTTGTTTTTGAAATGCGCATAATAAAATACATGGAACCCATTTAACACATATATATATATATATATATATATATATATATATAATGGAGGCACATGGCTTAGTGGTTAGAGCATTGGGGCTTGCAATCGAAAGGTTGTGAGTTCAATTCTCAGACCGGGTGATGTGTTGTTTCCTTGAGCAAGACACTTTATTTCACATTGCTCCAGTTTACCCTGCTGTAGAAATGAGATGATAGGGACTATGTTTCCTATCATTCCACTGCAAAGTGGTCGTGTAGGTGCCACGGCAAAAAAGCAGCCACCACTCACTGTAAATGAGGTTGGTGTTAGGAAGGGCATCCAGCTGTAGAAATCAAGCCAGAATCAGTTCCCGTCCCACCCTTGCAACCAGGGAAAAGTGGACGTAAAATGAAATGATGAAATGATATATATATATATATATATAACTGAAACAAATAAATATATATATTTAAAAAAAAAATAAGACTCCAGTTGCATTTTCGATTTCATCTTTTTTTCTTTATACTTTCACTCGTGTAGGACACCTCGGTTATTTTTCATTTTGTAAAAAAAAACTCACTTTCTGATATATATATCATCATCATCATCAGGTTTAGCGTCCGTGTTCCACGCTTGCATGGGTTTGGACGGGGGTTTTCCCACTTGAGGCAAGAGTGGTTGTCTTGCTCGCATAGGACTGTCTGGCGGGTTTTCTACAGCTGGATGCCCTTCCTAACACCAACCACATTTACAGTGTGGGGCTGGGAGGTTTTTACCGTGTTGCCTACACGGCCACATTTACAGCGTGGACTGTGTGTTTTTTTGTCGTGACACCTACACGATCTCATTTGTTTCGGCCTGGATGTTGTGGGACCAACATAACTTTACATTGAAAGGGGCGGTGTGGATGGGGTGGAGGTGGTGGGACGGGGGGGTGATGCCTACTGACTGTAGTAGGTTTTTACTTTGTATTTAGGTAAGGCGGGTCTTCTCTATTACTGAGTACCGCCAAAGGTCTCGGTCCGGTGACATTGTCTTGGAGAGGTGTAAGCGTGTGAGGTCGGAATTTATCAGCTCGTCCCAGGTTTTTCTAGGTCTGCCTACTCCGTGGCTACCGTCTATCTTTATTGCCCTGCACTTTGTTATACAGCTGTCGTCTTTCATGCGCATCACGTGACCGTACCAACGTAACCTTCTCTCGAGTAAACAACATCTGATCCCTCTTATTTCTAATTTTTTCCTTAGTTCGTTTATGCTTAGCCGTTCACGTATATTACTATTGCACATCCAGCGGAGCATGCAAGCTTCGTTCCTCTCTAGTCTGCGTATATCCTCTGCACACAATGCCCAGGTCTCACTGCCATGCAGCATTGCTGTTCGTATGCAGGCATCGTATAACCTGCCTTTCATTTTTAGGGAGAACCCTCTAGCGGCTAATAGTGGTATAAGCTCTCTGAACTTTTTCTATCCAGTTCTGACTCTAGCTACTGTACTTTCAGAGCACCCCCCCCACTGCTGATTTTGTCACCCAGGTAACGGAAGCTGTCCACTATTTCTATAGAACCCTCTGCGCAATTGAAAGAGCTAGTATTTAGTGGGCACTTGCTGCTACTTATTGCACCAGAGCACCGGCGACATGTAAAATCTATGTTCTTAGTTAGCTTACCTGTGATCCCACTAAATCTTTTATGCACCCATACTTTGCATTGGGGACATAAAATGGAGTTTCTACCTACGCCTTTCCTACACACTGAGCATGGCCATTTCCCGGAAGGGACCGCCGCCTTATTTTCTTTCCTACAAACTAGAACTTTAGTCTTAGCCAGGTTATATATTTATATATATATTTATATATATATTTATATATATATTTATATATATATTTATATATATATATATATATATATATATATATATATATGCATCATTATAGGTATATCTTTCTAGATATAAGTTTCCACCGTTTAAAATAAATTACCTTTTTACTGTATTTTACTCTTAATATCCTGTAACGATTTACCAGAAAATATTTAAAAAACATGTTTATTAATTCAAATGTTTATAGTATTTTTACTAGTGGACAGATTGTTGTGAAATTTCGAGTATTATAGTAAAGACTTTATTTTTATTTTTAATGTGAAGCAGTCATAGTACTCTTTTGTACTTTAGAATGTTTTGCTATGGTTTCATGTAGTACAGGACATTAAGAGTTCAATAAAATATGACCTTTTCTGTGATTTTGTCTCCTGGATTCACTAAAATGTTCATATATTCTGTCCAGAGTTTATTTGGTGATACTTGTGGAAGTGTGTGACTCACAAAAATGTAAGAAGTGACACAGACTTCTTTTATAGGTTTGAAATAGTTTCTTAAACAGCCTCTGTCCTGACCTATTTTGGAGTAACTGAACTCTCTTGTGTTACTTCTTTTGGCATCGTCTCTGCCATAATCAAGCTTCTTTCTAAATGTCAACCAATTTCATTATCACGACCCAACAACTTAGAGAGAGAGAGAGAGAGAATGCTGTTCCTGGTGGTTTGGATCAGACAGCCATCGAAAAGGTCAACTCATCTAAAATAGATATTTTAGTGATGGAGTTTATAACAGCAATAACAACAACAACAACAAGTGCAACTACAACAACAATAGCAACACCAGTAACAACAACAATAGTAAGAGCAACAATAACAACAACAATAGTAACAATAGCAGCAACAAGAACAATATTCACAACAACTGTAGCAATGGTAACAACAGCTTTACTTCATTGCAAGATTCCCAGATTCACTGATGATATAGAGATAGTGTTCATTAGAAACACAAGACTCGTTGATGACAGTATAAGCAGCTTAGCTTTGATAGTTAACTAATTGGAGACTAAACAGGAAACTAAACCAAATCCTAATGTATTTATATATATATTATATCTTACTACTACTACTACTACTATTACAAATTTATTAACTACTATTGTAAAAAAATGTATTTTATCCATTATTATTAGTATTATGAGGGCAGTGGGTTGGCAGAATCGATAGAGCATCGAACAACCTGCTTCACGGCATAGAGTTTCGGTCCTTTACGTTCTGAGTTTAAATCCTGCCGAGGTTAGCTTTGCCTTTCATCTTTACAGGGTCAATAAAATAAAGTACCTGTTATACACTGGGGTTGATTTAATTGACTTTCCCCTCTCTAAAATTACTGGCCTTGTGCCTAAATCAGAAACCATTATTAGTGTTATGGTTTTGGCTTTTTATGTTCAGAGTTCAAATCCTACTGAGGCCAACTTTGCCTTTAATATTTCTGAGGTTGATAAATAAAGTAACAATTATAAAACATTCATTTCAACACCACCCCAACACCTGGCTCTTAGGTATCTTTAGTAGAGTTCACTCTATTGTCCAGTTTAATGCTACCATCTGACCCTTGGGTACTTTTAGTAGATCCCATGCTGTTGTCCAGTTTAACACTACAACCTGGCTATTGGGTACCTTTAACAGAGGCCACTCTGTTGTCCAGTTTAATGCTACCACATGTCCCTTAGGTACCTTTAGTAGATCCCATGCTGTTGTCCAGTTTAACACTACAACCTGGCTATTGGGTACCTTTAACAGAGGCCACTCTGTTGTCCAGTTTAATGCTACCACATGTCCCTTAGGTACCTTTAGTAGAGCCCATGATGTTGTCCAGTTTAACATTGCCACTTGAACATTAGGTACATTTAGCAGAGTTCATTTTGTTGTCCAGTTTCACATTACCACCTGGACATTGGGTGGTAAATGTAATCTTCATTTTGCCCTAACATTTGCATGTCTTTCACCAACCCCCAGTTTTCATTTCCTCCTCCATTATTTTTAGTCATATCTGTTTTTTCTTTCTTTTTCTATATTTCCTTCCACATTGATTTCCATTACTTCTCTCACCTAAGTCACATTTGTTCTTCCTCAATACATGATCCAACCATTTTATTCCATTTTTCTTCACAACATTTATCACTGGCTCTATTCCTATCATCCTCTGCAATTATAATGGAAGATTTTAATTTAAATATGAAACTTTTAAAAGAGGTGAAGGTGCATTATCTAGTGATTAGCATGTTAACCTTATGATTATAGTGTTGTGCATTTGATTTTTGATTCTTGGACTGGGCAGCTCATTGTATTCTTGAGCAAGATGTTTTATATCTCATTGTTTTTCATGAGCGGACTAAGGCCCCTATTGAGAAATCTCCTATGAGATGTAATCTTGTAAGCAGTCAGTTAAACCTGCAATGTTGTATATATGACAGGACTGGAATACCTGTCATTAAAATACTCAAGAAATTTCCTTTGAGATGCAACCATATAAAACGCCAGCTAAATCTGCATAGGATGTATGTATGATAGAACTGGTGCCCCTATCATTAAAATACATGTATCATGGTACTTATAGGCAGTCTCAGGTGGGTTCACATCAAAAGAAATAACGTATAAACTATTTCTTACAATTTTATATATAAACTATCAAAGCACTGTATAGTTTTGAAATTCATAGAAAATGTAGAAATCCCAAATGCAGAAAATAACTGTAACCACAATCGATTGCTATAAACAATAGCTTATAGAATTTGTTTGTCAGCACCTCCTACGAAGAATCAAACTCTGTATCACTCAAAGGTGATACAGAGTTTGGTTCTTTGTAGCAGTTACTGAACACTTTTTCTGTCTCTAGGGATATTTTACCCAATTTTCTAAGCTGTTATTTATAGCAATCAACTGTGGTTGCTGTTATTTTCTGCTTTGGGGATTACTACATTTTCTATGAATTTCATACATGTTTTAATAACCTGTTCTTGCCCTCTTCTCATCTTGCCTACAGCAACAGCGATAAACAACATCTTTTGAATTCAAGTTGATTATTTCCCACCATTTTCAAATGGCTTTACTATGTATATATTTAGCTCACTTGTAACGGATTAACAGCATTTAACATCAGAGTTAATCTTCCTTTCTTTTTTTTGTTTCTCTTCATTTTCTACTCTCCTCTTTCCCTCTGTCATCTGACACTAAACAACTACAACCTTATGTGACAACAGAAAGTTAGGGATTCAGCTGCTTCTCCTTAGAATTGTTGTTGGTGGTGGTGGTGGTCATGCAGGTTGGTGCTGTTGTTGGTGATGGTGGTAGAGGTTATATTTGTTGTGTTGTTGATGGGGTGGTGGTGGTTGTATTTGTTGCTGTTGTTATTGGTGGTGTTGTTGATGTTGCCGTTGTTATTGTTGCTGTTGGTGTTGCTAAACCCCCACATCTGTTCTCTGTCAGACAGAAACCCCCAGATCCCTGTATCTATGGAAACTGCAAGGAAGGAAGAGCTTGTAAGCCATTATTTGACATATTCTTCATCTCTAAATATGTCATATTTATGGTGCCACAATAAAATGCTTCCAATGCATGTTTTAAAACAGTTGGCATTAGGAAGGGCATCCAGCTGTAGAAACTAAGCCCCAAACAGAATGTACTGTCTATCCTCAGTATGTGGCAACCCGTCTAACCCATGCAAGTATGGAAAATAGACCTTAAATGGTGATGATGATGATGATGATGATTATCTCTGATGAGAGGTTCCCAACCTTTTTTGTTTTGTTTACCTGGTGACAACTTTTTTCAAAGTAAATTACCTCTACCTTGTTTTGTTCAGTAAACTGAGTTTACTCTGCCATAATACAGCAACTAACAAGGGGAGGCATTTTAAAATATTATTTTTAACACTGTAGAAAGAAAACAAATTAGTATTTTAATAATTAATGTTCTGTACTTCATGAAATTACATTGGCAAGTTATTCTTAAAAAGTATAAAACAGCACTGATTGATCACATTAAATATTGAAGTTAATTAAGGGCAGTTAATTGGCAAAGGGCGGTTGATTGGCAGTATTGCTAGAGCGTCGGTCACCATGCTTCGCAGAATAGAGTTACGGCCATTTACGTTCTGAGTTCAAATCCCGCCGAGGTTAGCTTTGCCTTTCATCCTTATGGGGTCGATAAAATATAGTACCAGTCCTGCACTGGGGTCGATATAATCAACTTTCCTCTCCCCCAAAATTGTTAGCCTTGTGGAGGCACATGGCTTAGTGGTTAGAGCATTGGGCTTGCAATCGAAAGGTTGTGAGTTCAATTCTCAGACCGGGTGATGTGTTGTTTCCTTGAGCAAGACACTTTATTTCACATTCCTCCAGTTTACTCAGCTGTAGAAATGAGATGATAGGGGTCCCTATCATTCCACTGCAAAGTGGTCGTGTAGGTGCCACGGCAAAAAAGCACCCAGCACTCACTGTAAATGAGGTTGGTGTTAGGAAGGGCATCCAGCTGTAGAAATCAAGCCAGAATCAGTTCTCGTCCCACCCTTGCAAGCAGGGAAAAGCGGACGTAAAATGATGATGATGATGATGATGTGCCTAAATCAGAAACCATTAAATATTGAAGTTTACTCTAAGAGTGCAAATAATCACAACAATCTGTCCACTTGTAAAGATGCTATAAACATTTAAATTAACAAACCACATGACACCACATTAGCAAGGCATTCTTGAAAAGGACAAAACAATACTATGACACCAATCTTTATTTGAATACTGCAAATTTTCACAATAATCCATTTGAATTAACAAACCTGTTTTTATATATTTCCTACTAAATCATTACATGATTTATTTAATCAGTTATCTTTCTGTCATAAGATTACTTGACCATAACCAACTGACATTTCCGTGTGTGTTTGTGACAGATAGATAGAGATGTTATTTATGTTAGTAGCTTCATAGAACTATTTCAGTCATAAAACTGTTTTCTGTAAAAATATCCTTTCAAAAGATACTTGATCACTCATGAAAACCTAACCTACCAATTATGTTACTGTCCTTTATCTCACCTATCATATTTCCTTTTTTTCTGTTTTAGTATTTTTGTCTTTCTCTCACTATAGTTTTATGTTATAAGGACTAAGTAGTTGAGAAATTATAATGGATAGAATATAATAATTATCACCCGACATTCTTTGAGAGATCAGAGTCAATGTTAGTTGTCGTTGTTGTTTAATCTAGGATCAAAAACATTCCTGCCATGGCCGTTCCATCTTTTTAAGAGTATCTTAAAAGAATTTTGTGCAAAATATCTGGAGACTTCTGTATGTTACTTGAGAACATGGATTCTGGCTTCTAAGAGAAATGTTGCAAAGTGGAACAAAGCTGCTTTTGTATTGTAGAACCAAGTCCAGTTTCAGGTGGGTTGGTATCAAAAGGGTTGAGCTGGTGTTTGGAATATAATTTAACAAAGGTTATTACATAAAATTATGGTGGAAGTTTTTTTAGATAAATATGAAGCTCTTCCACTATTACTCACTAACAGCTATTCTCAACATCACTACACTACTCCACCCTCACCAGACACACCTCATGTCCTTCCACACACATTCCTAACCATTTCTCCCTTCTGAAGTAGTTGCTGATGGGAAGGGCATCCAGCTTTGGAAGGCTTGCCATACAAAGAGTTGTGAGGACCCTTCAGTCATGTCAAGAATATGATAGCCTCCCTAGTGTTTAGTGATCTACATGATACATGCATCCGATATATGCTGAAAAGTGGTTGGTGATAGGAAGGGCATCCAGCTGTAGAAAGCTTGCCAAACAGAGGGCTGGGAGGACCCCCTCAGTCATGTCAAGGACATGACAGCCTCCCTAGTGTTTGGTGATCTACACAATAAACACACCCAGTACATACTGTAAAGTAGTTGGTGATAGGGCATCCAGAAGTAGAAAGCTTGCCATACAAAGGGTTGGGAGAACCCCTCAGTTGTGTCAAAGACATGACAACCTCTCTTATGTACTTGGTAGAACATGATACCATACATGAGCGAGATGCTGATCCCTGGTTAGTCTGGAAGATCAGTAACCCCGCTTCAGTACTGACTTGTTCTATGTAGATCCATCTAACCTTTGCTAGCAGGGAAAGTGGATGTTAAAATGATGATAATGATGAAGACTTTATAACAAACAGCTGTGTATTATGGAACCAGGGCTAGTTTCAAGTGGTTTAGTATTAAGAGGGTTACAAACACTTGTTGCTTTATTATATATATGTCTGTGTGTTTGTGTATATGTGGGTTGGGGGCATTTAACATTAATTAATGCTTTCATTACCAAGTACTTTTAGAGATTAATTTCTTTTTGTTTTGTTGTTTTCATTGTTTTAACAGGTTAATTATCACCATTTCCACCACCATCATCAACATCATCTCCATCATCATCACCCCCTCTACCCCGCGCCCCCAACAACAACAACAGCACCATCATCATGATTAACTCACCATCACCACCATTACTCACTTCCAGTACCACCACCATCACCAACAACAACAGCACCATTAACTCACCATCACCACCATTTAATGGTTATTTCCATGCTTGCATGGGTTAAACAATCATATTGTTTTAACAATCTTAGTAATTTCTTAAGTCTAATTAAGTTGTTTGTATTGTAACCTTCTCCTCAGTAGCAATGTTGTGTATTTTATTGCTTATCATTAGACAGCTAATTAATGGCTAATTAACATTCAGTATCATCCTTTTAATCTAGAAAAAACCCTATATGATCAAATCAACTATTAGAAATAGCAGCCAAATTTCCACAAATCACATCCTACCACCTTAAAAAATTACTATGTTGAATGATGTCAGGATTCCTTCCTCAAACATTTGAAGACCTCAAGGCTAACCTTGAGAATTACGTTAAGGATACACATGTCATTGGAAATACTCAGCTAATGACACATTAATTTAACCCATTAACATTTACATTACTCTATATTTACTATTGTATTTTCATAGTAAAGGCTTTATCTTATAATATCAAATCTATGAGATTGTGATAGAAAGAGGTGAGAGAATTTTGGCTGGATACGGCTGGTTTAAATGCTAAAGGGTTAAGGAGGATGTAGAACAGTTGATTGAATGACTTAGCACTCATTACCATAACTCACAGAATATCCATCATCATCATCATCTTGTTGCACCTATATATTATGAAAATATATAAAAAATGTTCACATTTAAGTCTTGTACCTTTTCTAACCCCTAATGCTGTAGGCCTTAACAGTGTTTTTTTTTCATCATGCTGCCAGTATGATACCTCAGAAAATTTAATATCTCCCACCCCATATATAATGTTAAAACGATATATAGTTAAAAAAAATTGCCCCCATTATATCCAAATGCACCCCCCCCCCCCTCCCAACCACCACACACACACACACTAAAAAAAAAAGAAGAAAAAATTGCCCTTTTGTGAACCATACACTCCACATTTAGAATCATTGCTCCCTTAAAGTTTTCAAATTTATTGCTGTAAAAGCTCTCCATCTGTTTACTAAAGACATTTTAAGTATCACATTTCAATGTGTCTTCTTTATCAGCCTTTATTTCTGTCAATTCATTTCTATCTGGTCTTTAACTTTTATTTATGTTTCTGGCAGAGACATTCAAGTGTCAGACAGAATACTTTGCAGCATTTAGTTACAACCCACAATGTTCTGAATTCAAAATCCCACTGAGGTCAATTTTGCCTTTCATCATTCTGGGATTGGTAAAATAAAGTACCAGTAAAGCACTGAAGTGGACATACTTGAATTTCCCTCCCCCTCAATTTGCTGGCCTATGCTTTAATTAGAAATTATTATTTGTCTAATCTTACATTTCATTTCAAGGTTACTTGGTGGTTGCTGTGAACACTGTCTATCACTCATTACAGTCCCTTTCTTAACAGCTGCTGATCACACAACACTTATTCTTGTCTTTCATAATCTTCTTTCCTTCTCCTGTTAGATCTAAGAAGCCACCTGACCAGAAATACAACTGTTTACTTTCAACAGCTTCTAATTATTTTTCTTGCCAAGAAAAAGATTTTATAAGAGCAGCCCTTGTTTATCATATAAAATGTCTTCACCGTTTCATTACTGTTTCTAACGATGTATGTGATATATGTGTATGTATGTGTTGGAGTGTGTGTGTGTGTGTGTGTATGTATATATATATATATATATATATGATTATGTGTATATGTAACCCAGGACAATGTATCGCATGGTTGGGTGTTGGCAACTAACCACCAAACCCAGAGGGTGATTTTGGACACTCTGCAGAATGAAAAAAAATCTCATCAAAAGAGAAACTTAATCAATGGCCATCCAATAGTGTGTACATATTCATATGTTGTGTGTGTGTGTGTGTGTGTGTATGTGAATATATATATATGCATGTGTATGTATGTATGTGTGTGTATATATATAAATATATATATATATATATATATATATATATATACATGCATGTATATGTATGATGTATAAATGTATCTATAGCAGTTCAGCGCAGTGGATTATCAGAAGTGTTAGAGTGTAGGATGAGATGCCTTCTGGTATTTGTTTTGGATCTTTGTGTTCTGATTTAAAATACCCATGTGACCTATTTGGGTCGGTGACTTAATCTGTCATTTGGTTTAATATCACCACCTGGCTCTTGGGTACCTTTAGTGGTGTCCACTCTGTTGCAAGTATTCTGACAATGCCTCAAATTTGAGGATACCTTCTTCCCTCTGTAACCAATCACAGAGGCTTTGAAAAGTGTTATGGGCACTTTTCTTTCTCCTCTAACTAAGCAGCAAAAAAAAAAAAGAAGAGGAAAAATCTTAGTCTTTACAAGACTTTGTCAGGGATTGTAAACCTCTCATCCTAGAGTGGTGGACTTCACAGCCACGGGTGAAATTTTACTCGCATTAGATTTGAAGCTGCTCACTGGTGAGGTCTTTAAAAACTCACATGGAAGCAAAAAGGTTTTAGCTCAAGGAGAAAAAAAGCAAAAAATCCCAAACAGTAATTTATCTGTATATAATATAAAAGAAAGATGCTTATTCGTTGGTTGGTTGAATCACATAAAAACTACACACACACACACACAAATACATACACACACACACACACATCTAAAGAGAGAGAGACACACAGAGAGAGGCAGAAAGAGAGAGATAGGCCGTTATACAGAGAGAGATACAATTAAAGTGTTAGATATTCAGAGAGAGAGAATAACGTCCCACGAAAGTCTAGAAATGGCTTAAACTATAGATCCTTTGATCTATAGGAAGGTTTAACAATATTGTGTTAGCTTTTATAAAGTCATTTTAGTCTTTGATTTTACAAAACAAAGGAAAATTGATACTATTTGAAATTAATCTACCCTCCAGCTTTTATCTATATACTACTTACAGACCGTTCTAACCAAGCTAACCACTTCAGAAGCAATGTTATGCGGTATATTGCTGTGTTTCAGATGACGTCCTTTAGAACTAAAAAAGATCATACTGACTATGGTTATTTCACAACATTTAAAATCCAATGCCAATGCTACCATTTAATCGGCAGTTTACTCCCCCAGCCTAATAAGGAAGTTTTATGATTGTTTTTTTTTTATATCTCTCTCTCTCACACACATTATGGTCTCACCTCATACCAGACAACACATCCTATACAGTCATTTTCTCTTTTATCCGTCTTCTTTTAACTGTTCTCCTGGGTGAAGCTGGGTACCTCGGCTAGTGTAATATAAAAGAAGAAATATAAAATTGAAAAGTTGGATGTGATGCATGGAAAGTTGAGTGATTGTCTGTGGAAAGTCTGGTGTGAGTAGTGGGACTGAGTGGGGAGGGAACACAGAATGCCAGCTTAGAAGAGGTCACCATGGTATTAGCTGAAGTGGTAAAGAGTTGAAAAAAATTGTGTTCAGCTGTAGAAATAATGGTAAAAAGGTAGAGTCGACTTTTCAATTGCATCAAAGACAAAAGAGCCTCTAGTGCTGGTGCCATGATAAAATACACCCAATATATCCTGTAAAGTGGTAGTGCACTTTATAAGGGGGTTGGCATTAGGAAGAACATTCGATTGTAGACTTTACCAAAATGAAACATACCTGAGAAAGATGTAGTCCCCTGAAACATTAAATACTGATGTTATGAGACATTAAGTACTGACTTCATTGGTAATGACCCATCCAACCGAAGCTTGCATCAGAAATAAATGTGAAATGATGATGATAATGATTATCCTAGCACCCTGGAGTTAAAATAATATTTAACTCCTTAGTATTTTATTTGACAAGCCTTTTTCCTGAAATGATTATCTATTTCATTAACAACTAGGCTCAGTTATGACCATAGTTATACTACTTTTGGGCCTGTGTTAGTTTTTAAGTGAATGTGAGTGTGATTTTTGAAGGTAGTTAACTTTCTAAACTGCCAATGCAGTCTGATAAATCTTTCATATAAACCCCTCATTACCAATCAAATTTATGATTCACAAGATTACATAGACATATATAATCTACTTATTAAAGCTGGGATATTCACAAAAGCATTTTAGTTCTTAATACATATATATTAATTTGTTTAAATCTTTCTTTTGTTTCAAGTTATTGAACAGAATTTCGAAAAGGTAAGTATTTATATTAAAATTCTATGCTGTTGTGAATAAATATTATGACCCTGCTATTAATCGTTTTAATATCAAACTACCTTCAACTGCTGTTGATTCTATGACACAAAGCTGTTTGTTTTAAAGTGTTTATCTCCTTATAATATATAACCAGCAATTTCTCTGTCTGTCTGTCCAACAGTGGAAACACGTGCGCGCGTGGTTGCTATCTCTCTCTCTCTCTCCAGCTATCCCTCTCTTTTAGTCTGTCTGTTTCTCTCACTCTCACTCTTTCTCTTTGTAACACACTAACATTCCTCCCCTCTATCGCTGTGACGAATGGGGAGATGGAGGAGGAGGAGGAGGAGAGAGTCACTTCGTCACTTCACCTCTGCCTTTCTTTCTCTCCCCTCTCACTCCCTCATTACGTACAGACATTAGGGCGGTGGATTGGCAGAATCTGTAGAGAATCGGACACCATGCTTCATAGCATGGAGTTACGTCCCTTTACAGCTGAGTTCAAATACCGCCGAGGTTAACTTTGCCTTTCATCGTCACGGGATCGATAAAATAAAGTACCAGTAATGTACTGGGTAATTGCTGGCCTTGTGCCAAAAGTAGAAACAATTATTAGAAACATTGCTTCATTTTTACATATCTAAGCATTAGTAAAATAACTAATAATTTCAAAAGTAATTTTTCAATTCCAATTGTTATGAACAGCAAAACATTAATTTATCATTTTGTTCTAAGAAATATATATACATTTCTGTGTGTGTAATATATATATACACACAGAAATATATATACATTTCTGTGTGTAATATATATATATATATACACACACAGAAATATATATATATACACACAGAAATATATATACATTTCTGTGTGTGTAATATATATATATATATATATATATATATATATATACACACACAGAAATATATATATATTTCTGTGTGTGTAATATATATATATATATATATACACACACACAGAAATATATGGGCATTTCTCTGTTTGTCTGTCTGTCTGTCTGTCTGTCTGTCTGTCTGTCTGTCTGTCTGTCCTTCCCTAAAACTCAAATGTAGGTGCTACAGAAATATTACCTTCCCCTTCCTTTCTCCACTTTGGTACTACCAAGAGAAACACTGTCGCTATAGAAACATTACCTTCCCCTCTCCACTGACTTTGGTCACTGAGGCCGAGGGAATCGCTGGTTGCTATAGAGACACCTTGCACAAGCCAGAAGTAACCAGTTCGAGGCGGTTCTGACTTGACACCATGCCAAGGACCATTTGAAGATATATTTCCATCGTTATATCATAACGTTTATATTTCCGTCACTAATCTCTTTTTCTCCTTTTTCGTTTTAACATATATTTATTTCAAAGATTTCACCGTATAGATAACATATATATTTATACATGCATAAAAGACACACTGAGAGATGGTGAACATGTGGTGCCGAAAACATTTCTCATCCAAATCTCAACAATATCAGTATATACACTAGATTTGCTAGCAGAAAACCGCCCACCGGGTGGTTTTCTGCTAGACTATATATCTAAAACAGAGAATGTCTGTCTGGCTGTCCAATCACTAAAACTCGAGAACCACCCAACCGATTGTTTTCAAACTTTACACATGTAATACTTATGGTTCTGTGAGTATTTCAAATTTTCAATCCACCTAGGGGCCGCATTAGGCGATTTAGCGATCTCTTTCTATAATTCTTAGTCTTTCTCATTTTAGATATAATGTTGCGCCCTTATAATATCTGTCTGTATGTCTGGCTCTCTGCATTACGACATTATGACGCGGTGTGTGTGTGTGTGTATATATATATATATTTATATATATATATATATATATATATATATATATATATATATATATATATATATATATATATATATATATATATAGTGTGTAACGTTTTTCGAATTATTTACTTCTGCGTTCAGATTGATTTTTTTAGTTTCTGAAGATCCCATTAAGGGTGAAAGCAGCGATTCTTTGCTTAAACTTTAATCTGTTATTTTAATATATATATATATATAATTATCAATTAGATCGACCCCAGTGCATTACTGGTACTTTATTTTATTGACCTCATAAGGATGAAGGGCAAAACTAACCTCGGCAGGATTTAAACTCAGAATGTAAATAATAATAATAATTTAGACTTAAGGCCAACAATTGGTGGGGAGGGAAAGCTGATGACTGATACTATATTTTATTGATCCTGAAAGGATGAAAGGCAAACTTGACCTCAGCAGGACTTGAGTTCAGAATGTAAAGAGCCGGAACAAATACTGCTAAGCATTTGTCCAATGCTCTAATAATTCTGCCACTCCATTGCTTACGCCAGCTTAATAAGGAAAAAGTTAGTAATATTACTAAATTCCACAAAATTCTTGATTATTTTCAAAATTATTTCATAGGCAGTGTCTTTCATTAGAAATATGCTAATAAAAGGATTAACATATCACATTCATACACATGCTCTCTCCTCTTTCATCCTCTTGGCTACTATTCATTTTCTATTTGCACTCTTGGCCATGTTTTGCTTTGAAAAAATGGAGACATGTACATTTTATCATGGAACCAACATTAGAGAGGGTGTCTTATTCTCTGCAGTACTAATGAGCCCTCATTAGTATTGCAGAGAATAAGACACCCTCTCTAATGTTGGTGCCATGATAAAATGCACCCCAGTACACCCTGTAAAGTGGTTGGCAATTGAATAAAGATAATGTAAGGGAGAGAGGACTTATAGGTCACATCAAGTACATGATGAACTATCTAGTGCTGGTGCCACAATAAAATGTACCTAGTACACTCTGTAAAATGGTTGATGTTATGAAGGGCATCTAGTCATAGATACAATGTTAAAAATAAAATGTACAAGCAACACATGGTCTGGTCCTCTGATCCATCTAAGAGTGCAGTAATTTCAAATAAGAACTTACTCAGACTGTAACAACCTGTCCAACCGATTCCAGCATGGAAACCAGACAAAAAATGCTGTTGTTGCTAATGTATATATCATCATCATCATCATAATTATACATCTACTTTCCGTGCTTGCATGGATTAGACAGTCTGTCACATTGTAAGGCCTAGACAGGTCAAATAACCAGGTCTTGCTCATACATTCAATGGTTTCTACAGCTTCTTAATGCCAGGGTGTACTGGGTGCAATTTTTTGTGGAACCAGCACTACCAATTTACAGAGTGGACTGAATGTGTTTTATCATTGCATCAGCACTATCACTTTACAGAGCGGAATGGGCGCATTCTATTGTAACACAAGCACTAGAGAGGTTGTCACATGTTCATCTAGACTGAAGAGTCTTCTCAGATCCTATGTTGTCTCTGTTTAATCACCAGGCACTCTATCTTTCAGTCTCTTGTTCTATTTACTTTTAGTGTCATAGTGCTTGTACTTATGGATGTTTTTTTTTTTTGTATTATAGCATAACACCAGTTAGCTTGATCCTTTGGGAAGTTAAGTTTCTTGAAATCATTTCTCACAACTTAGTTCCATATCTTCCTAATTCTCCCTCTACAACAGGTTCCATTTACTTTAAGTGCTTTGTACATTTTTTATATTCTCCTTACACATCACGTGCCCATATCAGTACAAACATCTCTCTTGCAAGTTACCATCAATTTCTTTTATATTCAACTTTTCTTTTAGTTCACTTGTGTTCTGGCATCCATGCACACGAGCATTACACATCCACAAAACACACATACATATACTTGTATATATATATATAAGTATGTATACGTACATACATATATGTATACAGACGTACAGTAGTATGCATATATACATACATGCACACATATACATATGTACGTATGGATTCATCAAACATTTATTATAATGCTCGGTGTGTTTGTAAACAAACATCCCGTATAAAGCCGCAGTGTCCAGCAACCACCGTTGCTCGTTTGTTCAACACTGACAAAGGAACGCTGTACTAGTTTCAAGCTTGTTAGCCATTGCCAACAACGTATACCTTCCTGCCAGATTGTTGAACGTCCGAAAGTATATACTTTTCTTATGCATATTAACGGCTGAGTAGCCCAATTTGCATATCGAGTAGGTTAATCGGCCGGGTGCACCGAAAACGATAAACGGAAAAAATGAAACGAAATTTCATTTCCCAAACGAGCAACGGTGGTTGCTAGACACTGCGGCTTTATACGGGATGTTTGTTTACAAACACACCGAGCATTATAATAAATGTTTGGTGAATCCATACGTACATATGTATATGTGTGCATGTATATATATATATATATACATACTACTGTACATCTGTATACATATATGTATGTACATGTACATACTTATATTTAAGTAACAGCCATACTAAGAGTGGGAAATGAAATTTCGTTTAATTATTTTCCTTATATATATATATATATAAAACTGTAAATGTGGTTGGTGTTAGGTAGGGCATCCAGCTGTAAATTACCCGGCCAAATTTACAGTCCTCGTCGGAGTAAGGTACGGCGTGGCCAATTCTGGCCAGACTTGTCTCCCAGCGTGGATGGCCGTCTAACCCATGCAAGCATGGAAAAATGGACACTAAATGGAGATGATGATGACATATATATATATATATATATAATCATCATTTAGCATCCATTTTCCATGTTTATATGGTTTAGACTGGTTGTCACATTATGAGACAATTCAGGTGAGGAGACCACATCTTGCTCATACAGATCTGTATTTTGGCTTGGTTTCTACACCTGGATGCCCTTCTTAACACCAACTACATTACAGTGTGGACTAGGTACTTTTTATTGACCATTTAACAGGGTGAACTGGGTGGCTTCAGTTGTGTCACTAACAGGACCACCTTACAGGGTGGACTGGGCACTTTTTCTCATGTCACCAGCACGACCAGGCTACAGGGTGGACTTGGTACTTTTTTCGTGTCACCAGTATGACATCTATACAGGACTGAGTGGGAGCCTCTTGTCATGTCACCAGCATAACCACCTTACAGAGTGGATTGGGTGCTTTTGTTGTGGCACCAGATCATCATACAAGGTGGGCAAAGTGCTTTTTTTTTTCATGGTAACAGCATTATGGGAGAGGGTAAAGCAGATTTAGAGTATGCCCAGCTTTCCATGCTTCTATGTGTGGATTGAATAGGGCAGGAGAGGTACCTCATGTGTGTAGAAGGGGGGTAGGGGAGGAAGTATGCTCTCGTCTCTTAAAGGAGACACACCATATACAGTTTGTTCCATCAAGCAGGGTGATGTAGTTCTTAGCCAAACACCCCAGCCCTCAACAAGGGCCAACTAGCTCTATTCCCATCAGTACTTCAATAAAAGTTAGTCCATACATAACTGTAAATAATATCTTTCAAACTTTGCACACACACACACACACATACACAACAACAACATAGCCTTGTTTTCTAACTTCATCATCAATAGCTTCATAGAAGGTTATTGAATTAATAAATATATTTAAGTAGTGATTTGGTTTTTATTTTATTACCTATGTTATTAGGGTAAATCACTTGTACAAGGAATCATCACATCACCATCATCATCATAATGAACACTGTAGCTCATTTGCACACCTGCAATCTCTGGTCACACTGTATCAGGCTCATCTATCTTCTTTCACCTACACGCTACACAATGGTGACCACATCACAAAGCAATCCACAAGTGAACAATGAACCATAGTACCAACATCGCCATATCTTCTTACACTACCACCAAATAACTTTGCTTGCTACATATATATAACAACATTGCTTATATATATATATTATATATATATATTATATATATATATAAAAGTAATGTTGTTATTTCATTAATCTATTCCTTTACAGAAGCAGGATTCCTAGTTTTGAAGTAATTTCCTCACAAATTCGGTTTTTGATCTGGCTTTGATCTGACTGGTTTCAGTTTTCTGTTGAAAACATTTTCATTCAATTATATCTATAATTCTTTCAAGAAAAAAGTAAATACCTCAAATCACTCATCCCCTCCCCACCCCTCTTCTGCAATAAGAAAATATAACTAATAACAATAAAAAAAAAACAATTTTTATTTTCTCCTCATTTGCAATATTAATACTTATTCTTTGCAAGAGATGTGTATATTGTTATTTAATCTATTGGTGGTTCCAAAGTTTGAATAAAGCAATCATCAGAGCATCAGTGCCTATTTCTTTCATTCGTTTCTTTAGAAGAGAAAGCAAGTTATGTGTATTATAAATATCATATATATATATACTTCTGTGTATACACTAATGTATATATACTTTCTATGTATATATATGTGTGTGTGTCTGTGTGTGTGTGTGTGTGTGTGAATTTTGTATATATATACAGTAAGTTTAATAAATAAACATTTTGAGAGCCTCAGCTATGAATAGAAGACTGGCGGTCAGCGCCGCTAAGTGGTGTCCAGCTGAAGCAAGGGGGATAATTGTCTATGCATTTCAAACTTAAATGGTTCTCATCAGGACAATGTTCCCCTTTTTCTACTGCTGGACTTTGAGACATACAAAATTCACAGACATATTTGTATACAGCTATGTCGAAGTTAAATTCTAATATGTATATATATATATATATACACTATCAAGGGTGGTGCCCAGCATGGCCTCAGCCAGATGGCTGGAACAGGTAAAAGAGTAAAAGAGTATAGTTTCCATGAAAATCTGAACTGCAGAACCAGCATACAACTTACCTACTGAACTTAAAACACTTCAATAAATGTTATGTAAAACAAGTGAAATTTATACAAGTATTATTGTGTGTGTGTGTATGATTGTATATGTATGTGTGAGTTTGTGTATACCTTTGAATTTAACAATGAAGTAATTTGTCCTGCTTGTTTCTTTTCAGTTTCTGAGTTCTTAACTTTTATCAGTGCTGGTTTGTTGTATAGTCTTCCTGTAGACACAGACCATTAAACATGGGATCAGCAAGTGTGGAGGTATTGTACCATTGTCTCAATGCACGATATTACATTCAATGCATGATTACCAAAGATCTCCCTAGTTGTATACCTGCATGTCATTTTTATCCCTTTTCCTAGTAATTCCTATAACCCCAAATTTAATAACACACATCTGCAAACTAGTTCTGATTAACACTTAACATCCTGTAACACATGAAACCATATTAGCAGGACATTCTTGAAAAGTATAAAACATTGCTATGACTGCATTTAATTAAAAATTAAAGTTTTTACTCTAATACTGCAATGTTTTCACCACAATCTGTCCACTAGTAAAGATATTATAATCATTTGAATTTATAAATCACATGAAACCACATTAGCAAGACATTCTTGAAAAATATATAGCAGCACTATGACTGCATCACATTAAAGATTAAAGTCTTTACTTTAGTTTACTGCAAATTTTCACAATGATCTGTCCACTAGTAAAGATACTTTAAACATTTTAATTAATAAACCCGCGTTTAGATATTTTCTGGTAAATTATTACATTGTATTGTGATTTGTTAGTTACATTGCATTAATTATTATTACTACTATTACTATAACTACTAATGCTATTAATATTGTAATTGTTGTTGATTTTGTGTGATAATCATTAATCAGTTATAATTTTGTTTGTGAAGTTAAGGGCCGAAACATTTGCTTGAGTGGGGTTTCTTCTCTGAAAACCTTCTGCTGTCCAGCTCTCCTGAGAGTTTCTTACCATATTGTTTTTTAACTGTTTGGCTGTTCAAAACATACTGATATGTCTTTTAGCTTCCACCTCATGTGTGCCAAAGGTGTACTGGTACATCCTTTACCTCCCATACTGATATGTCTTTTAGCTTCTACCTCATGTGTGCTAAAGGTGTACTGGTACATCTTTTATCTCCCATACAGATATGATTTTAGCTTCCACTCCTTATTTGCCAAAGACATACTGGTATGTTTATGAAGCACTGTGCCAGACAAAGTAAATAAAGTAAATTTGATCAAAATATTGCCTTTATTTTTTTTTTGACAATTTCTTTTTTTTTTTAGAATAATAAAAAAAAATTAACAATTAACCTCAGCCTGGGGCAGTAGAATACCAAAAATGGCACTGTCACTCAAGAGTTAATTGTGATGCTGTAAAAAATCCCAAATCTTTTAAAATATTTTTTTGCTGAAATATTTCTTTTCAACAAAAATTAAAATTTGTCATTAATTTGATTTTAAACATTAAAAAGAATGAAACAGTTAAAAAAGAATTGTAACCTTTTTACATTAAACATTTGGAAGAGTTTGGGTTCATTATTATTAAAATAAATATAATCACCATCACCATCATAATCATCATCACCTCCCCCCTCACCACCATCATCATTATTACAATCATCACAATGATAAGGACATTCATTTTCTCATTAATGTACCTCCCCATGTGTTTTACCATCAATACTTGGCCTTTAGGTGCCTATAGGAGAGTCCACTATGTTTTAACTCTTTCATCACCATATTTCTAATGAAAGACAATGTTCATTCATGGTTTTCAAATAAATTTGAAAGTAATCAATGAAGGTATTTGGTAATGTAACTAACTTTCCATTAAGTTGGTGTTTGGAACGTAATTTAGCTAAGGTTCTTATATAAAATTATGATGAAAGTTTTTTAAATACAAACACTTTAAAACAAATAGTTTTATATCCAAGAACCACAGCAGTTTCAGGTCGCACGGTATCAAAACGGTTACACATTTAGACATAATTTCCAGTTTAAGGATTCTTTTCTTAACCCCCTCCTCCCAACCAGTCTTGTAGGCACTGAAAGGGTCATGGGGTACTACCTGATATCTCATCTGTAAAGTTCAATATTATTAGGCCTTACTTCATCTTCCATCTTACGTTTGTCTTTCTCCTGGTTCCTGGCACACTTTTCATCCCACGTGTTGGAGGTGGGTATCCATTTTCCTTACACATCCCTAACATCACAACACATCCATACCATCACAACACATCCATAACATCACAACACATCCATAACATCACAACATATCCATACCATCACAACATATCCCTAACATCACAACACATCCCTAACATCACAACACATCCATACCATCACAACATATCCATACTATCACAACTTATCCATACCATCACAACACATCCCTAACATCACAACACATCCCTAACATCACAACATATCCATACCATCACAACATATCCATACCATCACAACATATCCATAACATCACAACACATCCATAACATCACAACACATCCATAACATCACAACACATCCATACCATCACAACATATCCATACCATCACAACATATCCATACCATCACAACATATTCCATACCATCACAACACATCCATAACATCACAACATATCCGTACTATCACAACATATCCATACCATCACAACACATCCATACTATCACAACACATCCATACATCTCCAACACATCCATACCATCACAACATATCCCTAACATCACAACACATCCTTAACATCACAACATATCCATACCATCACAAAACATCCCTACCATCACAACATATCCATACCATCACAACACATCCATACCATCACAACACATCCCTACCAACACAACATATCCATACCATCACAACACATCCATACCACCACAACACATCCATAACATCACAACACATCCATACCATCACAACATATCCATACCATCACTACACATTCATACCATCACAACATATCCCTAACATCACAACACATCCCTAACATCACAACACATCCCTACCATTACAACACATCCATACCATCACAACACATCCATAACATCACAACACATCCATACCATCACAAAACATCACTAACATCACAACACAGCCCTAACATCACAACATATCCATACAATAACAACATATCCATACCATCACAACACATCCATACAATCACAACACATCCCTAACATCACAACATATCCATACCATCACAACACATCCCTAACAGCACAAGACATCCCTAACATCACATCACAACACATCCATACCATCACAACATATCCCTAACATCACAACACATCCCCAACAGCACAACACATCCCTAACATCACAACACATCCATACCATCACAACATATCCCTAACATCACAACACATCCCTAACAGCACAACACATCCCTAACATCACAACACATTCATACCATCACAACATATCCCTAACATCACAACACATCCTTACCATCACAACACATCTCTAACATCACAATACATCCCTAACATCACAACACATCCATACCATCACAACACATCCATACCATCACAACACACACATACCATCACAACACATCCATACCATCACAACACACCCATACCATCACAACATACCCATACCATCACAACACATCACTTCCATCACAACATATCCCTAACATCACAACATATCCCTAACATCACAACATATCCATACCATCACAACACACCCATACCATAACTAACATCACTACATATCCATACCATCACAACACACCCATACCATCACAACACATCACTAACATCACAACACATCCCTAACATCACAACACATCACTAACATCACAACACATCCCTAACAGCACAACATATCCATACTATCACAACACATTCATACCATCACAACATATGCATACCACCACAACACATTCATAACATCACAACACATCCATACTATCACAACACATCTCTAACATCACAATACATCCCTAACATCACAACATATCCATACCATCACAACATATCCCTAACATCACAACACATCCATACCATCAAAACACATCCATACCATCACAACATACCCATACCATCACAACACACCCATACCATCACAACACATCACTTCCATCACAACACATCCCTAACATCACAACATATCCATACCATCACAACACACCCATACCATCACAACATATCCATATCATCACAACACATCCATACCATCACAACATATGCATACCATCACAACATATGTATACCATCACAACACATCCATACCACCACAACACATCCATACCACCACAACACATCCATAACATCACAACACATCCATACCATCACAACACATCCCTAACATCACAACACATCCATAACATCGCAACACATCCCTAACATCACAACACATCCATACCATCACAACACATCCCTAACATCACAACATCCATACCATCACAACATATCCCTAACATTACAACACATCCATAACATTACAACACATCCATAACATCGCAACACATCCATACCATCACAACATATCCATACCATCACAACATATCCATACCATCACAACACATCCATACCATCACAACACATCCCTAACATCACAACGCATCCATACGATCACAACATATCCATACCATCACAACATACCCATACCATCACAACACATCCCTAACATCACAACATATCCATACCATTACAACACACCCATACCATCACAACATATCCCTAACATCACAACACATCCATACCATCACAACACATCCCTAACAGCACAACACATCCATACCATCACAACACATCCATACCATCACAACATATGCATACCATCACAACACATCCATAACATCACAACACATCCATAACATCACAACACATCCATAACATCACAACACATCCATACCATCACAACACATCCCTAATATCACAACACATCCATACCATGATAACACACCCATACCATCACAACACATCCATACCATCACAATACATCCCTAACATCGCAACAAATCCATAACATTGCAACATATCCATACCATCACAACACATCCATACCATGATAACACACCCATACCATCACAACATATCCCTAACATCACAACACATCCATACTATGATAACACACCCATACCATCACAACATATCCCTAACATCACAACACATCCATACCATGATAACACACCCATACCATCACAACACACCCATACCATCACAACACATCCATACCATCACAACACACCCATACCATGATAACACACCCATACCATCACAACACATTCATACCATCACAACACATCCATACCATCACAACATATCCATACCATGATAACACACCCATACCATCACAACACATCCATACCATCACAACACATCCATACCATCACAACACATCCATACCATCACAACACACCCATACCATGATAACACACCCATACCATGATAACACACCCATACCATCACAACACATCCATACCATCACAACACACCCATACCATCACAACACATTCATACCATCACAACACATCCATACCATCACAACACACCCATACCAGCACAACACATTCATACCATCACACACATCCATACCATCACAACGCATCCATACCATCACAACGTATCCATACCATCACAACGTATCCATACCATCACAATGCATCCATACCATCACAACGCATCCATACCATCACAACGCACCCATACCATCACAACGCATTCATACCATCACAACGCATCCATACCATCACGACACATCCATACCATGATAACACATCCATACCATCACAACACATCCATACCACCAGTTAGTTTCTTTAATGTTTAATTGCTTTATCAATCAGCTTGTACTTTGTTTTTCACCATCATCATCACTACCATTGCCACCACCATCATCACTACCATCGCCGCCACCATCACACTACCATTGCCACCACCATCACACTACCATTGTCACCACCATCATCACTACCATCGCCACCACCATCACACTACCATTGTCACCATCATCACTACCATCACCACTATGATCCTTACAACTACCAGCGAGACCATCAACACCACCACCATCATCACCACAACCATCGCCATCATCATCACCATTACCTCTGTGATCACTACCATTGCCACCATCATCATCTCCACTACCATTGCCACCTTTGTATATTATTTTCTGTGGTTTCTCCACTTGAAAACTCTGTAACACTCATTTTGGAGACAGGTGTAATAAATAGATAGGCTGAGAGATAGGTAAATAGAAAGGCAGATAGTGAATGTGTCTGTGAAACGTATACATATCCCCGTCCAAACCCATGCAAGCGTGGGACATGGACGTTAAACGATGATGATGATGATGATGATGCACCAGGTACGAACACAAATGAACCAAACTCCCTCTGTCAGTGCCTCCATGTCTCCCACTCTCTCCATCTCTCACTATTATGAAAAAAATGGGGGACCATGCGCTGGCCACCCTGTGGCCCTGGCTGACTGGTCACCCCACGGCACTGGTGGACTGATTAGAGACGGCGTTTCCCTGGAGGATGGTGAGGGAGACGTACTGGAAGAGCCATTCCAGCTTGCGAGACTCACACGTGCAGGTAGTCAACTTTGTAACGATGACGGTGAGTAGGGAGGTGGCCCTAGGGCCAAGGACACCAGAAGTCTCTACTGCTATGGCCTTGACTGCAGACCTGTCAGAGAGTGACCGATATTTGGAGAGTTAACAGAAATTTACATCTTTTTGGTTGATTTTGTTTTTTAACGATTTCATGTATAGAAAGTATGCTGTTGCTTATTATATGTTGAATATCAAGGTGATGATGATGATAATATAGGTCAAAGTAGAATTTAGTCTTTCAATTAATGTATTGTTGTGTAGCAGTGACAATGCTACTTCTATTTCTAGGAAACTTATCTCAAATCTGCTTCTAGATTTTTGTAACTTTTAGTAACTTTCCGTTAGAAAAGGTTAATTTTTAATACAAAAGATGCTACTGTTAGGAGCCAGTTAGAAACTGACCAGACTTTATTCACTAATTCTATATATTCTTCAATTTTCTTCTTTTTTGTATCTTGTTGAAAGTTTTTAGATAAATATATACCTTTTAAAACAAACAGTTTTGTATTGCAGAACCAAGGATGGATTCAGGTGGTTTGATATCAAAAGGGTTAGGGACGTGGAATACTCAACCACTATTACATTAATTTAATAAATAGACTGCTTTGATGATTGTACAGTTGGCATCATCGTCAAATACATCAGAAATTCATTCACTGTTTTATAAGATTGACTTTAGCAGGTAAGGTGACAAATTTGTAAAGATATTTGAATGCTTTGGGGTATTTGTTTCAGCTTTCTGTGCCCTGAGTTCAAAACCTGCTGATGTTAACTTTGCCTTTCTTTCGAAGTTGATAAAATAAGTACCAGTCCAGTATTTGGGTTGATTCTTCTTCTATATCTCTTTCTTAATTTGTCTCTATCACTCTCTTCCTCTCCTTCTCTGGGAGATATTGGCTGTGCTCAGACATTGAAAAGGGATGGGCCCCGGCAGGTTTAAAATGTCCAAGATGTCACGATGGCACCCATACATACATAGTAGATTAATAACCCCTGAACATTAACACAAAGAAAAACTTATTTTAAATAATGCATTTAAACAGCATGCTTTAGATAAAATATTAGCAGAAAATGTAAGCTACAATCCAGTATTTGATATCGTCATTATTAGTTGTTTCATCCTAGTATGTTCCAGGCTCATCGATAGGCTTTGGTGGCTGGACTTTTGAACATTCTGAGTGGGCACTGTAATACGTTAAGGAATTTTTTACCAGCTTCTTTGGTTAGCTATTTAAAAAAAAAATTATTTTTGTTCTTCTTGTTTTAAAAAGAAAAGTCAGTAAAGTGAAGACTTCAAAGAACTTATTTCAGGGCAATTTTTATAAACTCTATTCTAAATCTGAGAGTGTACCATTGAAAAGTAAGGGGCAGTGCCATCCAGTGCCTGCTTTGGTAATGGGCCCAGTATAATGTTTTGTGTTATAAATGTTGACTTTAGTTTTCCCTTTTTTGCTATTGATAAAATAAATATCAATATATTATGATCATTGATCATGTGTCAGAAGAAATCAATAGTATTTAGTTATTGAAGTTTGAATTCTACACCAGTTTTCAATGATTAAAACAAAACATAATATATCGGCATGAATGGACTCTGTTAAAGATATCCAAGGGACAGGTGGTGGTATTAAACTGGACAACAGAATGGACTTTAATAAAGGTATCTAAAGGCCAGGTGGTGGTATTAAACTGGACAACAGAATGGACTTTAATAAAGGTATCTAAAGGCCAGGTGGTGGTATTAAACTGGACAACAGAATGGACTTTAATAAAGGTATCTAAAGGCCAGGTGGTGGTATTAAACTGGACAACAGAATGGACTTTAATAAAGGTACTTAAGGATCAGGTGGTGGTATTAAACTGGACAACAGAATGGACTTTAATAAAGGTATCTAAAGGCCAGGTGGTGGTATTAAACTGGACAACAGAATGGACTTTAATAAAGGTACTTAAGGATCAGGTGGTGGTATTAAACTGGACAACAGAATGGACTTTAATAAAGGTACTTAAGGATCAGGTGGTGGTATTAAACTGGACAACAGAATGGACTTTAATAAAGGTATCTAAAGGCCAGGTGGTGGTATTAAACTGGACAACAGAATGGACTCTACTAAAGGTATCTAAAGGCCAGGTGGTGGTATTAAACTGGACAACAGAATGGACTTTGTTAAAGGTACCTAAGGGCCATGGTATTAAACTGGACAACAGAATGGACTTTGTTAAAGGTACCTAAGGGCCAGGTGGTGGTATTAAACTGGACAACAGAATGGACTTTGTTAAAGGTACCTAAGGGCCGTGGTATTAAACTGGACAACAGAATGGACTTTGTTAAAGGTACCTAAGGGCCAGGTGGTGGTATTAAACTGGACAACAGAATGGACTTTGTTAAAGGTACCTAAGGGCCGTGGTATTAAACTGGACAACAGAATGGACTTTGTTAAAGGTACCTAAGGGCCAGGTGGTGGTATTAAACTGGGCATAGAATGGACTCTGCTAAAGGTACCCAAGAGACAGGTGGTGGTATTTAACTGGTCAACAGAATGGACTTTGCTAAAGGTATCTAAAGGCCAGGTGGTGGTATTAAACTGGGCATAGAATGGACTCTGCTAAAGGTACCCAAGAGACAGGTGGTTGTGTTAAACTGGGTAACTGATTAAGTTTATCACTCATGTGTATTTGCAAATTTTAGTCTACTTTTTCCTGATATTTAAAAAAAACAACTAATCTTGTATATTATAATTGGCTGATGAGAAATAACTGGTCTTATAACATTTGGCATTTTTAATATTAATGTTAATAAGTCTCTTGAATAACTTAAGAATGTCTTTGGTAATATATAGGTTAGAATACAAATTTGCTATGAGTATATGGATTATTTTAGTAACTCTTTTGATATCAACTTGCCTGAATTTGTCTCTGGTTATATGATACAATACTGCTTGTTTTAAAGTGTTTTTATTTATTTAAAACATTTGTGTCATCATTTTATGTAAGAACCTTTGTTAAGCTATGTTCCAAACGTGCTTAATAATGAAAAATTTATATTACTAAATCTATCGAAATTCTTGATTATTTTCAAAATTATTTGAAAATAAGTCTTTCATTAGAAATATGATAACAAAAGGGTTAATCTTATTTATATTGGATTGTAGACATAATCCATTGCTCAGTTCAACACCATTATCACTTAGTCCTTGGGTACTTTTAACAGTCCACTTTGTTGTAAACATTTACATAAAGTTTTTAGTTTCAAGATACTTTCCTTCTTCTCTCATTAGTCTCAAGGACCCTAAAAATGGTCATTAGCACAGCCCATCACTCCCTGACTAAACAGCAGAAAAAACATGTGTTCTTGGTGAAAACAGTTTTAACTCCTAATGCAAGCTATTTCACTTTAACATCACTAATCATAATCTTTTTATGTCTGATTTTCCAAGCTTGCATGGGTTGGATAGGTCTTTGCCAGCATAGCTTCTCTCCACCTACTTTATCATCTCCTCCATCAGATTCAGTGTTTTGAGATCTGTTCCCACCATTTCTGCTCAGGTATTCCTTGGCTTTCTTCCACTGGAAACTCCTGGCACTTCTTCACACAATAATCATCCATATACACTGCATGCACTCTTCTCTTTTGGATACATTTGATTATTCTTAAACCAAGTTTTTCTCCCAGCCTATCCATGCTTTCCCATACATTTCACACATGAACCTCACAGCTTCCAAATTGCCCTTGAAATGAAATCATTGTTTTTATCCATTATAGTATACATTTTACAAAAAACTTCTCTGTTTTATGCCCAACTCTTATTAGCAGGGAAAACGGACTTTAAATGGTGATGATGATGACTTCTCTATTTCTCTTCTGATAATTATGAGGTATACCATGCCCCCACATCTAATTTCTCTCAACGTTTTCTATGTCCCAGTTTTACCATTTTAAGGTTGTTGTTTTTTCACTTTAGCTGCAGGGTTTCCATATTTATATTCTATTATTTCATGGCTGTGTGGTTACAAAATGTGCTTATCACCACATGGTTTTGGGTTTGATCCTGTTGTGCAGCACCATAGTAAATGCCATCTGCTATAGCCCCGGACTGACCATTGTCATGTAGGTGGATTTGGTTGATGGAACCTTTATAGAAGCCTGTCGCGCGCGTGATATTTTTACACTCATCATATTCAGACTGTGAAAGACTACTTGTATATGTATATATATGTACTTCATGCAGAAAGCACCCTCCAGGCATTTTCGTCTCTATTTTTTGTACACACACATATACATAAGTACGTGTACATATATATGTTTGTGGAAAACGGACGTTAATGATGATGATGATATGTACATGTGTATATGTGTTTGTCCACGTTTATTGTTTGACAATGGCAAGTGGGGAGGTGCGGAAAGATTATCTTCTAGGCAGGAAGGACTGGTCATCGTAGTTAGTGCGGTGCTCAGAGAAAGGGGGAGGGAGGATACAACGTGGTTGAAGAGAGAAAGAGTGACGAGTGAGTTGGGAGTGGCTTGAGTAACGATGGCATATGTTCAGCAAGCTCTGAACAGCAGAGACACATATTTG
>OZ024741.1:153776457-153809312 GCA_964016885.1 Eledone cirrhosa
CTCGTGAACAACATATATATAACTGTTCATGGGTAAAAACCGATTCTTTCATATTCAATCCTACAACTTTGAGAGACTCTGACCCTAAGCTTTATCTATGGTTATAGCAAACCTGGCTCTAACAGGGAACTGAAGTCTTGAGAATTTGAATGGCAGCTCAGTAGAGGAAGGGATAAGAGGAATCTTGGAAATAAATGCATTTTCTCCTTGATGATTGTTTCCAAGTGACCTCTAGGAGATGGTTCATTGCCCGCCTGAATGTTAAGTGTATGCCATTGCATAGGCATGGCAGGTCCAGGTTTCTCAAAAGGATGATGGGAGTTCCAAAATTTTATATTATATATGCATATAGTTATAGATAATTATATATAAAAGTGTGTGTGTGTGTAAACCAGCGTTCAAATAGACAGAAACGCTGGGCATCACTGACGACACAGAGAATCCCTTATGCTAGAAATAGCAGTTGGGTTAGTTAGTATACTCGGGATTTTTTCTTCTTTGATGTTATAAAATGAGTATCAATAAACCTTTCCATTGGTGTCCTTATTTTTCAGTTGTCAGCTTTCATTTTTGTGTGATGCGTGAAGACACCAACCAACAAACATCTTTTTTTTTATATTATAGATGTATGTATGGATAGACCCATAACTCCTGATGGAGTCATAGGGGTGCCATCATGACATGCAGTTTGTCTTGGGCATTTTTAACCTGGCACAACTCATCCTCTTTCCAGGTTTGAACAGTCATTTTCTTTCAGAGAAGTAGAGAGTGAGAGAGAGGAAGTGAGAAAGAAATATAGAGAAAGAATCAACCCCAATATTGGACTGGTAATTTTGTTATCGACCCTGAAAAGAGGAAAAGCAAAGTTAACCTCAGGGAAATTTAAATTCAGAGCACAGGAAGCCAGAACAAATACAAAAAAAAGCATTCAATCTGACATTCTAATGACTCTGCCAATTTTCTACCTAGAACTAGATATAGAAATAGATAAAAGTCTGTTTTCGTCTTATAAATATTGTAACTATTGATTTTTCTCCCAATTGAAGAGATTCAATAAAGTAAAATGAATAAATGAAAAAATTCAATAAATGTTAATTTTTCAATGTAAGATATTTGATATTACACTATTAACTATCAACTCTTTAATTATATCTCACTAAAATTATTGAAGTATTGATAATAACAACACTTTAGTTGGTTGGCTTTTTACCGAGTACAAAAATGAAATGAAAATTGTTTCATCATCATACATCCATTTTCCCTGCCAGCACGAGTTGGATGGGTCAGGACCAGCCAATTCAGTACTAAACTGGAGTCACTGATCTCACAATCTGCAGAATACACCATGCATTTTATTATGACACTAACACTAGGGAGGTTGTCATGTATTTGACACAACAGAAAAATCCTTTCTATCCATGGGGGAATATTGTTTGTGTGCAACATCAACAAATGTCATTGCCTGGAGGGAGTTGTCAAATGTGAAGCAGAGACACAGACAAACACCTGCATACACACTCACATTTACTCGCATGACTGGCTTCGTACAGGTTTCTGTCTACCAATTTGAGTCACAAAGCACTGACCACCTAGCACATTTCATAGATGTCAGCTGCCAACGTATAGAATATGAAACCATATGGTTGTGCAGTGAATATTTTAACCACACTGTCATGCCTGTATCTAATATATTTTAACAAATGATAGTAAAAATTACAATAACAATAATGTTGTTGTTGATAGTGATTTTTAACTTTGGCACAAAGCCAGGAATTTAAAGGAATAAAATAGTTAAGTCAAAGCCAAATATATTACTGATATTTGTATTTATTGTACTTGGAGAGATAAAAGACAGATATAATCCTGACTAAATTTGGACTGAGAAAGTGAATAGAAATAATTACACATTTTAAGGCATTTAACTCTTAATATGCTGTACAACATGAAATCATATTAGCAAAACAGTATAAAACAGCACTATGACTGCATTAAGGATCATTAGTAAACATACAGCAAACATCTGAGTTAACAAACCTGTTTTTAGATAGTTTCTGCTAAATCATTACAGGATGTTAAAAGTTAATCATTTAAAAATTCAGTACTGCTTACCCCTTTTAATTAACACACACACAGTTACCTTATGAGAATGTTAATAATGATTTCTTGTGTGTTAGATGCTCACAACTTGTAGGAGAGTGATATAGTTAATTAATTGCAGTACAAGATTAGTATTTTATTAAACCCAAGGTTATGAAGGGGCAAAATCAATCTCAATCAGATATCAGAATGCAGTATGATGAATCTAAATATTAGTTTCTAACATTGGCACTAAGTCTTTGAATTTTGGAAGTGGGTAGAATTGGTTAAATTGACTGTATGAGTGAACTGGTAGATATGTTATTGACTTCACGAGAATAGTGATTTCAGCGGGATTTCAATTAAAGAGATATAACTAAATACTACAAGGTATTTCATTTTCCCTTGCCAGCTACAGTTTTTGCTACTCTGACACTTTGAATATGTATGATGTATTGGATGTGTAACTCCCCACGGAGTCAGGGGGACACTTTAAACCTGGCAGAGCCCATTCTCTCTTCAAGTCTGAATACAGCTGATTTCTTCAAGAGAAGGAGAGAGAGAGAGGAAGTGAGAAAGAGATACAGTGGAAGAATCAGCGACAGTACCGAATTGGAACTTTTTTTATTGACCTTGAAAGGTTGAAAAGCAAAGTTGACCTTGGCGGGGTTTGAATTCAGAGTTGGAATTAATATCACAAAATATTCTATCCAGCAGACTAATGACTGCCAATTCACTGTGTGACACTTTAAATAAGGATAGTAATATTAACTCTTTGAGTACCCCAAACGTACTGGTTCATCTCTTATCTCTTCTCTTTGTGTGCTATACTGGTATGTTTTAGTTTAGTTCATGAAGTACAGGTCCTGACAAAATAAACCAAATTTGATAAAAATATCTTATTTTATTCTAAACAATATTTTGAAAAATCTAAAAATCAATGTATAATCCCAGCCTGGTACAGTAAAATATATATTAAAAAATGGTACTGGCACTGAAAGAGTTAATAGAGGGTGCATTAATGATGACGGAGATAATTGTTATAATCTACGAAGACCTTGTTAAGATGGGAATGACATTAAGCAGCAGCTCACTTTAAGCCTTTAGCATTTAAACCGACCGTTTTCGGCTAGAATTCTCTCACCTCTTTCTGTTCAAACCAACTGGAGCTGGCTGCTCATACTTATGTTAAGGTATTGTTCTAAAAATAAATAGTATCAAAATCTCGTACATTCTATATTATGTGAGATAAAGCCTTTACCACAAAAATACAATAGTATATATAGAGTAATGTAAATGCTAAAGGGATAACCCTTTCCATACCAGCCTGACGAAAACAAGTGCTGGTTCTATGGAAAAAACAAAATAAAACCTATTTTAAAGGGTTCCTAAATTAAAATCTTCCAGCATAATTTTATATACGAATCATATGTTAAGTTACTATTTTAGTAATGAAATAATTAATGATTTTAGTAAATCCCTCAAAATTATTCATGAATTAACCCTTTAGCATTTACATTATTATATAAACTATTGTATTTTCGCAGTAAAGGCTTTACCTCACATAATATCGAATCTATGAGATTTTGATGTTATTCACTTTGAGAACAATACCTTAACATTGGTGTGAGCAACCAGTTTGAACAGAAAGAGGAGAGAATTCTGGCCAGATACAGCCGGTTTAAATGCTAAAGGGTTAATTGAAATAATGTGTATTTTGTTAGAAATACGGTCAGAAAATGGTTAATAAATACATTCTGCTAATGTATTCAATGTTATATTTATTAGAGAGAAAGAGAAGGGTTGTCATACTGAGTCAATGACTCAAACTTACTGAGGTGACTTCTACCATTAAACTATCTTGCATATATAATCATCTTCACAGGAAAATAGAAGAAAAAAATTGCTAATGATACTATTTATAGATTGAAATGCCTATCTATGTCCTGTTTAAAGCTATTAGGTACTTCTTATTCTATTAATATTTTGTTTTTATAAAAACAAACTTCATTATTATATAATTTCTTGAGATTATTTCTTGAAAATGTTTGTTTTTATAATAATTGTCGGGCAGTTTTTGGTGTATTGGGTTTTTTTTGACATTAAGTGCCTCTGAATGTTTACTTTTTGTTAATTTACCACAGCTTAACACAACATTAATTGTCATTTTCCTGTTTTAAAGAGATAATTGTTACTAAGTGGTCATTCTCTCTAATTGGGTGGGTGTTGTAGTTAGTTAGTATATAATACATTTGTTGTTTCTTTTTGTCATCATTTAAGTTTTGCTGGGAGATACTGTTTCATTGAAGCCATAACATTGCCAATATTTGTGAGTTATTTAATATATTTAAAATTTGAAAATCTCTCTTTTTTATATACATGTGTATAAGTTTGACCTTTTCCCATGAAAATACCCCAAAAACTAGTATGTGAGGACCTACAATTCGAAATATATGGTACATTAAAGTTGTGTGTAAAATAGAGGTGGGACTTGTCTACTGGTCAACAGATACATATTGTAACTTTCTGTCTCTTTCTCTCTCTCATATATATATATATATATATATATATATATATATATATATAATGTAAAAAGAGATATTAAAATAATGTTATTGGGTACACCAATAAGGATGGTCATCATTATTATGGATTGGCAGTATCGGCAGAGGGTCGGACGCCATGCTTTGATGCATAGAGTTACGGCCCTTGTCATTCTGAGTTCAAATCCCGCTGAGGTTAACTTTGCCTTTCATCCTTATGGGGTCAATAAAATAAAGTACCAATAATGCACTGGGATAATTGCTGGCCTTGTGCCAAAAAGTAGAAGCAATTATTATATTTATGTCACACACTTATTTTACATACAACATTTACAATATAACTGAAGTGTATACGAAAGCATATACAATGTTTATGTATAACAAACAATACATAAGTTGGGCATTTTAAGCTGTGATGATGATGATGATCATCATCATCATCGTTTAACGTTTATCTTCTATGCTAGCATGGGTTTAGACAAGAATTATCCCACTTGAGGCAAGATTGGTTGTCTTGCTCATATAGGATTGTCTGGCAGGTTTTCTACAGCTGGATGCCCTTCCTAACAGCAACTACGTTTACATTGTGGACTGGGAGGTTTTTACCGTATTACCTACACGGCCACATTACAGCATGGACTGTGTGTTTTTTTGTCGTGACACCTACACAACCTCATTTATTTAGGACTGGATGTCAGAGCTAATGCTGGACACTAGTGTTTCAGGACTTTTATCCATCTTAAGTGATATTTACTCACTCAGTACTATGGCAAGAATAAGCTGGAGATGCTCATTTGCATACAGTGCAAGCTTGATGGGTTGGTATTAATTAGTAGTAGCACTAACATAGTGTAATTCATATTATGCTTATGTATAATAAACATACGTTTATGATGTACCATATATTTTGCATTGAGGTTTTGTAGGTCCAGTAACTAAATCATATGCTGGTTTTACACATCATATTTTTGAGGAAATAAAGACATGATTTATACATGAATATAGGCAATGAATAGGCAGAGTTGTTACAACATTGGATAGAATGCTTTAAGGTATTTGTTCTAGCTCTCTGTGTTCAAATTCTGCTATGGTCTACTTTGCCTTTTATCCTTTTGGTGTTGATTCTCACTCTCTCCTTCTCTGGAAGAAATTGACTATGTTCGGACATGAAGAGATGAACTCTTCCAAGTTAGAAAAGTGCCGAGTTACAGGTCCATACATACATTTATACTGTACTAAGTGCATTTTATCGTGGCATCAGCACTGCCACTTTACAAAGTGCACTGGGTGCATTTTATTATGGCATCAGCACTATCACTTTATAGAGTGTATTGGGTGAATTTTATTGTGGCATCAGCACTATCACTACACATTTTACATAATATACTGAGTGCATTTTATTGTGGCATCAGCACTAGAGAGGTGTGAGGTCCTTGATAAAATCTGAGGGTTCCCCCTACATATTGACTTAATTTGTTTATATGATAATTTTTTTTTTAAAAATCTTATTAAAAAACACTTCTCATGGAAACTGAATTTTATTAAGATGCCTGTTTGAGAAACACTAAATTCTCAGTTTCTTTATAGGAACACATGTTGGTTATTTTATTCTTTAAAATTGATAGGAAGTATTTCTAGGTTTTACTGATATTTCTCTTTCTAATGGAATTTTTTAAATAAAAATGTAATGTATAAATAACTCTTATTCTTCATATATAAATACTTCATGATATATATATAGAGAGTTAATAAAAAGAACCAATATTGCCAATTTGTTATGTATATAGATACAACATATTTCATATAGACATGACTTCTGCAGGACTAGAAATGTTTGTTTCTTTCGTTTGAAATTACAAGGATTTCCTGATGATTTCAAATGAATGAAACTGTTCTCGGTCTGAAAATGAAATAAACCATCTATTACCCACTCTACTACCTTAAGTATCGAGTACTCTGGTACATTATGGTCCACCTAGTTCCTTACCACACTTTGTTATATCATCATTTAACATCCATCTTCCCAACTAGCAAGGATTGAACAGGTCTTCAGAGACTATTGACTTCTCAGATATATATGTGTGTGTGTAACTTGTTTCTAGTTTTGAATTGGTTCATCATGTAAATTTCAATATTCCAATTTAAATTTCAAATGTTATTTAATTATCATATCTTACCTGTTAACATTTTTATATAAAAAAAAAAAAAAAATAAAGAATCAATATTTAAAAAATTGTAAGCTTTTAAAAGATGTGTATATTATGTATCTAAGGGATTGGTTACATAAAATGACTGATATATATATGTATATGACACAATACTTTGTAGCAAATAAGATTTCTATAGGCTCAGCACCACACGGATAAATTAACATTTGACTTCTTCAGTGATCAGAGGATGAACTGTAATTTTAATTGTTAAAAGATGCTATGTTGTTAAATGACTTATTGACTGCAGCTGCAACAAGTTTACTCATTGAAGACATCACATACAGCTAAGCTACTGCAGTACTGCGTAAATATCAGGCTAAATGGATGTTGACTATGGTATTGTAGTTTATGTAAGGATGATGACTGTAATGAGACAGAGAGAGAGAGAGAGAGAGAGAGAGAGAAAGAGAGAGGGTGAGAGAAAGAGAAAGAGAGGGTGAGAGAAAGAAAGATGCATGCATTAGATTGAGAAAAAGGTAGATGTATTTAGAAGATGTAGCTACTACTACAACTAGAGGTTTTGTTGCAACTACTGCAGCTGCTGCTACTGGCCACTAGCTTCATGTCAAGCTTGTGTTGTTAACATTTGGAGTAAGGAAACTGTATAAAGATCACAAAACAAAACAATGTCTGTGGAAAGCGAGGTATTGCAGTGAGAGCCAACTTGATCAAAGACTTAATATACTACTACTAATAATAATTAATGATCTGGTGCTGTTTGACCGTCATGGACTAGTGAGCTCTTCAGTCCTATCGCAACAATATTATCACTCAAATTAATAACAAGGTTCTGACAGTGAAATAAAACTGTTTGAATGGAAGGACCGGCGCCGGCTTCTCCTTCAAGGAGAATGAAATCCACTGGATGGGGGCTAGTTACGGTTAGAATCTATTTTTTCCCTTATTAGCTCATCATCTAATTTATATTTGTGTTGATGTTGTACTCCGGTTTTAGCTATTACGGACATCGAGGACAAGAGAAAAATCGATGCCGTACTGGTGATTATATATAATACACACATACATATATGTATGTATATATATATGTATGTATGTATGTATATATATATATATATATATATATACTTGTGTTTAAGAGATAAAGCATATCGTTTGTACCAGCTTTAAAATGTGACTGCTGCTTGTGTGGATCGGGAAATCTGCCAAAACAATACATTAATATATTCAATTTAAAATACCAGCCAGCTGAAAACTTATTAAATGTTTAAAACTAAGAACATTGTATAAATACTGAGTGTCAGTGATATTTAATTTATGAAAGCGAAAACCTGTTGTGATTTAGATTTAGATTTTTATTTCTTTCTGTTTAACCACATGCCGCATTATATATATATATATATATATATATATATATATATATATATATATATATATATATATATATATATATAAATAAATAATGTGTTACAATGATATTTACATTGTAAATGGTTAAATGTATGATATCCCACTTGTTTTATGTTAACACTTCCTCTATCTCTTTCTCAAATTGTCAGTAATTGGGTATTAGTTGAGTAGTTTAGCAACTGTCTTTCTTTCTTTCTCTGTCATACTAAAGGTTTCTCAGCTGTCGCATTCCACGGCTCTTTCATTGTGTTGGTGTCTCTCTCGTCAATGTGTTGTCGCCTGCATTTTCTAGTGAATATTTCTACATAAAGAAAGAAACAACATATCTGAAAATACATATTAGGACATAATACAAATCATAACCCTGACTAATTAATTTTTCACAATTGCTTTGTTATTGTTGTTAATACATTTAAAATATTTTCGAATGTTATGCCTTAATCAGCTGCTACATGCTGTCAATTATCGCGGCCCATTTTACACTATCGTTGCCTTAACCATCTAGTAACATATTTCTTATGAAACCCACTGCCTTTGGTTTTCAAATAATTTTTTAAATATTCAAGAATTTGGGGGGATTCAATAAAGTAACTGGCTTTCATATTAAAATCGTGTTTGGGACATAATTTAAAGGTTTTTGTATAAAATTATGATGGAATGAGTTTAGATAAATATAAACAGCTTCGAATCGTAAAACCAAGAGCAGTTTCAGGTAGTTTTGTATCAAAAAGGTTAATAAATAATTTATGGTGACAATTTGACAAGGGATGAGGATTTAAAAAAATAAATTTACTTCTAGGTTAAGAAAAACACGTAATTAAGCCATTTTTTTCTTTGTCTTAAAATAGACATAATTTATTAAATACAAACCTAGAATATCTTAGTGAATTACAAAGTTCCATATTTAAAGACAAAAGAAAATAAAAAACAAAATTATCAGAAAATAACATGATTCTTATTTTTATACACGGACACACAGACATAATTCCATGGTTTCAAATGAACGTTTATTTATATAAGAATATTAGAAGAGTGTGGCTGTGTAATAATAATTATAACTGTGATGGCAATGATGGTCATGTCCAGCAGTGATGTAATTTATTTCTTGGCAACATGGTTAATCATCGCCACTATCGTGATTGTCAACGTCATTTTTGTTGGGGATGTTTCTTTAAATTCTGTTCCCTTTTACTTCACTAATCCTGTTGGTATAACAGCATAACCAGTAACACCCCCACCCCTTCCGCTCTGCACGATAGTGAAAGTTTATTACAATTACTTGGAAATGGAGAAAGGAACATACTTTCGAAATCATTATTATTACATAAAGGAATCCTTATTTTGTATTCCTGTTCGTTAATGTTTTCATTACTGAATAATTTCGATTTGTGTTTTGTCATTTCTACAGTTATAAATTGTAAAAAAAAAAAAATCAATTTTCTTTTAATTGCATCAACATAATCGAAAATGCATCTCTGCAAAATTTCATTAAAACACAAGAATCAACGCAATACGACGGTTGTAGCCTGATGACGACCTTAGCCTCTGTACCAGTAATTAGTGCAGCTTAGTTGTTGTTATGTTTGGATATGGTTACAAAGAACATGATTGGTTTTTACTTTGTCTTATGCAGTGTGTCTGGTGAGTGGAGTTGAGTGTACGTTTATGGTTTGCATTTGCTTCAGTTTGTGGATAGCATTGGTTTAAGTGTAGATATATTTGCATTCAAGTTAAGGCAACTGACGATCATAGTTATGGATTATTAAGAAAATGACGAGGAGATAAAACCTGGGGATGGTGGGAGGGGCAATAAACTATAGTTTGGTCACTTTAATGATGTAAATAATATTAAAAGTTTTGAAAAACTTGATTCAAAACTTGAAAATAACATGTATTTGAAAATAGGACTGTTTACAACTCTTTATACATTTAAAGCTGGCACCTGGGTATTTAGTACCCTAGGCTAGCATTACAATATGCGCCTGGCTATTTAGTGCTCTATGCTAGCTTTACAATGTGTGCCTGAGTATTTAGCACACTAGGCTAGCCTGCAATATATGCTTGGGTATTTAGCACCATAGGCCAACCCTACAATGTATGCCTGGATATTTAATGCCCTATACTAGCCCTACAATATGTGCCTGGGTATATAGCACCCAAGGCAAGATCTAAAATGTGTTACCTTTCATCTTACAATTTGGTAAGCTGACGAACCTAGTTTTTGATACTTCTTGCTTTGACTACACTAAGAAAATTACTAAGGCTGCATTTTCCACTATACAATCCACACTCACCTCAAATGATTTGAGAGGTCATAATACCATGCGGCCTTTTCCACTGCTTTGAATAATATTTCCACATCACTGCTATGCGGCAAAGATGTTTAGCAATTTATTTATTGATTGCAGGAAATTATTATATTTGTTCTGATTCACTGTGATCTGAATTGAAATCCTACTGAGGTTACTTTGCCTTTCATCCTTTCAAGGTCAATAAAGTACCAGTCCAGTACTAGGGTTGATTCTTCCTCTATCTCTCTTTATCATTTTCTCTTTATCTGGGAGAAATTAGCTATGTAAAAATACCCAAGACATATCATGTGTCAGGATAGCTCCCCTACAACTTCATCAGGAGTTAAAGGCCCTTTATTTTTATTAATATATTTTATAGTTTAAAATTAAAGCTTGTAAATTTTATCTCAGCAAAATTATAAGGTTTGAAAACAAAATGATAAAGCCTGTTATTTCTTGTTTAAGTTAAAGAAAACATGTTATTAAATGATAGTAAAATGATGTATGCATCTCTGTATCAACATATATACGCATAGACACATACATATATATATATATGCTAGAGAGGAGATTGCATTGGTATGGCCTTGTGATGCATATGAAGGACGGTAGCTGTATAAAAAGGTACAGGGTGAGCTTTGGTGTTATGCAGTAATACAGAAGACACGCCTTCCCATGCGCACAGACTCAAACATAGATCTATTAGGCACATCTTAACCACTATACCCCACCCACCCAATCCTATCCACACCACCCTTATACTGTGAAATATCCAGCAAACACTGTAAAGTGGTCATGTAGGTGTCACAAAATAAGCACCCAGCCCACACTGTAAAGTGGTTGTGTAGGTGTCACGACAAAAAGCACCCAGCCCACGCTATAAATGTGGTTTGCATTAGGAAGGGCATCCAGCCATAGAAACCTAGCCATAAAGAGTTCTATATGAGTAAGACATGATCACCTGACTCAACTTGCCTCAAATGGGACAACCTGTCTAACCCATGCTAGCGTGGAAAATGGATGTTAAACAATGATGATGATGATATATATTCATCATCATCCTGCTGGCATCAGATTGGTTGTCACGGTTTGAAACTAGACATTTCAGAGAAACTTCATCTAGTGCATATGTTTCCATATTTGGCATAGTTTCTATAGCTGGATGCCTTCCTACCATCTTACAGATGTACTTGGTATATTTTATCCTAGCACCAGCACTACCACTTATGGAATGTACTGGATGCATTTGATAGTGGCACCAGCACTACCATTTTAGAGTGTATTGGGTCTATCATGGCACCAATACTAGAGGTCATCATTGGGTCAGCCAGATTGAAGATTCCTCTCTAACCTATATTGTCAACTATACTTTGAAAGCAGTGTCCCAGCATGGTTGAATTCTAATAACTGAAGCCAGTTAATGAATAAAAAAAATACTATAAAGCTGGGATTAGTTAAGTGTGCTCTAAAGACCTGTAAAGATTTTGAAATACATCTGCTCCTAGCCTGATTGCTGGAGTAGTTGCATGCTTATTATCCATATTCATATTGTATATGAGTCATATATGCCATAGTTCTGAATCACATTGAGTCAGTGCTGTTAATTAAAACTAACTGGTCATAGTTGCTCTAAATGTAAATAAGCTTTCACCAAGAATAGTTTGTTTAAATAATCTAAGAAAATATTGTCTTCCACACTTCAGTATCAGGAATTAGGTAAGCATACACTGATGATATGTAAAGACATTGAAATACATCCACCACTACCACACTGGTTGCTCTCTGTGATATATTCAGTGAATATTCAGACTATTCACAGTGGAACTAGATGTATGTCTATTATATGTAAACATTTTGTATATCGGTTCATGTACACCTTAATTCTGAATCAAGTGTTAAGTCTGGACGTTCTTCATTAAAATATCTAAGAAACTTCCCATCAGATGTAATTTCATAAGAACAAAACTTGCATATGTGGGAGCTGTAAAAACAGCAATATAGTGTTAGTGTTAGTGTTATTGCTAATTAAAAAACAAACTTTTTTTCTAATGCAAGCTGTAATTTGTATTATTCTCATACTGATAATTTGCTTTTAAAAGTCTTATGTTGAGTTTTGTTAAACGATCTGCCATAAATTTTCAATTGGGCTTTTGTCTGGAGAGAGTCAAAACAGTGGAGCTCTAATTTCATCATTTCAGAAGAATGGTTTTACTTAATTTGGCAGAATGACCAGTAAGATGATCTAGATGATTGCTTCTGTCTTGGCTCATTATCAACATTATTGCTTGTCTTGGCTGAGTTCTCTGATGATTAGAAAGAAAAATAGTAGTACTTTAAAGAAATGTTACAAATTAGAGTGAACATATTGAGAACATTTGCTGGCAGGATCATTTAAATTCTATAATTTCGAGTGAACATTATTGAAAACGTTTGATGACAGTATAAATTAAATTATATAATAATCATACCAGAAGCATTAGCTATTTGATTTTTACACCAATATATTAAATTTCATTCCTTTACATTCAAATTTGTGCTAATTTAAAACAATTCTATTTCAGTATATTCAATTTTGTTGTAATTTAAAACAAATTTCATTTCAATATGTTAATTTTTGTGCTAATTTAAAACATTTTATTTCAGTATATCAAATTTTGCACCAATTCAAAACAACTTTTATATTAATGTATTATTCAATTTTGTGCCAATTCAATTCCAATTTTGTTTCAATATATACAAGTATAGTAGCAATTTATATTATTGTTTTATGACTTGCACTATAAAACATTCTATATAGATAAAATCTTTTTCTTAACTGATATTTATTAAATTTTAATGAGATTATTTTAATGGATACATTTTTTTTTGTTTTCTTTAAAGAAGTAATTGTTTTTATAGTTCCATTAGGAGAAAGGAACTGTGCCTAGGGCCTCTGAGGAAAATTTCTTTATAGTAGCTTCTATATTTACAAATTTTCAAATATTATCATTGATTATATTCAATTACTTTTTATTATTTTGCAGATGGCATTTCGAGTGCGGAGCTCTAAATATCGCCATATTTTTGGCAGTCCATATCGAAAAGAGCTATGTTACGAAAATGTACATATTACAAGGAATGCACATGACAGTAATTTCTGTGCTGTAAATCCAAAATTTTTAGCAGTAGTGATCGAAGCATCTGGCGGAGGAGCTTTTTTAGTTCTTCCATTGGATAAGGTAAGGCGGTTTTCTGTTTTGATTCATTATCACTGGATGTGTAATGTTAATGGGTGTGAATGATGAAGCACAGATGAGTTCAAAGGAAAACTAAGTTTAAGAAGAATCAGATGTAGTGTATAACAGCATAGGTTAGTCGTCAGTGATATCACAGTAAGCAAGAGATGGATTGAGACATACAGGAAGGTGAGGAGAAGAAAGGTCTGGAAGTTAAAAGACGTTTCACTAAAATACAAATTTAGGAAAGCCCTTCAAGATGTGTATGACGAAAAAGACGATTAAGAGTTGTATGACATAGATGATAACTGGAATTTCTTACGTGACAACTTACTGCAGGCTATTGAAGAAACTTGTGGCTGGAGCAGAGCTCCAACCAGACAGAGAGTGATCTGGTGGTGGAACAGCATGGTAGATAGGGCCATTAAAGACAAAAGACTAGCATGGAATGCTTGGAAAAATGGTGGGAGGAGAGAAGGATATACAGCCGCTAAGAGAGAAGCTAGACGTCAGGTGTACTTAGCACGCAGTGAGGCTGAGAGTTGGAGGTTTGCCAATGTTCTGCGATGGGAAGATCAGAGACGTGCAGTGTTCCGCATTGCAAGGCAGTGTGTCAGTGCAAATCAGGATGTTGTTAGAGATAAATGTGTCCTGAATGATGCCGGTGTACTTAGTGTCACGAATGATCAGAAAAAGGAGGCCTGGAAATGTCATTATGAGAGACTGATGAATGTGGAGAACGAATGGGAGAGAGAGAAATTACCTCAAGTAAATCCGACAGAGGGACCAGCTATTGAAATTGACGAATATAGGGTCCAAGAGGCGATTAAGGAAATGAAAAATGGTTAGGCTGCTGGACCGTTGGGGATAGTTGCCGAGATGCTGAAGGTGTCAGGGGACGTAGGCAGTAAACTGGTTGCACGCATCATCAATCGAGCTATATATGGCGGTGTCATACCCTAAGACTGGTGAAGCAGTATTCTCATAAATTGCTACAAAGGTAAAGGGGATGCTCTGGAGAGGAGCAATTATAGGGGCATAAAACTGATGGATCAGGTCATGAAAGTGGCAGAAAGGATATTAGTGCAACTAATTAGAGAAAGGGTCAAACTAGATGAGATGCAGTTTGGTTTTGTGCTTGGGAAAAGTACAACGGATGCCCTCTTCTTAGTGAGACAATTACAAGAGAGGTTCTTAGAGAAGAATAAGCCACTATACTTAGCTTTTGTTGACCTAGAGAAGGCCTTTGATAGGGTACTCCGATCTGTCATCTGGTGGTCCCTAAGGAAGCTGGGTGTTGAGGAATGGCTTGTGAGGACAGTGCAAACTTTGTACAGAGGTGCTGTCAGTAAAGTGAGGGTAGGAATGGAGTTTAGATACAAGTAGGACTACATCAGGGTTCGGTTCTCACCCGCTCTTGTTCATTATAGTCCTCCAAGCCATAACAGAGGAATTTAAGACTGACTGTCCATGGGAACTTCTGTATGCTGATGATCTGGTTCTTATAGCAGAATCAGTAGAGGAGCTGGAGAATAGATTCTGGCTATGGAAACAGCAGTTGGAATCAAGAGGACTGAGTGAACCTAGCTAAGACGAAAGTGTAGATGAGTAGAAAAGAGGGCAAAACTCTGATTCCGTCAGGGAAATGACCATGTTCGATATGCAGAAAAGGAACAGGCATAAATTCTATAAAATGTACACAATGCAGATCTTGGGTACACAAGAGATGTAGTGGGATAGCAGGCAAACTAACAGGTAGGGAGAAATACGTATGCACTAGATGTACAGGGAAATGTGACAGTAGAAGTCGCATTGATAGACACATTTTTCAAATGCAGGTGGGTGCTATAGAAGTGGTTGATAGCTTCCGGTACCTAGGTGATCAGATTAACATGGGAGGGGGTGTTCCGAGGCTATAGTATCTAGAATAAGGACGGGTTGGAAGAAGTTTAGGGAGCTGCTTCCTCTGCTGACAAAGAAGGGTTTCTCCCTGAGTATGAAAGGCTGGTTATACGATGCCTGTGTGAGGAGCGCGATGCTGCATGGTAGTGAGACATGGGCAGCAACTGCAGAGGATATGCGACGGCTGGAGAGAAATGAGGCAAGCATGCTCCGTTGGATGTGCAATGTCAATGTGCGTGAACGGCTGAGCATGGATGTGTTGAGAGAGAAACTGTCTGAGAAGGATAAATTGTTGTGTGCAGGAGAGGAGACTGCAATGGTATGGACATGTGATGTGCATGCAGAATGACCAATGGGTGAAGAAGTGCCAAGACATGCGAGTTGAAGGAAGACCACGAACAACATGGGCGGAGGTGGTGAGAGTGGACCTCAGATCGCTGAAGCTCACGGTGGAGATGACAAAGGACCAAACCATGACAAGTGGAGAGATGCTGAATAGGACCCGTCCCACCCTTGCAAGCGCAGACCTCAGATCGCTGGAGCTCACGGTGGAGATGACAAAGGACCATGACAAGTGGAGAGATGCTTTGCTGAATAGGACCCGTCCTACCCTTGCAAGCGCAGACCTCAGATCGCTGAGGCTCACGGTGGAGATGACAAAAGACTGTGACAAGTGGAGAGATGCAGTGCTGAATAGGACCCGTCCCACCCTTGCAAGCAGGGAAAAGCGGACGTAAAATGATGATGATGTAAGGTATATAGATGATGATCAATGGGTGCCAAGAGTTCCAAGTGGAAGGAAGCCGAGGAAGACCATGGAAGATGTGAAGAGAAGTGGTGAGAGCTGATGTGAGGGTGCTGAAGCTGACAGAGGAGAGGACAAATGAATGCAACAGATGGAGAGAAACTGTGAAAGAGGAAGACAAAGAACGAGGTGGAGGTGGTGAGAGCAAATCTTAAAACACGGATGATGAAGAAATGCAAGAGTTGGCAAAATACAGTGTATTACAACACACTTCTCTCTATATTGTTCTGGAGCCAGTAATGGTGAGATTAACATATTGATAGTAAATTTTTAGTAGATTTCAGTAAATCCACACCAGATTCTGGTGTGGATTTACTGAAATCTTAATGGTTTAGATCAGAAATGTATGGCATAGAAGTCATTGACTTTTATGTAGGCTCCTGAAATTCTTCAAATAGCTAATAATGAATTATTCTATGTAAAAAGTCAATATTTTGGAGTTGCACTTGGTTAGCAAGTGACTTGATTTAAGACCATGTATTGAAACAAATGCATTGCGGAAAGTCATTTTCATCATTGAAAAAAACAAAAAACACAAAATCACCCTAAAACTCTTGAATTCACTTTTTATTTACCATTTATTTTGTAGTATCCAAATTTTCATTGCCCTCTTTCTGACCTGGTCACTGATACAGTTCCACTGAGCTGAAGTGGAATTGTTGGTAACCAGGTTGTACATGGAGCAACAAACATTTTGACACCACAAAATAATTCATCATCCCTCAATTTTTACCACTGCTTGCATGTGCAAAGTGAAGTTAACAGTTTTTCAGTTTTTATACTTTTTAAATACTCTTAAATAACTCTTCTACGATATTAATCATGTTCCACTAAAATCACCATTTTCAATAAATTTGCATGTATGATTTTATGTTAACTCTTTTATTACTATATTTATCATGAAAATACTGCTTATAATTGGGAAAATAATCAATAATTTAGAGGGATTTAGTAATATAACTTTCTCATTATGATGAAAGGTTTTTAGATAAATAAAACAAATTAAAACAAATAGTTTTAAGCAGTTTGGTATCAATAGTTAAAATCTATAAACTCTAATCACTTAATTGAAAGCTTCATATACTGATAAATAACCAATTAAAATCAACATTCAATCTTATAATTTAATGATTTATTTGTTAAGTAAATATCTGAAATATATTCCATAATTTTATTTTTAATGCAAGATGTTTATAAGATTATATAATTTAATAATATTTTTGAAAATGTTACAAGTCCAATTTATATCAGATGATCTTTAAATAATGTTTCAGATTATTAATTAATTGTTTCTACTTTAGGCACAAGGCCAGCAATTACCCAGTACATTACTGGTACTTTATTTTATCGACCCCGTAAGGATGAAAGGCAAAGTTAACCTCGGCGGGATTTGAACTCAAACCGTAAAGGGACGTAACAATGCTAGAAAGCATGGCGTCCAACCCTCTACCGATACTTATTAATTAATGAACAATTATAAGATACTTAACTAAGTGAAATTTTGATTTCTCATGAAAATGTATATTTATTCAAAGCTAGAGGAAATACTGTATTTTATGCAGTATCATTACGGCCCTTTATGATCTCAGTTCAAATCCCTTTCATCTTTACGGGGTCGATAAAATAAAGTACCAGTAATGCACTGGGATAATCGCTGGCCTTGTGCCAAATGTAGAAACAATTATTATTAGGATTGGTAGTATCGGTAGTGTATCAGACAAAATGCTTTGTGGCATTTAGTTACAAATTTCTATGTTCTGAGTTTGAATCCTGCTGAGGTCAATTTTGCCTTTCATCCTTCCAGGGTCAATAAAATAAAGTACCAGTAAAATACTGATGTCGATTTAATTGACTCTTCTTAACCCCTGAACAATTGCTGGCCTTGTGCCTAAATTAGAAACTGTTATTATTACTATTGAGGGTGGTGGATTGGTAGAATCATTATTAGAGTGTCAGATAGAATGCAGTGTAGGTATTTGTTCTGGCTTTCTAAGTTCCGAATTTAAATCCCGCCAAGGTTAACTTTGTATTTTGTCAAGTACTTTCTCCACCCACCAAAATTGCCTTGTGTAACCTTGTGCCTAGATTTGAAACAATTATTATCATTAAAGAAATTGTAATTATTTATCTATTTTTCTGACAGACTGGACGTGTTGATATCAATGCTCCCAAAGTCACAGGCCATGCTGGAACTGTATTGGATATTAAATGGAATCCCTTTGATGACAATGTCATTGCCTCAGCTGCTGATGATAACACAGTAAGTATAGAGGAGTGAAAATATTTAATGGTGAATTGGTATTTTAGTTCCACTTTGTAGCATCCTGGGCAAGTGTTATAGTCCCACTGGGTGGCACCTTGGGCATATGTTTTTGTTTTAAACCCACTTTGTGTCACCTTGCGCAAGTGTCTTTGCTTTAGACCCACTGAGTGGAATCTTGGCAATTGTCTATACATTGTGTGGTCTCTTGGGCAACTGTCTTTGCTTTAGAGCCACTGAGAGGCACCTTGGACAAGTGTCTTCTATTATTGTCTTCAGTTGACTGTCTTGTGAATGAAATTTGATAGATGGTATCTGTGTGTGTATGTTAAAGTTTAAACCAAGGTTTGGTAGATAATTGCATGTGGGTTTTCTTGTCCAATTTTTTTTTCTATAAATAAAATTGGCTTATGAGTATATGTAGTAATCACACACATACGCATGCATGCACACACACACACACACACACACACACACAAACATGAGGAAGGATTTCTACAAGTGTTTCTATTATTTGTTTTGGTTAGGTGAAAATTTGGAGAATTCCTAACATCATGCACAATAACTTAACTGAGTGGGCAGTTGATCTTCATGGTCATCAACGTAAAGTGACAAATATAGAATGGCACCCAACTGCTTCAAATATCATTCTTAGTACTGGAATGGACCATAAGGTAATTCTCTCTTTCTTTTTAACTGCTATGAATATGTTTTGTTTTCATCATCATCATCATTGTTTTTACGTCAACTTTTCCCTGCCAACATCTGTTGGATAGGATTTTGTTAGGCAATATTTTACAGTATGATGCCCGATGTCAACTCTTTTAATCATTTCTTACGACACAGATACAGTGTACCTGTTCTAAACCTGATACATTTATGAATTTAAATTAACATAATATACTATATTTTCAGGATATAACATTATTTGGTGTACAAGACAGTGGAGTATAAAAAGCTCCTTGTTTTGGAAAAAATATAGTAGTATGAATTTAACTAAGCTATTTTGGGACCAGACATGGGCTCCATTAGCCGCAGGGAATGCAACCCATCAGGAGAGCAGTCACTCTGAATAAAAAAAATTGATACGGGTAGATAGGACCCTTAAGTCTTGTCAGATAACCTATCTAGTGTTGGTGCCATGATATAATGTATTTAGTTCATGCTGTAAAGTGGTTGGTAAAATATGCAAGGCATCTACTGCAAAAAAATCCATGATGCTGGCAGGTTTTGAAATACATTTTCGGATAAAACAAGTTTGACTTAAACACTGAAAAATATTGTGTATCTGATATTATTATGAATAGAATAAATTACTGAAATACAGGGATTTATCAGTAAATTACATTTTTCAGCCAATGGAATTTGAGACATTCAGAGGAGCTGGGCTACTGACAAAGAGGTTTTTGTCATTGTTAGCAGCTTGCATTAGGTGATGCCCTGGGTGAGGGAGCTTAGCTTTTCTAACACCTTACCCTCACTATCATTTGCTTATTACCATGAGTGTCTTGGTGTGTCTCAAAGATGTTTGGAGGAAAACACCAGCATTCATTGTGGTAGTGTGTAATTGAGGCTGCATATCTTTAAGGAACAACACCAGCATTCCCTTTTGTAGAGTGTAATTGAGGGTATATGTCTTTTCCCATTTTTTCCTTTTTTTCTTCTTTCTAATTCTTGTTTATTGAATTATTCCATTTGTAAATCATAAACATATATTTTAATTTACACCATTTATTTGTTGAATAAAATGATAGGTTTCTCCATATCACTAATTAAAATGATGTGAATTAATGTAGTTTCCAATTTTTTTCTATTGTAAGAATTTTTGAATAAAACAAACATTTTAATATTCATGATTATTATCATTTTACTTTTACTGTATCTTTTAGTGTATTTTGTGGAATGTTGAGCAAGCTGAACCTCTTAACGTCATGAACTGCCATACTGACACTGTGTTTTCAATAACATGGAACCGTGAAGGTAGCCTTTTCGCTACAACCAGCAAGGATAGAAAGATCAGAGTACTTGATCCAAGAACTGCCCAAGTAGCAATAGTAAGGTGATATTTATGATGTATGTTTAACCCTATTGGTATATTTCTAACAAAATACTCTGCCAATGTGTTTCAATTAATTTTTTAAATAATCAAAAATTTAGAGGAATTTAGTAAAATAAATTTTCATTAGTAAGCTGATGTTTGGAACATAAGAAAATGTTGATATAAGTATGAACACTTTAAACGAGCAGTTTTGTATCATACAACCAGGGGTGGTTTCAGGTGGGTTCGTAAGAAAAGGCTTAATTCTGCATTATATTTAGGATGCAGGAATAGCTGAGTAGTTAAAAAGCTTGCATTACAATCATGAGATCTCAGAAATTGGGTTTCTTAGAAACTACATGGATTCTCATCAGATGGATTGTATCTGTAATTTAAAGGTCCAGCCTTGACACATATTGTGCTATGCTGATTCTGCCTGAAAATTACGTTAACCCTTTCATTACCATATTTCTCATAAAATATACCAAATCAAACTGAGTGTGTTTTACTGTTTTTTGGCAATATTAGGACAACAAGACCCTTTCCAAAATATAACAAATACTATATTTAATTAATGAAGAATTTGGAGGGATTATTAATTATTTCATTATCAAAATGGTATTTGTAATATAATGGAAGAAAACGTTCTCATATAAAATTATGTTGGAAGGTACTGATTTAAAAATTAAATAATTTTGTTTCATAGAGCCAGAAAAAGTTTTGGGTGGTTTGATATCAAAAGGTTTAAGGGAACACTGTTGTGGAATGCTCAACCACATACATTTTAATTCATAAGTCAGAATTCAGTTATTAGAACAACCGAATGATCATTGTTGAAAGCAATAGAGAATCCATCATTGTATATAATAGGAAATACCTGCAATTATACTTCTTTAGTTCCTTTTGTTTCCTATGGAGTATTGAACGACAAAAGATCTCTACTCCACAAAGTCTGAATCCCTGTCATGAGCCCATGTCAGCCAGGTCTTATTCCATAGACTCTCAAACATGTCTTTATAGATCTGCCTTGGTTTTTACTATTGCTTCCTTGCTTCTGTTCAAGGAAGATCCTCATTGGTGTCTTTATGGCCAAGCACCTTACCTCATTGTATGGTGATGATATCCTGTAGAATACCCAGTCAGGCTCTTTCTAATATTTGTTTCTACGTTAGGCACAAGACCAGCAATTATCCAGTGCATTACTGGTACTTTATTTTATCGACCCCGTAAGGATGAAAGGCAAAGTTAACCTTGGCGAGATTTGAACTCAGAATGGCAAGGGCCGTAACTCTATACGTCAAAGCATGGCGTCCGACCCTCTACCAATACTGCCAATCCACCGTTGCTCTTTCTAATAATGGAGAAATAATTAGAAAACTTTCATTTTGCAGCTGAAATCAAAATTTATTCAGTGAAAGAATTGAATTTCTAATGTTTAACACTTTTTATACCAAACTGTATAGTTTAGTGTTTATATTTATCATAACTTTATGTAAGAACCTCTAAATTATTTTCCAGACACCACTTAATAATGAGAGTTTTATTATTAAATCTTTCAAAATTATTTGAAAATCACTGGCAGTGTCTTTCATTAGAAATATGGCAATGAAAGGGTTAAACTTTCTGAAAATATTATTATTCTATCAAAGCAGTAAACAATGTATTCAGTGTAGTATTTTTTATATATAAAAACTCAAAAGTCCTGCAAAGTAATATTTTTCTTAATTTAGTTGTTTGCATAGAAAATAAATTGTGTATTTCATTTCTTTTTCGACACATTGTATTAATTTTATCTGCTTGCTTTCGTATTCTCTTTTCCTCTCTTTCTTTCTATCTCTCTCTGCTTCCCTCTCTTTATCTTCACCTCTCTCTGTATTTCTCTTCCCCTCTCTCTATTTATATATTTAATCTTTCCTCTTTCTTTCAGAATTTTAACTTTATTTATTCAATATATTTAAATTAGGTAAAGTATTTTTGCAAATTTAGTTTAATTTTTAAAAATTATTTTAGGAAGGAAATGGCCATCAAGGTGTGAAAGCTTCCAAATCTGTTTTCCTTGGAGACACAAACCGGATTTTCACAACAGGTTTCTCAAGATCCAGTGAACGGCAATATGCTATTTGGGATGTGGTAAGGACATATTTCAATTTATTTTCCATTTCACATTCATATCTTAAGTTTTGCTGTTGAATTCTGTAATGGTTAACTTGTTATAGGTAAAATAAGTATTGGTAAATTATTGTAGTTAACTCCTTTATTTACTAAACTACCTGAAACTGACCCTAATTCTACTATAGAAAGCTGTTTATTTAAAAATATTTCTTTAAATTTAAACCTATCATAATTTTAAGTAAGAAAATGTTGTTATTTCATGCTCAAAATAACGAGAAAGTTAGTCATATTACTAAATCCCTAAAAATTCTTCATTATTTAAAAAAGATGGCAGTATCGGTAGAGGGTCGGACGTTATGCTTTCCAGCATAGTTACGTCCCTTTACGATCTGAGTTCAAATCCCGCCGAGGTTGACTTTGCCTTTCATCCTTACGGGGTCAATAAAATAAAGTACCAGTAATGCACTGGGTAATTGCTGGCTTTGTGCCTAAAGTAGAAACAATTATTTAAAAAAGAATTATAGGAAATCATAGACAGTGTCTTTCATTAGAAATATGGTAATGAAAGTGTTATAGTGTTCATATTTAACCAGATGCACTTTAATGTAATGGTTCAATGTGCTTGTCTAGCATTCAAAAGATGCATGGTTCAATTTCTGCAAGTACCTCCATTCCTTTTCCGTCTACAGGGGTATTTTACTCAAGTCAACTACCATTTATAGTTATCAACTATTACTTATAGTTGTCCACATTGTGGCCAACACATTTTAAAAGTTTATATTTAAATTTAAACCTATCATAATTTACAGAAAATTTTGAATACCAAATCTTTCAAAATCCTTGATTATTTTAAAAACAATAATTGAAGGTCTTCTAAAGTCTGTCTTGAGCTTGGAGGCACATCAGGCTGGTGCTTATCCTGGTTTCCACCGCATGAAGCAACTGAAAGTACAAAACTTCCCCTTGGACAGGATGTCAGTCCATCATGGTTAAACCCCCAGCTGTAGCTGCTACTCATTTTCAGCCGAGTATACGTGAAATGAAGTATTTTGCTCAAGTCTAGGAATCGAACCCATGACATTATGATCATAAGTCCAACAACCTTATCACTAGACCATGGGACTCCACTAATTGAAAATCATAGGCAGTTTATTTTATTATTAATATGGTAAGGAAAGAGTTAAATAAATTGACTAAGAACATTGGATTCGTCTGGATTACTCAAGTCCTGTCTTATGGAGTAGACTATTGTTCATCTTAAGGGGCATCAAATGATTTAATACCTGAAGAGTTTTCATACTTGACTTTTCCCTCTTTTAATGGTGATATTTTGGACATAGAACAATTTGTATAGACCAGTAATCTCCAACCTTTCACTACCAATGACCCCCTTTTATTTAAATGAATTTTCCCTACAGTCGATAGCTGTAATTACTTTCCTCCCCATTGTTGTATGGTGAGAATAACAATTGAAAGAGTAACAGGTTTATACTGAGAAAAGAATGGCTACCCAATAATTTGTTTATAACAAAGTACTTAGAATTGTTATGCAGTGAGAATAACTAAAAAAATGAATTGTTTAAAGTTAGAGAATAATGTACACCTAATAGTGTGTGTGCATATTATGTTTTTAACAAAGTACTTGGAGTTTTGAACTTAGCTCATGAACCCTCTCCTCAGCTCAGTAGTTTGTGGATCCAAGGTTGGGAATCATTGATTATGAGATTGGATATTCATGAATTAAACTTGTAATTTTCTAAGTTTGAATTTTTAAGGTTTACATTTAAAAAATTTTTTCTAATATTCAGAGAAACATGACGAAATCTTTAAAAACTGAAGTAGTGGATTTCTCCAGTGGCATTCTATTTCCATTCTATGATCATGATAGTAAAGTGATATTCCTCGCTGGAAAGGTAAGAAGCAATTTAGGAACAATAAAAATCTGTTGTGAAATTTGTTTGAATTCATAACATTATACAGTAAACATGTTAATGTGTATCTTTTTTTTTCTCGATACGAATAGGGTGATGGTAATATTAGATACTATGAGATAGTGAGTGCTGCTCCCTTCTGCCACTATCTTAATCAGTTCCAATCTTCATCGCCACAAAGAAGTTTAGGTAGGTTGCTATTTGTATCAATTATGTATTTTATGTATTAAATTGTGATTACTACTTTAATAATTATCTGTTAATTAATGATATAAAAATAAAATAACTTTATCATTTTACAGGAATAATGCCAAAACGTGGCTGTGATGCTAAACGCTGTGAAATAGTGCGCTTTTACAAACTTCACACTGCCAAAGATCTGGTTGAACCTGTCTCAATGATTGTTCCTAGAAAAGTAAGTATTTGATAAGATTTGAACAGCTGACTGTTCTGTTGGAAGAAGGTTCATCATTATTATCATTTAATATTAGGCAGTGGATTGGCAATGTCAGATAATTTGCTCTGCGGCATATAGTTACAGCCCTTTGTTCTGAGTTCAAATCCCACCGAGGTTAGCTTTGCCTTTCATCCTTACAGGATTGATAAAATAAAATACCAGTATTGCACTGGAGTTGATTCAATTGACTTTCAACTCCTTTTCAAATTACTTGTAAGACAACTAAATAAACAGACTGTAATAAATACTAAGGCTTTCCCTGTGGAAGAATACATTGCCCTATAGAAGTTATTTATTAGTGACATCAAAATAAATGCAAGACAGAACAAGATATGCAGGAAAATATGGAGACAGAGGGTTTGGAAGCTAAAGGACCTTTCAATTAAATATAGATTTGGAAAGGCCCTATAGGAGAGGTGATGTAGAGGACAACTAAAAATTTTTTCATAACAACCTTTTACAAACTATTGATGAGACTTGTGGCTGGAGTAGAGCACCAGCCAGACAGAAGGTGATCTGGTGGTGGAACAGCTCAGTGGATAAAGCCAAGCCATGAGACAGGCATGGTAAGACTGGAAAAATTGTGGTAGCAGAGACCGGAACCAGATAGCTAAGAGAGAAGCTAGACAACTGGTATACACAGTTCAGAGAGAGGCTGAAGAAAGAAAGTTTGCCAACCTCTTGAGATGTGAGGATCAGAGATGCAAAGTGTTCTGCATTTAAAGACAGTGTGTCAGTGTCAATCATGATGTTGTTGGGGAAAATGTGTTAGAAACATCACCATTGTATTTAGCACCACTGATGCTCAAAAGAAAGAGACCTGGAAATGTTACTATGAGAGATTGATGAATGTAGAAAATAAATGGGAGGAAAAGAAACTACCCCCAACCTACCCAACAGAAGAACCAGCCATTGAAGTTGACAGTTATAGGGTTAAACAAGCAATCAAAGAGATGAAAGATGGTAAAGCTGTGTGACCATCAGAGATAGTTGCTGAGATGCTAAAAACATTGGGAGAAGTAGGAGTCAAACTAGTAACCCACATAGTCAATCAGTTAATACAGAACAGAGCTATACCCAATGACTAGCACAGTACTACAATCATAAATTGCTACAAGGGCAAGAGTGATGTTCTAGAAAGGAGCAAATAGAGGAATAAAACTAATGGATTAAGTTATGAAAGTGACAGAATTTTAACACAGCTAATTAGGGAAAGAGTCAAATTAGATGAGATGTAGTTTGGTTTCATGCTTGGGGAAAGTACTACAGATGCTCTTTTTTTAGTGAGGCAACTACAAGAGAAGTTCCTAGCCAAATATAAGCCACTATATCTAACTTTTGTTGATCTAAAAAAAGCCTTTGACAGAGTACCTCAATCTATTATATGGTGGTCCTTAAGGAAATATGGTGTAGAATAATAGCTTGTGAGAGCAGCACAAGCCATATACAGAGGAGCTGTCAATAAAGTGAGAGTAGGAAGTGAGTTTAGTGATGGATTCAAGGCACAGGTAGGAGTTCATCAGGGTTTGGTTCTTATCCCATTACTATTCCTTATATTCCAGGCTATAACAGAGGAGTCTAAGATTAGCTGCCCATGGGAAATTCTCTATGCAGATGATCTGGTCCTTATAACCGAATCCATTAAAGAACTAGAAAATAAGTTCCGACTATGGAAACAAAATTTGGAATCAAAAGGTCTGAGAGTAAACTTAGCCAAAACTAGACAGCTAGTAAGTAGAGGAGAAGATAGGACTAATTCCTTCAGGGAAATGGCCCTGCTCAATATATAGAAAGGGAGTAGGCATAAACTCCATATGATGTACATGAGATGTAGTGGAATAATGGGTAAACTAACAGGAAGGGAAGACTTCTTATGTAGAAGATGCACAGGGGTAACCGAGGGGAAGAGTGCCAGTGACAGGAAGGATCCATGAAAGTGGTTGATAGCTTCTGCTATCTTGGTGATTTAATTAGCAACAGAGTAAAGTGCTCCGAGAGCATAATAGCTAGAAAAAGGATAGGATGGAAAAGGTTTAGAGAGCTACTTCCACTGTTGACTATAAAAAGTTTCTCCCTACATACAAAAGGATAATTGTATGATGCCTGTTTGCGAAGTGCGATGCTGCATGGTAGTGAAACATAGGTTATGAATACTGAGGACATGCATAGACTGGAGAGAAATGAAGCAATCATCCTTTGTTGGATGTGCAATGTAAGTGTGAGAAAAAGGCAGAGCTTGGATGAGTTGAAGGAGAAGCTGGATTTAAGAGGAATCCAAGGTGGTGTACAAGAGAGAAGATTACATTGGACATGTGATACACACGGACAATGATCACTGGGTGACGAATTGCAGGAAGCCACAGTAGAGGTAGACGAAGAAAGACCTGGGCTGAGGTTGTGAGAGCTGACCTCAAAACGCTGAGACTCACAAGAGTAGATGATGAAGGAACGCAACAAGTAGAGACATGCTGTCCTGAGAAGGACCCGTCCAACCCATGTAAGCATGAAAAAATGGACGTAAAAACGATGATCAGAAAGTTGTAGGTTTGATTTCTGGACTGGGTGGTGTGTTGTTCTTGAGCAAAAGATTCATTTCACATTGCTTTTCATGATAGGACTGGGGCACCTATAATTAAAACATCCAAGAAATCTCCTGTGAGATATAACTTCATTTGAGGCTAGCTAAACTGATAGGTGTAAATTTTATTTTTTTTTTAAATTTCCATATATTCTATTAATCTGTATATTTATTTATATTTAAATTCCAGTCTGATCAGTTCCAAGATGACATATTTCCTCCAACAGCCAGTTGTGTTCCTTCCCTCACAGCTGATGAATGGATTAGTGGACAAAACAGAGAACCAATTTTAGTTTCACTCCAAGTCAGTATATCATTATTGTTACTGTTATTATCATGGTTTATTTATATAAACTCTCTTCTCTTTCTACTTAACTCATGGTGTATAGGATTCTTGTGTTTCATATTAAATAAACTGGTAAATATAGAATAAAAAAAAAAAGATCAATAGAAACCAATAAATGTAATTATTCCATACAAAACACTCCTCAACAACAAAATACAACAAACCTAAACTAATCAAAATACACCACACAAAATACAATTACCCAGTTAAATAAAATTAAAATTAATGCCACAACAGAAAACTCCTTTGTTCCAGAGATGTTTCATCAGGAGTCTTAGTTCGCTTAGTGATTCAAGAACAAGGACATGATACCACAAACCTTTGAATATCTAATGTAGTTTCACAGCCATAGTAAAGTATGCATCATTTTACTCATGTATTAAATTTAGTTTCTCCCATTCTACATATCTCTTTCTCTCTCTCACTCTGTGTTTTTGAGTATATATATGTATATATATTTATAGTTACCTTTTGGCTTTATGCCAGGTAGAGATACTACTGATGCCCTTTTTCTGGTGAGACAACTGCAGAAGTACTTAGCTAAGAGTAAACCACTGTACAGAGTGTACTGGATGTATTTGTGTCGCAAACACTAGAGAGGTTGTCATGCTCTTGACACAACTGAAGAATCCTCTCAACCCTTTTTTTGGCATATATATATATACACTTTACCAGCCACTTATAAATATACAAACTTTTGACTATTTCTATACTTTATACAACTTTAACTTGACTTAATCTTTATTTTTCAGTGTCTGTTATTAGATTTGAAAACAAAAGCTGTAACAGAGAAAATGACCCTAACTCTTTTGATACTAAACTATCTGATGAAACTTAGTTTTATTATACAAAGTTGTTTATTTTATCTAAAAACCTTCTATCATAATTTTCTCTTTGTAAAATTATATTATAAACACCAGAGAAAGTTACTAATATTACTAAATCTCTCCAAATTCTTAATTATTTGAAATTTATAGGCAGTGTTTTTTGTTAGAAATATGGTGATTGAAAGGGTTAAATATTTGTAGTTATATACTGGGGTTAATATGATCGACTAACTTCCTCACCATAAATTTCTATCCTTGTGCCTATGTTAGAAACGATTATTATAAGTAGGGAAGTTATTATTATTATTATGGTTAATTATATCTATCAACTTAGTAATTGTATGTAACACATCCAGTTTAATTTGTTCACAAATTCAGTTTACTTGACGACAGAAGCATTAACTAGGGATGTTTTCAGTACAGCCCTAAATAATTGCTTGATAGTTTTATTGTCAGTTTTGAAAGGGATACCAGTTTTGTTAGCTGCTGTCAAGTCTAATATTAATCAACCCAACCTCTATAATTATATAATGCCAGCTGAACATAACTTTGTAATTGTGCAAACAAAAAAATATATATATAAAAACTGCTTGGAACTGTTTAAAATCATATATTAGAAGTCTTACTGAAGTTTAATAAAAACATTTTGTCACTTAAACTTCTGAAATAATGACATTCTTTCATTATCATATTTCTATGGTTTTAGAAATAATCAAGAATTTAGAGGGATTTAATAATATAACTTTCTCATTATTAAGCTGATGATTGGAAGATAACTTAAAGGTTCTTACATAAAATTATGATGGAAGGTTTTTAGATAATTATAAACACTTTAAAATAAACTGCTTTATCTGGTAGAACCAGTTGCAGTTTCAGTTAGTTTTGTATCAAATTAGTTCAACATTTAAAATAAGATGATAAACCATGCAATTTGTGTTTATTATTCAAATATTGAAAAACAGAAAAATAATTAATAAATTAAAAGTAAATGTAATGAGCAATGGGAGGCTACAGTGTTGGTGATCAGACAATGTAGGGTTTGCAAGGACTCTTCAGTCTCATTGATAATGTAACAAACTCTCTATTGCTAGTATCCTGACAAAACGCACCCAGTACACCCTAGAAAATATTAGTATTGGTGCCATGAAAAATGCACCCAGCACACTCTGTAAAGTGGTAGTGGTGGGGCCATGAAAAAATGTACTCAGTACACCCTACCTAAACTTATCTATCTATTTGCCTGGTCATGCAAACCCAGGCACTCCCAAAAAGGGACTTCCAGTAGACATGATTGTCTGTAGCAGTTGGTAGATTCTCTAATTCTATACCAGTTGGCTGATGTACATAGTGAAGTCTTCTTCTGAATCTTTTACCATGAGTAGGTTCCCATAGCAATAACTGATGTATTGCTTCATCTTTGCTTCTTCAACAGTGACCAATGAACCTAGTTTTTGTTGATGTCATGCAATTGTAATTGGTGGTAGATTGCCATAAAGTTCAGCACTAGTTCTATTTTCCCTCCATGATGTTTTGGGTGCTGCTTATAACTATCTTCTGATAAATGCCTAAAATACATAGGATGATATTAATGAGGTATTCAAAAAATCAAAAGTGAGGGTGTGAAAATTCTAGAAAAAAAACTGCTGTTCTCTCATTCATTAATAATAAAATTAAAAAGTGAATAAAAAAAGAAGTATGAATGGAAGATAGAAAGTCTGTTTCTGAGTCCAACTCTCAAATGTCAAGTATAAGGAGGAATGTAATGTTTGCAATAAATACTAATTAGGTAAATAATGTACTGAAAGTGTTAAGATATTTAACATGGTGAAGATATATAAGTAGAGAGCTTTCTACATTCCCACTGTCTTCCTCAATGTTTAGCATTCTAACTGATGTAAAAATATTGCACTCAAAGAGGAAATTTGTAAGCCTAACAAATTCAGATAAATGAAGACATCATTATCATCATTATGGCTGTTTTCTCCATACTTGTATGGGTTGAATGTAGTCTTTTTTATTTTAAGACAGCTTTTTTCTATAGCTGGATGCTCTAACAGACACCAGCCCTTTATTATTTTAAGTATGGTATGTACTGCCTATGTCTGTCACACTGCTATATTGCTGAACATATTGATATGGAGAACATAAACATTATTGCTTGCTTTTTCAATGGTGTTGATATAAAAATGTTTGCAGTGATTGCCTTGCATGTGCACATACTCACACATACATATGACAAGCTTCCACACAGTTTCCACCTACCAAATTCACTGACAAGGCATTGGTTGGCCCAAGGCTATAGCAGTCACTTAGCCAAGGTGCTGTGCTGGGAGACTGAACCTCAAATTAAATGGCTCTAAAGTAAACTTCTTGACAACTCAGCCATGCCAAAATATGTTGATACAATATATTTATTCCTTGTGAAACATTACACTATGATTCACTCAACAAGAAAGTAAATTTCAAATAATGTAAATATTTAATATCTAATTTCATGGTATGTATCCATGAAATTCTTTGTTTATGCTTTAAAAAATTTTTTCTTTTGTCTTAGCTTACTTGATTTTAAATTTCATCATTGTCATTTTACAATCAATTTTTCATACTGAAATAGGTTGGGTGTGTAGTTAGATTTGGCTAAAAATGATGGAGGAGGAAATGAAATGCAGGGTGTTGGCAAGTGGGTGGGGATGCAACTGCTAGGCTAAAATGGTGAAGCTTGTAATGGTCGCTGCAAGGTTAGTGACTACTTTAATAAGAAAGATGACCTTAAAATGCTTGTTGTTTTTTCTGTTTAAAAAGTGGAAGGAATTAGTGAAGTATTTTAATACCAGAAATAAGAACATTGAAATTTCATAGATACCAATTGCAACATTTTAAGAATATACAAAGGAAAAAAACTGGTTTCATATACAACTAGGAAAAAAACCAAAAAAACCATAACTAGAATTTATTGAGAGAGGGAGCATTGAACAAAATATCTTGCAGTATTTGTTTTGGTTAACTCCACTCAAAGTTTAAATCTGGCCAATGTCATTTTTGCCTTTCATCTTTTCAGAGTCACTAAAATAAAGCACAAGTTGAGGATGATATATTGATGTAATTGTTTGAAATGCCTTGGGATATTTGTTCTGGCTTTTTGTTCTGAGTTCAAATCCTACTTTAGCCCAGTTGGGTGGTAGACTTGATCCATCATCACATGGCCCTTTAGGAGAGTCCACTTAGCTGGAAGCTTTTGGGGATACCTTCATCCTTTCCTCTCACCAGTCTTGGAGGCTTTGAAAAGGGTCATGGGGATTGCCCTTCCCTTCTTCATTAAACAGTAAAAAACAACAACAAAAAATAAATGTGATAGTTTATAGGTTCAAACATTACTGGAGATTCTAAGGGTTGAGTTAGATTCCAAATTTTATAAATGTATGTATGAACCCTTAATTTTGGTTGGAGTCAAAGGAGCAGAGTTGTGACATATGGCTATCATGGGCATTTTAAACCTGGCAAAATCCATCTCCTCTCCATGTCTGAATAGAGCCAATTTCTTCCAGAAAATAAGAAAGAGATATATTGGAAGAATCAACTGCAATACTAGACTGGTACTTTTTTTATCAACCTCAAAAAGATGAAAGGCAAAGTTGACCGTAGCGGGGTTTAAACTCAAAGAGCACAGAGAGCTAAAATGAATACTGCAAAGCATCCTATCCAATGTTCTAATGACTTTACCAATTTGCCACCCCAATTTTATAACTAAATAAATGTAAAGATCTGTTTTATATATGTAAATTTAACATTTCTGAAGATCAGACCCATATTTGAAATTTCTTTTTGTGCTGAATATAATCTGTTAAGCCAGATTTAGATTGTTTCATTATTTTTTCTCCCCTCCTAAGGATGGTCAA
>OZ024741.1:153809512-153849512 GCA_964016885.1 Eledone cirrhosa
CTGTCATTATAGTCAGTCTTTATTTGTGTTATCTATATGTTGAAGGACACAGAAATACACACACTTACAGGAACACACACACACACAAACAACAACAAAAAATTCTGTATTTTCGTTGTTCAGATGTTACATTTTAGTTAGAGAGAGGGGGGGGGTGCAGTAGTATTTTCCTCTATATAGAGGGCATGACGGATGGACAGACACAGCTCTTATTATAGTATAGATTATTAATTTTTTGTTAAGTCTGGAGGAAGGGGCTGTGCCCAAGACTTTTACAGGTCTTTTGAAACCGAGAAAAGTGTTATCTCTGAAATTAACACCTACCCAAACTATTTTGACTTCTACTTCAATACCAGTATTTATCCAGAGTCAGAGGTTTTATGGTATACGTTTCCAGAAAACAACTCTTCTGATATCACACTTCTTGTCAACATTTCTCAAAAGATGGAAATAATCATTAATCCTTTTGTGATCATATTTCTAATGAGATATACTATTTGAATTAATTAATGAAGAATTTAGAGGGATTTACTAAAATGATCAATTATTTCATAATTAAGATAGTAATTGTAACATAACATAACTAATGGTTCTTATATAAAATTATGTTGGAAGGTTTTAATATAAGATCCTTTCAAAATGGGTGGGTTTGTTTTCAAGGAAGAGAGGTTGGGTGGTAAGAAAAAGGTTAATGGTCTTACAATATCTTTAATCTGACCTAATTTGTTTGGTGTGTTCCCAGAAGAAATCCCTGCATCTGACACGTTTATCATACCATGTTGAGCTATATGGAGGGCATTAACTATCATGAAGGACTTCTCAATCACGATTAACCCCATCTGACATGTTTGCTATACTATATCCTAACTATATGAGGACACTCACTATTATTTATACAGTTATCCCAATTTTCCAGTTCACTGCATTCTTTAAATCCAGTATTCTGTATACCTTTATTTTTAATCAACCAATCATGCTAAACATTTCTCTTGCTCCATCATTGACGATCTTTTTGTGAGATTTCCAATGGAGATTTCATGTTCCAGGATACTAATCTTATTTTTAGTTGCTTCAAGTATTTTAACAAAAGCACTTTCCAAAATAAACTATGGAATAGGCCTGTAGTTCTTGTCTAACACTTGAATGATTTGATATTTATGAAGAAATTTAATTTATGATTTAATTATTGTATTTATTATTTGGCTTATTAACCCTTTAGCATTTAAACTGGCTGTATCCGGCCAGAGTTCTCTCACCTCTTTCTGTTCAAAATGGCCGTACTGGCCTCATACTGATGTTAAGGTATTGTTCTCAAAATAAATAATATCTAAATCTCATAGATTTGATATTATGTGAGATATTATGTCAGATAAAGTGTATACCGTGAAAATATAGTAGTATATATAGAATAATGTTAATACTAAAGGGTTGAATGCTATGTTTATAGTTGGCTTATTGTTATTTGTCATGTAATTATTTTTTGAATGAATATTTATAAAAAGCTGCAATCATATTTTTAGGATGGAGCCTTAAAACAAATACCAACCATAACCACTTTTAAGGCTGTCAACCGCCCTCCCTTGGCTCGTTCCTGTACATTACCTACAGCTCAAGTTCCTCCCAGTGTTAACACAGAAATTAATAAGGAACCAGCATCTTTGAAAAACATAAAAAGACTCAGTTCTAATGATGAATTTCTTACCTTATCAAGGTAAATTATTTTAATTCTTAAATAATCAAATTCAGACTTACCTAGAAAAGAAATTTGCATATAATGTTTAACTTTATATCTATGATAAACAGAATATAACATTACTATCTTTATCAGTTTTATTTGTCATGTACTAGATGAATTTTTATTTTACAGTGATCCTGCAAATAATACATGTAACGCTGAAAACCAAGGGGAGGGTGATATATCAACAGCTAAGGAATCTGCTAATAAAACCCCCGAAAAAGTAATGAGAAAATCTTGGGCTCCATCCTCTAATTCTAGCTCTGCTGATGATGTCACATCAAATGGTATTGTCTCCTCCTCACCTGTCGATGTAAGTAGTAATTACCTAAGTAATATCAACTCTCCTCTCTGATCCACTCAAATGTGTATGTTGATGTGTGTGTGTGTGTGTATAGGGTCTAAGGAATGCCAGGCAAATGTAAGGATGTATTATCTCCAGTAAAATGATCTGTTCAAGTTTGAAGCCAGTTGGCATTAAGGCCTGAGGAATGCTGAGCCAATGTAGTGGTGTATTATCTTCAATATGTGTATATTGGTGTGTATATATATATATATATGTGTGTCTGTGTGTGTATATATATATATATATATATATATATATAATATATATATATACACAGACACACACGCACACACATATGTATATACATATGAATAATATGAGTAAAACTGAAATAATGTTGACATGTTTATTCTATGCATTTATGAACACAATATTTTGCTTCAGTTTATTCAAGGTATATATTTATGCAAGCAAGCATGCACTTGCACCAATATTCTTTTCAATATATATTTGCTAATAAGCATGGGCAAGCATGAACAATACTGAATTTGGCTGAACTCCTCATTGGATAGAGTCAATGTGGTTAATTTATAGAATAGGAATGTCATTTTTTTACACTTAATTTTAACTCCAAAATTTAGAGATTTAAAATGACAAACAAAAAACAACAAAGGTTAGTGCCAGCATATCTATATATATATAAAACTGAGGATGTCTGTGTGTGTGAGTGTGTTTGAATCCCTAAAACTCGAGAACCACCCAACCGACTGTTTTCAAATTTTACACATGTAATACTTATGTTTCAGGGAGTGTTCGAGCAAAAACAATTTCAAATTTTCAATGCACTAGGGACCGCATTAGGTGATTTAGCGATCGCTCTCTATAATTCTTAGTCTTTCTCTTTTTAGATAGATACATACATATAATGTTGCGCCCTTATAATATTTGTCTGTATGTCTGGCTGTCTGCATTACGTCACTTCCCTGACGATGTCTGTATGTATGTGTGTGTGTGTCTGTGACTTTGAATACCTAAAACTTGAGAAGTACCCAACCGACTTTTTTCAAACTTTACATGTGTATTACTTATGTTTCAGGGAGTGTTATGCACATAAAAAAAATTCAACTTTTTAATCCCCTATGGACCGCATTAGGTGAAAAACTGCGTTTTTTCAGGTTTTTAGGGGCTTTTTGAGGCGTTACGTCAGACCGATTTCCTTGAAATTGTAACTATGTATTAGTCAGTCTCTTCTTCATACCATGAGCAAAGAAAATCTAACTTTTTTATGGCCTGGGACCCACATTAGGTGAAAAACTTCATTTTTTTCAGCTTTTTAGGGCTTTTTTGAGGCGTTACGTCTAGCCAATTTTCCCGAAATTTCAAGGCGTATTATGCACATAAAAAAAAAATTCATTTTCTTGATCAGGTGAAAACCTGCATTTTTCCTGCTTCATCGAGGAAAATCTTAAAGATTATCCAGCGATCAGAGTATTCGGTTTATTTTCTTTACATATTGTCCACGCATGCAGTTTTTCCACGATTAGGTCTGTTCCAAAATACCTTATCCCGTGCAACGCCAGGTACCACTGCTAGTAAAATATAAAGGAATTGTCAGGAGTAAAAAAGAAAACAAAAAAAAGAAAAAACAAAATAGAAAGTTAAACGTTTAGAAAGTTAAAGGTAAATAATTTTACTGTGTAAAGAAGAAGCAGAGGGAAGTTGGATGTTTCGGAAAGTGGTTCTTCATCAAGGAATACAAAAGAAAAAGAAAAAAGTTTCATAAAAACATTGTTATAGTGTTAAGTGACTGGTGGTCAGAAGTGAGTAGAAGAGAATATTTCACAGCCAAAAGGGAGACAACAGGTGAGCTAGTTTAGTGGGGAAGTTATTATAGCAACAAGGGAGGCATGGTTAGTTATGGCAGATAATGTCTGAGAACTGTGATGTTTGTGTGTGAGTGTGTGGGGCGAGGTAAATGATCATGGTGGATAACATAGAGCAGGAGAAAGGCCAAAGGGTAAGGTTAGCCTCATTGTTTTTAGTAACATAAAAAAGATAGATCATCTTTGTTGGTTTTAAATCCAATTTTGCATGATGGTTGTAAGAAGGCTGGATCTTATCCCAGCTTTGTGGAGTTGGGCCACTGAATATACAAGACACTAGTTTGACACAAGGTTAACCTCAGCTGCAGCTATTACTCAGTTTCTGCTGAATGAACTGAAATAACATGGAATGAAGTACCTTGCTCAAGGATACAATATACTGTTCTGTCGGAAGGTCAAATCAATAACCTTACAGTTGTGAGACAAACACTCTGGTCACATAATCTGCAAATCTTCCAGTTACAGATGAGTATTCTTATTGCTTAGTAGTGTAATTTTGTTTCTGAACTCTAAGGAATATAGGTTCATAAGAACCATTTTCATCAGCATCATCATTAACATCACATAATGTCTGTTTTTCCCTGTTAGCAAGGGTTAGATTGGTTATCACAGGCCAAGTCAGTACTTAATTGATGTCACTGATCTTTCAGATGGACTGGGGTCTCACATCTCACTTTCATAAGCCCCCTGCACTTAATATTTGGACTGTGAATGATGACATAAATAAGATACTCACATATGTGAAATGAAGATTAATTAAATCTGTTTTTAATTAGAAATAACTTGGTTCAGTTTATTAGAAATTGTACCTAGTGACCATTGCTGTATTTATTTGCACTAATTACATTTACTCTGCAGAATGCCATACAGCATGACAAAAATATGATAGAATATAATCCAGATGTTTCTGATGTTCTTGAATTATGTGAATCTGAAGATCTAATTCCAATAGAATCCCTAAATGATACAATTTATGTTATGGAACCAGAAAATACTACTTCAACAAAAACTAGTTCTACTACTACTACCTTAAAGTCAAAGATCTATTTGAAATTTTCTGATGAAAATAAATCAGTTGAATATCCTGAAAGAGTAAGTGATTAGAGGTAGTGTGCCTAAATAACACTTTAGAAACCATGTTGTTGTTTTACTTAGTAGACCTGTTGTCTATTAAGCTCAACATTTCAACTGACCAGTTCTGTTTAAAACTATTTTATTAATCCAAACATTTCAACTGACAAATTACATATAACCTAATATCAACTGGCATAAGACTAACTCATTTATGAATAAAAAATGTTTAATCGCCTACCAAACCAAAATATGGGCCACTAACAAGAGTTTGATATCTCTCTTTCTATGGCTATAGTTATCAATAGAGGGAGATAAATTTATTGTTGAATAGACGTATACAATGAGGAAAGTTTTTTAAAAAATAAGACAAAATAGTTAACAGGAATAGAGAAAAAAAAGCAGAGTTGAAAAAATATAAAAAGTGGGAAGGGAGGGATAAACTCTATACTCTTAGCAAGGGAGTATATCAGCTGCACCATATTAATATTTATCTGGAGAAGGAAGGTTCCATCAGGTTTAAATGCTTGTGACAAGTTGTATGTCATGGCAGGGATGAAGAAATGAAATTATATCATTTATTGCAATCAATTGCAGATAGGCAAATATAATTTTTCATACTGAAATGAATATCTTCAGATATTGGCATATAAAACGGTAGTTAAAACGGTAATAGAATCATCATATACTAACATATCACTAAAACGTTTCAATGTTTATTTTAATATTTATTCAAATGTTAATATGTTAATATTACTTTTATTTATGTATTTATAATCAAAACCATTATATTTTTATATTAATCACTTAACAAATTTAACAAATTTGAGTTTTCAATGTAAGAACAACTTTTTCAATTCAACTTATGAAATAACTATTCAAATTACAGGTGTTGGAATTCAGACTGATTTATTTATTGAACATTCATATTTTATTCAATAGTTTAAACTTTAACTCAACTGAAATTTGTCAGTCATTTTTGAAATGGTCACACTTCTGGTATGAAAGTTTAATCTCCATATCATTGCATCATGTTGTTGATATTCCATTTCACCAAATAACATTTTCATAAAAGGCATTATTGCATAGTAGACACTTAGCCTTCTAGCCATCTTCAATTCTACTTTAAGAATTTTTCAGGATGATTATAAAATAGTTTTATATCACACACATAAATAGAATACTTTTACAATAAAAAAAATATCCCCCCAAAATGTATAAATCAACATATTTCTATAATGCTTGTTAATGTTTTTAGTATTTTTGTTATTATACTGACTGAATGCATTATTTGCTTTTAGCCCTTTTAATATAAAGCCAGCTAAAATTGAAAACCATCAATTTTAAATGGCTCCTATTTCAATTAAAAAAAAATCTCCTTTTTTTCTTTTTCTTTCTTTTTTCATTTTCTTTCTTTCCCTTTCTTTCCTTTTCTTTATTTTTTCTTTTCTTTTTCTTTTCTTTTCTTTTCTTTTTCTTTTTCCTTTTCGTTTTCTTTTTCTTTTTCTTTTTCTTTTCCTTTTCGTTTTCTTTTTCTTTTCCTTTTCGTTTTCTTTTTCTTTTCCCTTTCCTTTTTCTTTTTCTTTTTCTTTTTCTTTTTCTTTCTCTTTTTCTTTTCTTCTTTTTCTTTTTCCTTTTCTTCTCCTCATCCTTCCACTTATTTCTAAGAAGGTCGTGGGCGCAAAGTCCTCAAACACTGCTTTCAGCGGATTCTATCAGAAGCAACCATCTTCAACTGATCTGGTTGGATCCACAAGCGAGACCAGTTAAGCTCATGGATGTTATCTAAACATCTTGCTTGGGGGTCTACCCCTGGGTCTCCTGCTGGCTGGTTTTGCCTGTAAAATCTATCCAGCAATTCTTTCCTATGACATTCTAACCACATGCCCATAGTATTGGAGCTGTGATCTTTCAATTCAGAGAAGTAGCAGCTCTACCTTGAGTGATTCTCTGATTTCTGAGCTCCGCACTCTATTGAGTAACGTTACTCCAAACACTCCTCAGAGGAATTCCATTTCGGCCGTTTGTATTTGCAATTGTATTCTTTCGGTCATTACCCAAGATTCATGACCATAGGTTGGCACGAATAGCGAGTTTGGTTTTTACACCTATCTCAATGCTGAATCTGGTACATTACTGCACCAGCTCCTGCAATTCTTGCACTTAATTCAACCTCTTGCCTTCCATCATTCATGAACTCAGCCCCAAGATACTTGAACTTCTCCATCTGCTTCAGTGGAACTCCATTCACATGTAGAGTGCACTGCGCAGGCTTCCTTGAGAGGACAAGTGTCTCAGTTTACGCAGCACTGATTTTCATTCCAGTCATGCAGCACTTGGCATCAAACCTATCAAGTGCAAGCCGGACATCACCTTCTGTCGAGTTAAGTAACACCATGTCGTCTGCAAATTTCAGCCGACTGATTTTACACCTGCACATGTCAATCCTGTTCATTATTTTCATGAACAGGTGAGGTGACAGTATGCATCCTTGGCAGAGTCCGACTCCCACATTGAATAGTTTTGATTTAGCACCATTTACCCGAATACAAATATTTGGGCATTCGTATAGAGGCATCAGGGCAAAAAGAAACTGACCATCGATCCCATAATCCTGCAGAAATAAAAATCTTCCAACATAATTTTATATAGTAACTGTTAAGTTACTATTTCAGTAATGAAATAATGAATAAGTTTAGTAAATCCCTCAAAATTCTTCATTGATTCATTGAAATAGGATGTATTTCATTAGATATATGGTTGTGAAAGGGTTACAAAACATTTAAAACCCTTTTATTAGTTATTTTAATATTGAACACCAACCGATTAAATTGATTACACTATACTGTTTTTAGTCTACTATATTTTTAATTTTGTCTAAAAGTAGTTTATATAAGTCAAAACCTCTTTTGTATTATATAAAGCCTTCAGTCTTTATTTAACTCTTTTGATACCAAATCACTTCAAATTGCCCCTAGGTTTAAATATGAAAGTGCTTGTTTTAAAGTGATTATATTCATCTAAAAGCCTTCCATCATAATTCTATGTAAAACTGTTCTGTTAATTTATATTCCAAACACCAGTTTAATAATTAGAAAGTTAGTTATTTTATTAAATCCCTCGAAATTTTTTATTATTATCAAAATTAATTGAAAACTGCAGGCAGTGTCTTTTATTAGAAATATGGTAACAAAAAGGTTAAAAGGTTCCTCTTTACATTGTTTAACTTATTCAGCTCTTGTATTGATTCTGCAATAAATACTATATTGTCCATAATAGCTCACAAAAATGACAATTTAAAAATTCATCCAAGCTATGAGTCCTATTATAAATCTCTATCTTTATTTACCCTGGGAAAATTTAATTATATACAAATTTAGTTATCCTATTCATTAAAAAGTATCTCTTGTGTACACTTAAAGTTTAAAAAAAAGTAATTATCCAGCTTCTTCATTAAAAAGGAGCCTATTAGTTTGAGCTGTTTAATTCTACACAAGCACTTAGACAATATGTAATCCTAAAAAATTGTTTATTTTAGAAATTATTAACAAAAACCAAGGTAAGTGTTCTACTTATTGATTAAATTAGAGTAAATATTCAATGCATGCTACATCTACATTAGCTGATGCATCATCATCATCATCATCATCATCATCATAGTGTATCAACCAGAGTGTGACTTTTTTAGTGTTCTTTCTAAACTGTCGTCAGGGTTGCAATTTTCACTGGACAATTTCCAAATCTATCTACATGCCTGTCTATCTATTTATCTAACTGTGTGTATATAAAAAGTAAGGATAAATTTGTTTATTATTGATTTCAGTCTACAAAGGTTTGTATAAAAGAGATATAGTAATATAGTGAACTGGTAACTTAGCAGTTAATTAACCAGGCCACCAACTGAGAGGAATTATAACAATTTTTAAAATGTTCTCTCAAGATTATAATTTCTTAGTAAGTGCATGCTTGTCTCTAATCCTACTAAAAATTACTTTCTACCTTTATATTGTATTGTAATTATTTGTCTTGTCATTAAATCTTCTCTTTCCAGATCACTGTGATAATTTCACTATGTGTATCTGCATGGTTTCATTGTGAAAGCAAATAAAACAGTTTGTAATAATTCCATTTAATCAATTCATTTCAGAATTTGTAGTATTAATCAAGTAAAAGTAAACAGAGCAAGGCTGAATAATTAAAGGGCTCACTTTACAGCTATGAGATTCTGGGTTCAATCCCACTACATGGAATCTTCAGCTAGTGTCATTTACCATAGCCTTGGGTCAGCTCAAGCCTTGTGAAAGAAATTGGGTAGATAGAAACTACTTTGGAAGCCCATCAGATGTACTGTGTCTGTAATTCAATAGCTGGCCTTGTCACAGTGTGTCATGCCAAATCTCCCTGGGAATTACATTAAGGGTACTTGTGTCTGTGGAATACTCAGCTACTTGTATGTCAATTTAACAAGTAGGCTGTTTTGTTGCTCGAACTACTGCAACACACATCAGTGCAACTGATGGCAGTCCATTCAGTTTTATTCAAGTAAAGATTTTTAAAAACTTAAATTTACATGTTTAAAAACTAATTATTAAAATGTCTTTAATAGTTAAAAAAGAAAATGACCTTTCTTAGCAGAATCTGGTGAAACCAAAATATAATTTAGTCATTACGAAAATTATAAGATTAAATGTTAACTGCAATCTCCTCTTTTAATAGTTTAACCACAACCACCCAATTTTTAAATTCTAAAACCAGTCATACTTTAGATTATGATCCTGTAAGTGGTGCCCCTAACAAATAGAAACCCTTCTAAATATAAACATGGCTCACCCCATCACTATTTGTATTTGAAAGATTCTTGATAAACAAATTACTAAATCAAAAACTTATATTTCAGAAGAATTTAAGAGGAAGTTGAAATTCATATTAAAACAAAATATATATATTTAAAATGTAGTTGTTCCAGTGTAAATGACTATAACAGTAGTCATTCACTATAAATAATAGAAAATCGAGTTAAGTACCCTTGTTCATTTTTTTCTCATCTCCAGATGTACTTTACTCTATTATCTCAACTATTATAGTATTTGACTATTGTTGTAGTCATATATATATTGCTATTTTGACCAAATGTATTATTGATACTGAGTTGTTGCTTTCACTCTTGTCTAATTATTTCTCCATTTCTTTCTCAACACTTTCTTGTTTCCTCCTCCATATATGCTTGCATTTTCATTGTTTTCTTCATTCTCTTCATGACATTGTCTAATGTTCATTAAAAAATATCAGTCATTAGAGCATTGGAAAGAATACCTTGTCATGTTTGTCCTGCATCTCTGCACCCTGAGTTTAAGTCCCACTGAGGTCAACTTTACTTTTTATTTTTTTTGTGGTCAATAAATAAATAGCAATCAAAGTGGTGGTGGTAGACTGGTGTAATTCTTAAAATGTTGGATGGGATGCCATGACTCTGTTAAAATCTTGTCTTCTGTTGGGATGCCATGTAAGGTATCTGTTTTGTAGTATCTGATATGAGAAAAAAAAGAACAACAAAAACGGTGGCACTTCTTCCAGGAGTTGTCACTGGCAGATATTTTCAGTAATGGAAAAAGGAAAGGATATGATCATCAGATCAAACCAAGTAAATTGTGTTTCACTTGGTCTTTCCATTGTTGATATTATCTGCTGGTCACAACTCCTGGCAGAAGAAAGGTGCCGATTGTTAGATCAGACCAAGGGAACTATATTTCCATTGGTCTTTCTATTGCTGATACTATATACTTTGGCAGAAGTGTCACCTCTTTTTCTGATGATGGGATATGGGATTTGAATTCAGAATTCAGAGCCACAATAGATACCGGACAAAGCATCTCATTTGATTCTTTTAACAGTTTCACCAATCCACTTCTTCTCGAATGGAACTTTGTTGACCCTGAAAGAACGAAGGCAAATTAACTTCAGTGGGATTTGAACTCGAAGTGCAGAGAGCCAGAACAAATACACATGAATTAAATCCAATGCACCACCATAGGAAAGACCAGTTGATTTGTAGGATTGGTGATCTCATCAATCATCATCAATATCAAATCTTTATAGAATCAGTATAGTTTAAGAATATCTATAATCTAAAGGGATTGTTAAATATCTTTGGTTAAATAAGTTTATTTATTTAATTATTATTTTGATATTTATTTTCCATCATAATAAATCTAATTATATAACTATGTTAGTGTAAGTAGGTGTTTTGGTGTTAGTGGGCTTCAGTACATCTCTTTGGAGCACTACTATACAACAAGCCTTTAAAAAGGCTATTTTTTCCTGTTAAAGGTGTTGTTTGCCTTGTGAATTCCTTGGTAAACTTCATACTTATCATGGGGTCCCTTTTGAAGCAATGTTTTACCTTCAGGTACTCTTTCTGGCAATAACCATTTTAGTCTTACCTTTTACAATGTGCAAGGATATGATGTACCTATTCTGAATTGGATAACCATAGAGAGCACTATTGAAGTCTTTAAATTTCATTCGGTGTATCTAATGAAATTTTACCTTATCACTCTCCAAGCATATCTTAACAGCAAAGTGATCTTATCCCTCTCCAAACTGTCTATATATTTTTACAATTTAGTGGTCATAGCCTTTGAAAGTTAAGTTTTTTTTCCTTTCTTCTAATGCTACAATGATAGGATTCTGAAATTATTAAACTTTTAGTTTATTGTCTAGCATCCTATGACACTTCAGTTGCCAATTGGGTATCTTAAGTTATCTATAAAATGAATTTTCATAGCTAAATGTATTTTTATTGAAACTTGCATGGTCTATCTGTTGCTGTTGTTTGTCTATGATGTATTTCAGTCAGAGATTGTTTCAGCATCCCCTCTTCCATGCACACAATTCTGAAAGTATTTATCTGTTGTCCAAATATATATTTCCTTGTTGATTCAGTATGTCATTCTATCATATATCCATGAGATATATTTAACTTTTGAATGCAAAAGAATTGTCTATGAATAAAACCATAAGTCTATATAATAATTATTATTATATTACATAAAAAGGCAGAGGACTGGCGGAATAAGTAGAGCATCAGAAAAAAAATTTTGAGGTATTTGCTCTGGCTCTTTATGTTCTAAGTTCAAATCCCACCAAGGTCAATTTTGCCTTTCACCCCTTTCAATATCAATAAAATACAGTACCAGTAAAGTACTGGGCTTGATTTAAATCATCTTTCCTTTGCTCCTCAAAATTGCTTGCCTTGTGCCTAAATTAGACGCCATTGTTAGAATGAGAAACCCTTATTATATATTGCATAAAAACTTTAAAATTAATTTTATATGTAAATTACAGTTTAGAATTATCAAATGTAATGTTTAATTTCTAGTTGATGTTCTCTATTTTCAAATTACATTTTCTCATCACATGGCACTAATTATTCAATAAGAGAGCTTCACTTTTAGTTCTAAAGCAATGTAATAGATTTCAATATAGGAGTTGTACTTGTGAGGCAAATGTCTGAAACTGTATGTTGAAAGTAAAACAATTACATTGTGGAAGAGTCATCTTAGCCACAGTTGTACTTGTATAGCAAGTGACTTGATTTGAAACAATGTGTGTTGAAACTAAAGCAATCATAGCATAGTAAAGTCATTTTAACCACTGTGACTTGATCTGTGACTGTTGAAAATAAAGCAGTTATATTGTGAAAGAGTCATTTTATCCACAGTTATACTTGTCTCGCAAGTGACTTGACCTGAGACCATGTATTGAAACTAAAACAATTACTTCATGAAAGAGTCAATTTAGCTATTCAGAAAATCCACTAAGCTATTATATTCACTTTTCATTTATTTTATAGTAAAGAATGTGATGAAAATGCAATAAATAAAAAATGTAAAGAGAACTTAATGCTTTTTGAATGGCTAAAATAACTCTTCCACAATGTAATAACAAATAAATATAGTTTGGATTATATCAGTGTTCCAAAATTCTCAAACCTTGAAAGCTGTTATTATATGTTTTTAACAATCTTAAGCTTTTCAAACCCATGCAAACTATAAATAATTTTAAAACCTACACCTTACTTTGTAAATATTTCCCTGTAGAGACAGACAAGTGGGAACAAGGTAGGTTTTGGAATTATCCCAAAATAATTGTTGCTAGATCCTTGATGTATATCCTGCAAACCCCACACCTCTACACCTAAATTGTCTGCCTTATATCTCCTTTTGTTGCTTTATATTCCAACTAACAACAAATTATATGGAATTCACATTTACAAAATATTTCAATGGATATTTTTTTATTAAATGGTTTGTTTTTTTACTCTGAAAATCGTCCTACTTAATATAAAAATATTATAAAACTAATAAACTATCATCAGTATCATTGATATCTAGTTATCTTTGCTGGCATGGGTTGAATGTGTCTGCCATTCAGTATATATCCAATTGTCACATTCTTTTACCATCTTTTCTGTGATAACCATCATCCTGAATTATTACTTTACTACTACTTCCTTCATGTTTTGTCTCTAATGGCACCTTCCTTGGTATTTTGTCATGGTATCTTTAATATTAGTATTTTCCAATGGCATCTCTTATGGTATTTACAGTGGTATCTTCCAATGGTAATCCTTGTGATATCTTACAATACCTTCAATTGTATCATCCATGGTATCTCCAATAGTATCTTCCACTTCTAGTGTAGAGTGTTTGTTCAGTTCACAACCATTGTCCACTTGTATCATATATCCAGGCAATTCAATATTTTCTTTCTTGCACTTTGGTTCATGTTATAATAACCAGCCTTTCTGCCATCTCACTTGTACTCTTGCCTTTCAGGAACTTTAACATTACACATTTAATAGATCAACTTCAAGCTTATCTCATTTCTCTTTAAACGTTCTAATTTAGTGCACATATTTCACTACTAAATATCACACAGCTTACACATACTTCATACAATCTACATTTCACATAAAGACAGAAGCCCTTTCTGTTGTTGCTGTTTAGTCCCAGACCAAGCCTGTCCCAAATTACAGTTATATATTTTTCTACATATTCCTAACTAGAGACTTAACATTCTTTGAAATCTATGGTGTTCTCTGTTATCTTGGTGCAAATATTCAGATCAGTGTAGGTACATAGATATATATAATTCAAAATATCTTTTGAGGGTTTTTCTTTCTCAAGCAAATTAATATTACTTGCACAGTAGCTTTGCACTTCTCCAATAATATTACCATATTTTTAATATCATCCTTAAATATATTTTCTCACATTTATTGCGCATCATTTCTTTCGATCTATCACTAAATCACTGCAGTTCAGCTTCCCCCTTTTTTCTGCCCTGACCCCCACCCCAACACAACTTTGCTAACTCTATCTTGCATTGCTATCTCCTGTGCTTATAGACAATCCATGTGAAGAAAGTATGGTCCCCAACTCCTATGTCTCCTACAAGTCTGGAGAATGGGACTAATCAGCTTGATGCTGAGGTGAGTAAATAATAGCTCTTCCCTTGCACTGGAAGCACACCCCTTTCTTACTGTCACTCACTAACCTATATAAACTATTTTTTCACCTCTAGTTGTGGCATTATGTATTCACAAGAGTGGCAAGTTGCCAGATATTAAATGAAACTGAGCAAATCTCTTCTTTGTGAATATACATTTAGACATTTTAGCACAGATGTTGAGCTCCTAAACATGATTAAAACTTCCAGTTAAAAGGTAATGCATCTGATCATTTGGTTTAAGGATCCACACATAACATTGTTCTGTTTTGTATACTCTTCATAATTAACTTAGTCTAGAACAACCTAAAAAGAAAAAAAATCTATGAGCACACGTTTTCCTTTAAGACTAACCAATAAAAGAAAAATCATTGGCCCATTTGTTAGAAAATAGCGTTTTTACCACCCCTGTTCTATGACAGAGTTGTTTATTTGAAAGTATATATATGTATCTAAATGCCTTCAATCATAATTTTATGTACAAAACTTTGTTCCAAATGCCAGTTTGATAATGAGAAAGTCTACTAAATCCTTCCAAATGCTTATTTTAAAAATTATTTGAAAATTATAACCAGTCTTTCATTAGCAATGTCGTAATGAAATGGTTAAGCAACAAATAAATCTATTCTTGTGTAATATATTTTATAATATAACACTTTTAACCATTAAAATAACTTCTTACATTTTGTATCGAATTAAAATACTTTTTTTTTTTTCATTTCTTCACCCAAATATGAATTTGCTATTGTGAAATACGTTGGTATTTTGTTTAACCCTTTTGATATTAGTCTACTCCTGGTTCTATGATACAAGTTGTCTATTTTTAAATGTTTATCTAAAAACCTTTCATCATAATTTTATGTAAGAATCTTTAAGTTACATTTCAAACAGCGGCTTAATTATGAGGGAGTTAATTATATGAAATCCCTCCAAATTTTTTATTATTTTCAAAATGATTTGAACATTTTAAACAGTGTCTTTCATTAGAAACATGGTAGCGAAAGGGTTAAGAGATGAAATAGGATAAATAAAAGTGAATTATTTCATTAGAAGCTATGAATTGACTTACACCTCCATCTCAGTTTCATTTTGTATTTGGTATTTGTTCAGATTTAAGAAACTTGATTATTTTTCATATAAGAAAAAAACATGCAGATGTTTCATAGTCCCTTAGACAGGATGTCTAAGGAGATGTATTGAAGGAGCCAATCCAGTTTGAGGAGCTACATCTTGATCAAACTAAATAGGGAGCTGGTTTGGGGACCTAGGGTACCAGATGTTTCCATCATTATAGGTTCAACAAAAAACTTTATCAGTTTGTGATTTTCAGCTTATCAGAAAATGAAGCCTGGGCATGACACCAATTTCACCAGGTTCTCTCTGGAGAAAGTATTGCTGCAAATCACATTCCAGATTAAGGATTTACCACCTTGGAACGAAGAGATAGTGATGCTGTCCAAGTCTTTTGTCATTCCCTAGCTTCAGCTACAATGGGAAAGTTGCTCTATCCAAAATATATTTTTACATTAAAACACAAACAGGTAGTGATGCAATAACATATTTATTCTTCAGTAACTTTTCACCATAGACTTATACCAATAGGTTTGATGGTTTAGGCAGCGCTAATTTTCTTGAAGTTTGTTAATTGTTTAATTATTATTTTTTTTTCTATAAGGGCAGTTGATTGTTAGAATTGATAGAGTATTAGACAAATGCTTAGTATTTGTTCTGAGTTTAAATCCCGCTGAAGTCAACTTTGCCTTTTATCCTGAGGTCGATAAAATAAAGTGTCAGTAAAATACCTGGATTGATATAATCAGATTTCCCATCACCCCCCCCCCCCCCCCCAAAAAAAAATGCTGGCCTTGTGCCTGAATTAAAAACCATTATTTATTCTCTTTTTATTTCTTTTTTTTTCTTCTTGTTTTTTTCAGCTACGTAAAGCCTATTTCCAGCAAGTGGAGGAGATCAAAAATCTGAAGGAACAAATGTCGTTGAAGGACAAACGTATTCGGCAACTGGAGGAAGAAATTAGCAGTATAAGGCAACACGGGGTTAAAAGTGGTGAAAGTGAGAGTAACTGCTGAATAAGTACAGCTTCCTTATAAATGTCATGTAGCACACACACACATACACACATACACCACACACACATACACACACACTGGTTGATTAACTAGTACTGATAGCCATGATTAGGACAATGATGTTGATTGGAATCTCTAGAAGGGGAGCTAACTACAGCAATGGGTTTACTCCTACTAATGATGCACATAACAAAATCCTGATTTTTAAACTATATTATTGATTTATGGAAATATTTTAAACCATTAGCCATCATCATCATCATTATTATTATTATTATTATTATTATGTCAGTTGATTGGTAGAATCGTTAGAATGCTGGATAAATTCTTTACAGTATTTTTCCCAACTCTTTAAATTCTGCAATCAAATCCTGGCGAGGTTAGCTTTGCCCTTCATCCTTACAGGGTCGATAAAATAAAGTACCAGTAACGCACTGGGGTCGATTTAATCGACTTCCCCCTCCAAAAAAATTGTTGGCCTTGTGCCTAAATCATAAATTATTATTATTAGTAGTAGATAGCGCATCGGACAACATGCTTTGTGGCATAAAGTTACGGTCCATTACGTTCTGAGTTCAAATCCCGCCAAAGTTAACTTTGTCTTTCATCCTTACAGGATTGATAAAATAAAGCACCAGTAATGTGCTCAGGTCGATTTAATCGACTTTCCCCCCTCCCCTTCAAATTACTGGCCTTGTGCCTAAAGTAGAAACAATTATTATTAACAGATATGATAGATATATCCATTAAGAACGCTCTGTACTGCAACTACGACTGTATTACTATTTATCTATTTAGCTGTATTGTAAATTTTATGGTAGTTAGGTATTTGTAAGTAATAAACATAGCAAGTGTCACGGTGATGTACAAGTGGAGTCTTGTAGTCTATGGTTGATAACATCAATCTTGAGAAGTAGAAATAATATTAATAAGTAATGAATATCTAAATATGTAATAAACAAAAATGAAATGACTGCAAATTAAAGAAAGAAATGTATGACCTTATGACAATGATGATAACTTTTTTTGTAAGGTTTCTCTAGCAATCGGTTGCTAGGTGAGTGTGTTAATTAGCCTCAGATCTCAGAGGCTCAATATATCGCGTAAGATTCTTGCAGTACTAGTTATGAAGTCGGGGATCCCAAGGCTTTTGATGAAAGATGGTGATTAGTTCTAATAGCACCTGCAAGGTCCTCATAATTATTGATCTTTTCCATTTCCTTTTTAGCCACATTGTGATCTTGAGAGACCACAATATCAATTAGAGTCCATTTTGGGAGGATTGTTTGTTTTTCCAACAATATCAGGGCAATTGTGTTGGATTTTGTGGTCTTGATCTCAAGATCCCGAAATAATTCTACTCTCCCTTGACAGGCAGAATTCAAGGGGAGTATGTTCGAACCATTGACATCGCATTTCAATCGTGTATTTTTTGCACAACTCCCAATGGACTCTTTTTACTATAAGATCATGCTGAATTTTATAACATTTTTTGCTAATTGCTCACATCCACTAGTAATATGTGCCACAGATTCGTCTTCTTTATGTCATACTCTGCAAAGTGGAGAGCAATTTTGTCCATCAATATTAGCTTTCACCCAAATGGTTCTGTGTGCCTGGTCTTGTGTGGCAGTAATAATAACCTCAGTGTTCTTTTTAACCCAACCTGACTTAAGCCAAACCGAAGACCTAGGGTAAGCAATGTCTTTAATGGCAGCTGGAAATTTGCCATGGAGAGCCTTTTCTTTCCAAGCCTGTTCTTGTTTCTAAAGGCTTTGTTGAATACTTTCTTACCTTGACTTCTGTTTTAAAGCCTTCTTTTAGAACTTTTACAAAAAATAGGATAATAACAGTAATTCTTTTTACAAAAATATAATAATAATTTCTTTTATTGGACACAAGAACCCAAGACATTTGGGACAATACAAGGACAAAAACAACACTGTGGTGTATTTATATTAAGTAAAGGAAAAGGGGACATCACCAAAGGGAACACTAGGAATAATAAATATTATTTTTACAGAAATATAATAGTAATGATGATGATAATAGAAGTAAAGATTTATTAGTTTTATCTGTCAGTTGACCTACATTCCACTAAGAAAGAATCGGTGGTTTATCATTTAGTTTATCATTAGGAAGATGAGGTATAAAGAGTTAGACGTGTTAATAACTGAATCTCACCAAATAATAGGAATTACACACACATATAGACACATACACAACACACACACATACAACATATATTCTTTTTTTCAATTTCTATTTATTTTTTTTCTTTTCATATTTGGAAAAAAATTGTACAAAATATTTCGCTGAAATGTGTGAAAATGTCTGCCAGTTTGTCTGTCTGTCTGCCTGTCTGTCACTCTCTTATACACACACACACACACACTTATACTCACTCACACAAACGTACACACACACACACACACACATATATATATATATATATATATATATATATATATATATATATATATATATATAGAAGAATGTATATATTGGCACATAGAGTAACAGAGTTCTTCTTAATCATAATAATGACTTGATGCATCTAGCTTCATACGCATTCAGTTGAGAACTACACCTCTGTGTGCAGCCGTATAGTTGCAATGTGCACACACACAACCATGTACTGCACATAGCTGTATTGATATTTGTTTTTAAATGTGATTGTCAGAATAAACTGAAATATTTATCCTTTATCATGTTCTGCTTTACTTTATCTCAAATATTTTGGTCACATTGATGTAACTGAAGAGACCTCCTTAACTATTTTTGGTATGGCTTCTAGTGCTGATGCTATGATAAAATGCACCTACTATCCTCTGTAAAGTGGTCATGTGGTGCCACAGAAAAGTACACTCTGTAAGGTGGTTGGTATTAGGAATGACATCCAGCCATAGAAGCCATACCAAAAATAGATAAGGAGGACTCTTCAGTTACATCAAGAAACCCCCTAATACTGGTATCAATAAAATGCACCCAGGACACCATGTAAAGTGACGGGGAATAAACAGTGCACCCAACTTCAGAAACCATGCCATAACTAGAACATATTGAGTGAGATGTGGTCTTCTGACTCCACTAGGAGAACAATAGCTCCCATTAAATACTCATTTAGTCTGTAACAACCCAGCCAATCCATGCCAGCATGGAAAAACAAACATAACATGATGATTATGAATCATTGTAAGATAGAATTAAAATAGTTTTAGAAGAGCCAGTAAAATACAAGTTAGAAATAGAGAAATGAAAACTGTAATCTAAAACAAAACAAAAGTTGACAGTTTAACCTTATATTTTGATATTTTTGGGGTTAAAATCCATTTTTCAAGACAATGGACTATGGTGGTGGTGAGCTGGTCACAAAAATGTAAAAAGTTTAAATTCTTTTTTTGTTTTACTTTGATTTTCTTTTAACTAATTTATTTAAAACTTGCATTACATTACAATGTGTGGCTTAGTGAATAGGGTGAGTATAGAAGTGAGATATTGGTGGAGGTTAGTATGGGTGTGGGAGAATATATAAAAGTGAAACATTGGTAGTGGTAGGCAGGGTGGGGAGAATATATATAGAAGTGAGACATTGGTGGTGGTTGGGTGTTGGAGAATGTATATCAGAGAGATATTGATGGTGGTTGGGGTGGGTGTTGGAGAATGTATATGAGATATTGATGGTGGTTAGGTTGGGTGTGGGAGAATGTATATAAGATATTGATGGTGGTTAGGTTGGGTGTAGGAGAATGTATATAAGATATTGATGGTGGTTAGGTTGGGTGTGGGAGAATGTATATAAGATATTGATGGTGGTTAGGTTGGGTGTAGGAGAATGTATATAAGATATTGATGGTGGTTAGGTTGGGTGTGGGAGAATGTATATAAGATATTGATGGTGGTTAGGTTGGGTGTGGGAGAATGTATATAAGATATTGATGGTGGTTAGGTTGGGTGTAGGAGAATGTATATAAGATATTGATGGTGGTTAGGTTGGGTGTGGGAGAATGTATATAAGAGAGCACTCGTGGACATGTGTTGCACGACAACACTAGTGACCACGGAGGTGGTTAAAAAGTGGAGTGGGATGAGCTGTATGAGGGCAGTCGACGGCAGGGAGATTAGATGCAGAGGTAGCAGCGAGGTGTCGATGGGGGTATGGGGAAGAAAAATTAGGCTTCGGGCGATCGTGATTGACCAGGTGATGGACGGAATTGATGTAGTAATGGGCATGGATGTGATTGGCTGCCTTGGAGTGAAGTTGGGGTAACGTTTGGTAGTGAGAAGACATCATGTGCAGGGAGATCCACAAAGAAAATACCATACAGGACATGGATTTCAGGCGGTGTTCGATGGGCAGCGGTGGGTAGTTGAAGGGAGATCCACCAATGCTGAAGAATAGAGTGGGCTGCTATCAGCACACCCTGAAAGGAAATGCCAGAGCGAGTTTGAGGGAGAGGTACAGAAATGGATCGAGGAGGGTATACTGATTCCCTGGAAGGAGGAGGTAAAGTGTGGAGTGTTGCCATTAATGGCAGCAGTGCAGCCCATGAAGAACAAGGTTAGGCCGGTGTTGAACTTTCATGAGCTGAACGAACACGTGTCATGCCACACAGGTGGTGAGGTCATGGATGTTTGCAGGGAAACCTTGTGAGAGTGGAGACGAATGACGGAGTCCTCCACGATTGTCGACTTAAAGTTGGCATATCTGCATATTAAAGTCGGCATATCTGCAGTTACACATGGATGAGAAGCTGTGGAAATATCAGCTGGTCAGATATAAGGGCCAGACATACTGCCTGACCAGGCTTGGCTTCGTCTTAAACTTTGCACCAAAAATCATGACCACGGTCCTCAAGGCCATTCTGGGAAAAGCAGACAAGGTGAGGAGGGCGACCAACTCCTAGATTGACGACATCTTGGTGGACTAGACGGTGGTGTCAGCAGCAGAGGTCTCAGGCCACTTGGGAAGGTTCGGGCCGGAGGTGATGGAAGGAGGAGTCGCGCTAGGACTCCAGCTGCAAAGAGATAAGACGGGCACACTGGTGTTTCGGAGCGCTAACGAAGTCCCGGAACTGGGCTCCGATATGAATAGACGGGAACTCTTCTCAATGTGTGGTAAATTGGTGGGCCACTATCCGATCGCTGGGTGGCTGCGGACGGCATGCAGCTATGTCAAGAGACAAGCAGTCTGGGCGAGCTGGGGTGACAGGGCTGGAGAGAGGACAGTGGCCATGAGGCAGGAGATCGTGGAGAGGGTAAAGGCGTATGACCCAGTGAGAGGACGCTGGTATGTCCCCAAATCGGAGAGCAGGACCGTATGGTGTGATGGCAGCAGCATAGCACTAGGGGTCACTCTGGAGATAGGGGGCGTCTAGATCGAGGACGCAGCCTGGCTCAGGAAGGAGGACTGCAACCACATCAACGTGGCCAAACTGGATGCTGTGGACAGCCCTCTCTTCGCTGTTGGTTCTGCAATAAGACGGGTGTGTGAAGACAGACGCTAGTGGAAGTACCCCACGTGGACGGTGGAACCAGTGAGATAAGTCCGAATGCTCCGACCACAATATCTTTCTCTCTCCCTATCTCACAATAAAAAGCGTTTTCAATTTCTAAGAAACTTAAAATTAACACAACGATAGCGGTCCATTCGGAATATTTGGTGTTCAAAATATGTTCTCCGACACATTTTATCATATATTCGCGAGTAGTGTTTCTGTATGGTTACTTTTTCAGTGATAGACTTAATCCATCAACCAATTTAACACCACTATCCAGTTCTGAGTTACCTTCCTCGCTCCCTCCCACCAGTCTTGTTGGCCTCAAAAAGAGTCACGTAGACTGTCCTTCCCTCTCTGAAGATGTTTAACTCCAGATCAATTCTGATCGAGCAAATCTATAATAAGATGCATTCCAGCCATGATTATACTATCTTTTGATGACTAATATGTCCTTCCTTATATAATACGGTGAAATGTGGTTTGAGGAAAATTTGGCTTATTTTTAAAAGACGCTCATTTGTGTAGAGACTTCCACGGTGATTTCTTTCGTTAAGAATGATTATACTCTTTCAAGGAAGGCAATTTTGTCTTCGATATTCAAGAATTACCTCCCCTGAAACTATAAAATATTTCCTTTGTTTTCTCTGTCTATGGTTTCACCTCGTCTTAACCCTACAAAACATCAAGCTCAACTGCAACAGATATTAGTTGATAATATTAACCATAGTGCTTGACCCAGTTTTGGTACAATAAAAAGACACCCCCACCGATTTCAGTGGGAAATAATTTTTTTCGTGTGCTGTCAATTAAGCTTACCCGCTAATATAGTCCTAAGGACCTTTCCCTCCTCAAAAAAAAAGAAGGGGAGACAGGGTGGGTCCCTCGAATTCCCCCCCCCCCCCCCCTAGTTTACTTTATCACTTTTTTTCTTTTTTGTTTTGTTTTTTTTCTTGGTGCTACCAACTAATCTTACCTCCAAACATGATGCAAAAGATTTTCCTCCTGAAAACGGAGGGGGGAGGGGACCCTCATTATTTTCACCCTCTCACTGGGGGTTGGGATTGGGGTTAAGGAATAAAGAACATTCCGGGAGTGGGGCATGTCTGAGGGTTCCCCATTTCCTCTCTCCATTTCTTGTGGGAAAAATCCTTTGCAGCATGTCTGGAGGTAAGATTAGTTGGTAGCACATGAAAAAAAAAAACTCGGTGTAGTGGGAGGGCTGAAAAGTCTGAGGGTCCCTTTTACTCCCTCCCCTTTTCTGGGAAAAAGTCTTTAGGACCATATTGGAAGGTAAGTTTAATTGATAGTACATAAAAACATAGAAATTTACTGGTATTAATTTTCAATCTCTATTTCTTGAAATAAACGAACATAAAAATAAATGAACACTAAACTTGTGAACCAGTGTAAACATGAACACTTAGTCACACATACAAACATGCAGGCATGGTTATCGGGTTAAGAAGGTTGCTTTGAAATCAGTATCAGGTTTAATCCTTTAGTATTTACATTATTCTATATTTACTATTGTATTTCGACTGTAACGGCTTTATCTTACATAATTATCAAATCTATGCAATTTTGATATTATTCATTTTGAGAACAATACCTTAATGTCAGTATGAGTGGCTGGTTATGGCTGGTTTGAACAGAAAGAGGTGAGAGAATTCTGGCTGGATATGGCTGGCTTAAATGCTAAAGATTTAATCCCACCGTGTGGCACATTATGTAAATAACTTCTTCTATAGCCTCAGGTTGACTAAAGCTTTGTGAGATGGAAACTATATGGAAGCCCCTTGTGTGTGTCTATATTTACATCAGTTTGCTTATATGTCCTGTAACTTAGCAACTTAGCAAAAAGAAATCCATAAAATAATTTAAAAAAAAGTGTAAAGTCTATCTCAAGCCTGGAGGCTCATTAGGCCAGTGCTTAACCTGGCTTCCATGGTGTTAAATGCAAGACAGGACAGGACACTAGTCCATCGCAGGATTAAACCCCCAGCTATTGCTGGTACTCATTTTCAGCTGAGTATACTGGAATAACATGAAATGAAGTGTTTTACTCAAGAACACAACACAAAACCCAATCCAGGAATCGAACCCGTAACATTGTGATTGTATGTCCAACACTCTTACCACTGGAGTTGATATGATTGAATAAAAACTCTTCAAGTCAGTGTCCAAGCATACCATCTGTGAAATGACTAAAACTATGAACAGAAAACTTATGAATGATCAACATATATTAGTTATGCATCAGCTGTGCTTGTATTTATTTTTACACGCACACATATGCAGACATAAACACATACACACGTATGTGCACATATTCACACATACACACATTCATACATACACACATGCACACACACACATGCACACATACATAAATGCACACACAACTAATAGTTTCTTATTTTGGCACAAGGCCAGCAATTACACCAGTGCATTACTGGTACTTTATTTTATCAACCCATAAGGATGAAAGGAAAAGTAAACCTCGGTGGGATTTGAACTCAGAATGTAAAGGGCCCCAACTCTATGCTGGAAAGCATGGTGTCTGACGCTCTGCTGATACTGCCAATATGAGGTTGTGTAAGCCCCAAGTAATAGTTGTAAAACCTTCCTCCGGAAAGTTACATTGAATAATGTGATTCTCTAGAAAATAAGACAGGATGGTTATGGCTGAATTAAAAAACAACAATAATAATGTCAGCAAAAGCAATAACACAAACAAATATCACCTCCACCATCTCTAACAACATAAAAAACAATAATAATAACAACTAGCCATCAGCTGTAAGTAAATTATTGTTAAAAACTAAATTTTTTCATAAGTATAAACAAATAACTTATTACATACACACACACACTTGTACATACACTCCTGTAAAACATTTAGTTGTATTACACATTTAACACAACAAGAATTGCCAGATGTTATCACACTAGGCTTGGAAGTTAAAACAATTATGAATAAATGTATGAGAGGAAAGCAGTGAGGTTTATATGAGTTAGCCCTGGTCACCATCCTTACTACTAACTAAATTCAAAGTATTTGACCTTTCTATAATGCTTATTGTTAATAAATCTTGATGCTTCAAATAGCCTGCTCTTATGGAAGAAAGCAACAAAATTAAAATTTTGGATGAAATCTAAGTATTCATTACATCTCAACACTATTATTGCATTTAAAAAATGTTAATATCTGGAAGTAGATGAAACTAAGAGGCTCTACAAGAATGTGTAAAGTTAGTAGGAATGAATGTTGAAGCATGGATGAATAAAATAAAAGAATAATCAAATGTAGTGTGCAAGAAAGAATATGTGCTGGTACAAACGTGATGTGTATAGATGATGATCATTGGGTGAAGAAGTGCCACGAGTTACCGGTGGAAGAAAGATGTGGTAGAGGAAAAATTGGACAGATGTGGTGAGAACTGATCTCAAAACACTGACCCTCACAGAGTATATGATGAAGGAATGCAATAGGTGGAGGGATGCTGTGGAAGAGTAAGACTGAGGAAGACATGGACAAATTGAGGAAGAGCTGATCTCAAAACACTGATTCTCATAGAGGAGATGACAAAGAAATGTGGCAAGTTGGGGGAAGCTGCAGAAGAGGAAGAACTGGGCAGAAATGGTGAAGATGGATCTCAAAACACTGAACCTCACACATGAGAAAGGAACACAGAGGTAAGGAAGTTGTGCTGGAGTGGAAGACAAAGAAAAACCTGAACAACCATAGTGAAAGTTAGTCTCATAACACTGAAGAAATGACAAGTGGAGGGAAGCTGTGGTGGAGACAATCATCTAACTCATGTAAGTATGGAAAAAGAAACATAAAATGATGATGATGATTACAGCCATCTCTAAAAATTGAGGACAGCTTGGTAACATGCACCATGTTTTGCTATGGTTTTAGATGTCCCTGTAGATGTCAGCAAACACAGACATCATCTTATTCCACTTCCCACTCATCCAGTATAACAGCTAGGATACAACAGCTAGAGTGAAGTGTAATGGAGACTGTCAACAGTTACAGCAGATATCTTCTTATTAGCTACTATGTCTAAGGTTAATCAACAAGCAGTTATCCAGTTTCATACAAAATTCACTAGATACACTTGTTGAGGTCTGATACCGACAACTAACCAGAGCCTTTGATACAAGTTTTACAATGCAGAACAAAGCTGCTTTTTGGTAATAAGAGCAAGGGAGAGCTCTTCTGAAAATTTAAGGGCGTTTAGATTTATTTTTTAATTTTTTAGATGGTGGTGCGTGTCAAATATTCTTGATCCTTTCTCTTCTCTCCCAAGGCCCCAAGCTGATATTACTGGCTGGAAAACCCTGGCTCTGTCCCTTCTTCTTTTTAGATCCTTATCCAATGTTACTGGCTTAAAAACCTTCTCTTTCTCTTCCTCTAGGCCCTTAATTTATGTTACCATTTCCCCCTCCCTCCCTCATATAGGCTTTGCATTTAACAGCTGTTTTATAATCAGTAAGTAACTACCTTGGACAAAAATGAAACTAAATATGAATTCACTTTGTAGAAACAACAATTTGTATTTGTAATCTTGTGAAAATAAGACTGTTACTAGGCTTTCTGGAATGTGTAAGAGCTATTATTACAGGGGTGGGTGGAGGAAGAAAATATTACTGTATAAGCCAGAGACTTAATGGCTCATTTTTCTCTATGGCCCACTCCCATGTATATTGTATCTTATCATATATATAAACATTTGAAAAGGTACAAGACCTACAGTGAGCACTTTTACAGTCCATCCCGTACCCACCCTAGTATGATAGTAGTTATTTATTAAAGACAATTTACATGATATGTGTATTAGTTGTGGTTATTGTCATTTAATGCTGCATAGTTGAATGGTTATGAAGTTCACTTTGCAATCATGAGGTTTCAGGTTTGATCCCACTATGCGATGTCTTGAGCAAGTTTTTTTTTTCCATAGTGTTGAGTCAATGCAACTTTGTAAAGGAAATTGGGTAAACACAAACTGTGTCAAATGGACTGTACCTGTAATTTAAAGGCTAATCTTGTTACACACTGTCATGCTGATTCTGCCCAAGGATTACATTCCGGGTACACATGTCTGTAGAATACTCTATCAGTTAATTCAATGAACAGGTAGTTCAGTTGATCAGACAAACTGAATACTCCTCATTGAAACTGACAGAGATCCTTTTACTTAATTTAATGTCTTTAACAGTGACACAGGTATGATAAATTCTCTTTGTCATTTCTCCTATGACTATAATCCCTTCTACTGATGTAAGAAATCATTTGACATCAATATCAGACAACAATTTCAAAACCTGTTAAAACATGAATATACCACCTGAATGTTAGACTAATTCATATATGATACAGAATAAGATTCTAAATTATTACAGAATTATTTTCAGTTTAGTTAGGGAGAAACGAGCATTGTGCATGACTTTTTTCAGGGCCTCCATGACTGGTGGGAGGGAGAGAGGAAGGTACCTTCAAACCAGAGACCTGATCCAAATGCTGACCACAGAGTGTACTCTGCTAAAAGCACCCAAGGGCCAGGTAATGGTAGTGGTGCTAAACCAAGCAATAGATTAACGCTTTAACATTTACATTATATATACTATTGGTGGTGGATTGGCAGTATCGGTAGAGGGTCGGACGCCATGCTTTCCAGCATAGTTACGTCCCTTTACGATCTGAGTTCAAATCCCGCCGAGGTTGACTTTGCCGTTCATCCTTACGGGGTCGATAAAATAAAGTACCAGTAATGCACTGGGTAATTGCTGGCCTTGTGCCTAAAGTAGAAACAATTATATATACTATAGAGGGACCAGCAGTACAAGTCAGCGGCAGCGCAGTAAGTAAGGCAATCAGAGATATGAAGATGGGGAAGGCAACCGGTCCATCGGGTATAGCTGCCAAGATGCTGAAGGCATCTGGGTCTGTAGGTCACACTATAACCACACGTATCGTTAACCAGGTAATACTAGAAGGGGCCATACCAAAAGATTGGTGCAGTAGCATCATTGTCAACTGCTACAAAGGTAAAGGCGATGCACTAGATAGAGGAAACTATAGAGGTATAAAGTTGATGGACCAGGTCATGAAAGTAACAGAAAGAGTTATAGCACAGCTGATTAGGGACCGGGTGAAAATAGACGAGATGCAATTTGGGTTTGTACCAGGAAGAGGCACCACTGATGCCCTCTTCCTTGTGAGGCAATTACAGGAAAAGTACCTAGCTAAAAGTAAGCCACTCTACTTGGCATTTGTCGACCTTGAGAAAGCCTTTGACAGAGTTCCACATGCTGTAATCTGGTGGGCTCTTAGAAAACTAGGAGTAGATGAATGGCTTGTGAAAGCGGTACAAGCCATGTATAGGGGAGCAGTCAGCAAAGTTAGGATTAGCAATGAGTATAGCGAGGAATTTAGCGTACAGGTTGGGGTCCACCAGGGCTCTGTTCTTAGCCCTCTCCTGTTCATCATAGTCCTGCAGGCAATAACGGAGGAGTTTAAGACCGGATGCCCATGGGAACTCCTGTATGCTGATGACCTCGCACTCATAGCTGAATCTATGGTAGAACTAGAGAATAAATTCCAAACCTGGAAGCAGGGACTAGAAAGAAAGGGTCTCAAAGTCAACATGACAAAGACTAAGGTCCTTGTAAGTAGATGAGAAAACAGAACCCAGATCCCCTCAGGAAAATGGCCTTGCTCAGTATGTAGGAAAGGTGTAGGTAGGAACTCCATTCTCTGCCCCAAATGCAAACAATGGGTACACAAGAGATGTAGCGGGATATCAGGAAGCTTAATTAAGAATGTTGGATTCACATGCAGCAGCTGTGCTGAGACAGCAAACAGCAAACAGCCACAGGAAACAAGTACCACCAATCTCTGGGAGGGCCCTGTAGAAACAGTTGACAGCTTCTGCTACCTAGGTGACCGAATTAGCAACGGAGGTGGGTGTTCAGAAAGTGCAATAACTAGGGTAAGAACGGGATGGAAGAAGTTTAGGGAACTACTACCACTGCTAGCTGCAAAAGGCTTCTCCCTCAGAATGAAAGGCAGACTGTATGATGCGTGTATCCGAACAGCGATGTTGCATGGTAGCGAGACCTGGGCGCTGAAGGTGGAAGACTTACGTAGATTAGAGAGAAACGAAGCCTGCATGCTCCAATGGATGTGTAACAATAATATACGTGAACGACAAAGCATAAATGAATTGAGAGAGAGACTGAGCATAAGAGGAATCAAATGCTGTGTGCAGGAGAGGTGGTTGCGCTGGTATGGACATGTGATGCGTATGAAGGATGATAGCTGCATAAAAAGGTGCAGAGCACTAGAAGTTGATGGAAGCCGCGGAGTGGGGAGACCCAAGATGACCTGGGATGAGGTGATAAAAGCCGACCTTACCCAATTACACCTCTCAAAGACAATGACACACGACCGTGACTTCTGGCGTCACGCAGTAATACAGAGTACCCGACCTCCCATGGGTACAAGCTGAAGCATATAGACAATATGCCCCCACACCCCCCACCGCAAGGTGGTCGTGGAGGTGCCACGGAAAAAAAGCACCCAGCCCACACTGTAAAGTGGACGTGTAGGCGCCACGGAAAAAAAGTACCCAGCACTCACTGTAAATGAGGTTGGTGTTAGGAAGGGCATCCAGCTGTAGAAATCAAGCCAAATCAGTTCCTGTATGAGCAAGGCATGGTCAGCCGACCAGACACTGCCCACAACAGGACAACCCGTCTAACCCATGCTAGCGTGGAAGAACGGACGTAAAACGGTGATGGTGATGATGATGATGATTGGATTTTCACAGTAAAGGCTTTAACTCACATAATATCTCATATAATATCGAATCTATGAAATTTTGATATTATTTGTTTTGAGAACAATACCTTAACATCAGTAAGAGTGGCCAGTTACGGCTGGTTTGAACAAAAAGAGGTGAGAGAATTCTGGCTGGATACAGCTGGTTTAAATGCTAAAGGGTTAAATCTCCTACACAAAGGCCAGGTGGTGATGTTAAACCAAATGACAGATTAAGTCACCTACCCAAGTAGGTCACATTGGGATTTTAACCCAGAACACAAAAAGACACAACAAATACCACAAGGTATCTCCTCCCAGGCTCTAACAATTATGATAATCTGCTGCCCTGGACTGGTGCTTTATTTTATTGACTCTAGAAGGGTGAAAGATGCAATTAACTGCTGCAGAATTTTGACTTAGAACACAAAGAGACAAAATAAATACCACGAGGCATTTTGTTGCACTCTCACAACTCTGTCAAATCACTGCCTATATTAATAGTCTAATTATATCAAATTACCCTCATAAAAACTCAAGTGATTTATAGTAAGACAATATATTAATCTGTTAATTTTATTATGCTGGCATTATTTAGAAATGTTTTCAGATTCCAACATTTTTGATGTAGTTTGATTAGAGTTGGTCAGCCAGCTGTGACCAATGACCAATTGATCACAGTTGACTGACCAGAGTTAATCAGTTGGTTAGTTTGACACATATTCACTATAATAGATAAAGGTCAGTTGTATTTACAATTCCACTTAATATGTATATTTAGTCCTCCATTTTCTGTTGATCATTAATTCTTAACATCCTGTACCACATAAAACCACATTAATAAGAGACTCTTGAAAATTATGAGTGCATCAAATTAAGAATTGTCATTACTCTAATATGGTACATACACACAAACATATCATCATCATCATCATCATCAACGTTTAACGTCCGTGTTCCACGCTTGCATGGGTTTGGACGGGGGTAGTCCCACTTGAGGCAAGAGTGATTGTCTTGCTCGCATAGGACTGTCTGGCAGGTTTTCTACAGTTGGATGCCCTTCCTAACACCAACCACATTTACAGTGTGGGTCTGGGAGGTTTTTACCGTGTTGCCTACACGGCCACATTACAGCGTGGACTGTGTGTTTTTTTGTCGTGACACCTACACGATCTCATTTGTTTCGGCCTGGATGGCGCGGCACCAACATAACTTTACATAGAACGGGGTGGTGTGGATGGGGTGGGGGTGGCGGCGGGAGGGATGTATTTTGTTAGATATGCCTACTGGCAAGGCGGGTCTTCTCTGTTACTGAGTACCGCCAAAGGTCACGGTCCAGTGACATTGTCTTGGAGAGGTGTAAGTGTGTGAGGTCGGAGTTTATCAGCTCATCCCATGTTTTTCTAGGTCTGCCTATTCCGTGGCTACCGTCTATCTTTATTGCCCTGCACTTTGTAATACAGCTATCGACTTTCATGCGCATCACGTGTCCATACCAACGCAGCCTTCTCTCGAGTAAACAACATCTGATCCCTCTTATCTCTAATTTTTTCCTTAGTTCGTTTATGCTTTGCCGTTCACGTATATTACTGTTACACATCCAGCGGAGCATGCAAGCTTCGTTCCTCTCTAGTCTGCGTATATCCTCTGCACACAATGCCCAGGTCTCACTACCATGCAACATTGCTGTTCGTATGCAGGCATCGTACAACCTGCCTTTCATTTTTAGGGAGAACCCTTTAGCAGCTAATAGTGGTATAAGCTCTCTGAACTTTTTCCAACCAGTTCTGACTCTAGCTACAGTACTTTCAGAGCACCCTCCCCCACTGCTGATTTTATCGCCCAGGTAACGGAAGCTGTCCACTATTTCTATAGAACCCTCTGCGCAATTGAAAGAGCTAGTATTTTGTGGGCACTTGCTGCTACTTATTGCACCAGAACACCGGCCACATGTAAAGTCTATGTTCTTAGTTAGCTTACCTGTGATCCCACTACATCTTTTATGCACCCATACTTTGCATTTAGGACATAAGATGGAGTTTCTACCTACGCCTTTCCTACATACCGAGCACGACCATTTCCCAGAAGGGACCGCCGCCTTGTTTTCTTTCCTACAAACTAGAACTTTGGTCTTAGCCAGGTTAATTTTAAGTCCTTTTGACTCTAGGCCGTGCTTCCATGTTTGGAATTTCTTCTCTAGCTCGGCCATTGATTCCGCTATGAGTGTCAGGTCGTCTGCGTATAGGAGTTCCCATGGGCAGCCTGTCTTGAACTCCTCTGTTATAGCCTGAAGGGCAATAATAAATAGTAGGGGGCTGAGAACAGAGCCCTGATGGACGCCAACTTTTACGCTAAACTCTTCACTATATTCGTTGTTAATTCTAACCTTGCTGACTGTTTCTTTATACATGGCTTGTATAGCCCTCACAAGCCATTCGTCAACGCCTAGTTTTCTAAGAGCCCACCAGATAATGGAGCGGGGGACTCTGTCGAAGGCTTTCTCCAGGTCGACAAAAGCTAAGTAGAGGGGTTTACCTTTAGCTAGGTACTTCTCCTGTAGTTGTCGTACTATGAAAAGAGCGTCTGTGGTGCTTTTGCCTGACACAAACCCGAACTGCATTTCATCTAGATCAATTCTCTCTCTGATTAGTTGCGCTATTACTTTTTCCGTGACCTTCATGACCTGGTCGATTAATTTAATGCCTCTATAGTTACTCCTATCTAGGGCGTCTCCTTTACCCTTATAACAGTTAACGATGATGCTGCTATGCCAGTCCTTCGGAACAACCCCATTCTGTACGACTTGGTTAACTATGCGGGTGACCATGTTGTGTCCCACCGTGCCAGATGCCTTCAGCATCTCAGCAACTATTTCCGAAGGCCCAGCCGCCTTACCCGTCTTCATATCCTTGATTGCCTTACTTATTATACTCCCCTCGACTAACACTGCTGGTCCCTCTATCGGGTCGATAAGGGGGAGACTGTCTTTCTCCCATTTATTCTCCTCATTTAGTAGCCTTTCATAGTGACACTTCCAAGCTACCTTCTTATCAGTGTCGGTGATGGCAAGTATGCCATCATCGTTAAGTACACACTTCTCCCCGACAATATCACGGTTTTCCTTGACGCATTGCCTGGCAATCCTGAACACCTCACGTTTTTGGTCATCGCGTTGTAGAACATGCTTGAACTTTCTTTCCTCAGCTTCCCTTCTTGCTAAGTACACTTCTCTCCTAGCTTCCCTCCTGGCCACTTGATAGTCTACTCTACTTCCCCCATCCCGCCATACTTTCCAAGCCTGCTTTTTGGCCTTAATTGACCCCTCCACCCTATTGTTCCACCACCATGTTACTCTCCTCCTGCCTACAGGCCTGCTCCAGCCACAGACTTCGTCTGTCGCCAACAGCAGGTTTGCTTTCAGAAATTTCCACTGTCCCTCTATATTGTCCGATTCTAGATGCTCTTCCTTACTGTCGAAAGCATCAAGTAATATGCTTTGAAATTTATTTCTGGCTGTGGGGTCCTTTAGTTTCCATATTTTCCTCCTGAGGATAGTCCTCTTCTGCTGTCGGGTGCGTCTCGTCCTGACTATGAGGTCGCTAATTATCAGTCTATGTTGGGAGGTGCATTCTTCATGGGGGAGGGATTTAGTGTTTACAACAGACACTCTGTCACGTCTTCTGGTAAGGATATAATCTACCTGGCTTGTGTGTTCCCCGGATCTATAGGTAATCAGGTGATTGTCACGTTTTTTGAAGTTAGTGTTACAGATAGTTAGGTTATTTGCATCACAGTATTCCAGAATTCTGGAGCCTTCCTCATTTCTAGTACCAAACCCATAGCCTCCATGGATTTCGTCATAGCCGTCACAATGTTGTCCAACGTGACCATTTAGGTCGCCTGCAATAATTATATAGTCACTGTCAGATATTTGGGAGGTAGTTAGCAACAGTGTCTCATAGAATCTGTCTTTTATAGTGCCGGGCAGTCCGGATTGGGGTGCGTACGCAGATATTACTGTCACCGTAGTTCTATTGAGGACAAGTCTTATTTTAATTATTCTGTCGTTCACTCTATTTACGTCTATTATCTTATCTGCCCACTTTTCTGCTACCATGATTCCTACTCCACCCAGCCCATCGTCGTTTCCCACCCAGAAAAGCTTATAACATCGTTTTTTACCCTCAATGAATCTAGCAGACCCACCCCTCCACCTGGTCTCTTGAATACAACAAACATCGACCTCCTTACGTTCAAGCATTTCTATATATATATATATATATATGTGTATATATATATATATGTATGTATATATATATATATGTATATATATATATATATATATATATATATATATATATATATATATATATATATATATATATATATAGGGCTGTATATGAAAACATATAAACATACTATATGTTTATATACAATAGACATATGGGTAGCCTCACTAACAAAGAAAAAAATCTATATAGACTAGAGTCTATATAGAATTTTGCATGTAGAAGAGGATAACTGAGGAAAACCTAGGTGGAGGTGGTAAGAATTAATCTCCAAACTCTGAAACTAACAGAAAAAATGATGAGGGTATGTGACAAGTTGGGGAAAAACTGTACTGGAGAAATCTCATTTAGAGATTTATTTATTTATTACAGGAAATTACTATATATATAAATTAATTATACAAATTTATGTAAAACTGTGCTCCTTTAAGGTTCAGTAATGCATGAATCTAAGGTGCCTTAGGCAGCAATCAAATTGGCTTTAATGGTATCGCCAGCTCTGCCCTTAGTAGATGTGACAGTCTTTAAATAACTTACCTTACTGGTAATGCTGGCTGTTGTTGCATAATAGCACTCATTATAATTACATCTGACAGTCTTCTTCTCATACCTTAACTCTCTGCTGCAGTAGACAGTTCTTCATTGAACACCAATCCAAAATAGATTCCACTAATAATATGACATATATAATGAGATATGAAATGGATTTCTTCAGAGATCACAGTAATGGTGTGTCTGTATGTAAATACACACACACACACACACATACACACACACATATACATATATATATATATATTTATATATATATATATATATATATATATGTATGTATGTATGTATGTATGTATGTATGTATGTATGTATGTATGTATATCATCATCATCATCATCATCGTCATCGTTTAACGTCCATTTTCCACACTAGCATGGGTTATATACATATATATATGTAAGATAAAATGAAAATGATCACATCTAGAACTTATTATCTCTTACCCTCTCTTTATATATATATATATATATATATATATATATATATATATATATATATACATATATTTGTAAGAGTGTGTATTGATTTGGAAAAGATAAAATGAAAATGGCCATATCTAAAATACATTCAAGACACAATCTATAGACTGTCGACATATAATGATGATTTCATACAAATGAAACAGTTCTAGTCCTGTAAAATCATTTCTATATAAAATAAATATGCTTATTCTCTTCTAACTTTGAGTACCTTATTAAACTGTGGATATTTCCTGATCCTCTTTGGGATACCATCAGACAGACAAATCAGGAGAAGAAAAGTGCATCCTATCAGCAACAAGTTGCCACTAGAAAGGACAACAAAAGCCCTGATCTGTCTGTCTATCAGCCTGTTCTGTTTGTTTTATTGCGCAGACATCAAACCAACAAAAATATTTATTTTTGCTGCATGAACTGGCAATTTTATGTGGTACTCACAATTAAAATTGTGCGAAATCCCGGCTGGTATGAGAGCTGATGAGGTAAAAAGATTTGTGTGATCATATCTCGTTCATTATCCTTGTTATTTCTTTCTTCCTATCATGTCTGCAGGCACTTATACTTATGCATACTTAGGCACTATTGTAATAGCAGATGGACTACTCTATAACTGACAAACATTACAGACATCAACCACAGACAGAAATACCACAGATGACATGAACATAGGTATAAACAATCCATGTAGCAACAATATAGAACCTCTCAACAAGCAGTGTGGGTGGGATAGAGTATAATAACAGTAATAGACCCTGTGATCAACACACTACAATTATACGTGTACCTTTTAACATTGATCAGTATTACAGCACATAATTTCAAAGTAAATCATGCAACCAATAAAAACATACATATATATATAACATTTGTACATTATTCTATGTACTATACATGCACCTTTGATGAGTTGTAGTGCACCTGAGCACTGTACACAATAATTTCATTATTATTATTATTATTATTATTATTATTAGAGGTGTCTTGATCATTTGTAAATCGCATACTCATGTGATTGGGGAAAATTTTATTCTCCATGGCATTATCAAATCACCACAACAAGCAAATACAGCCTCTACTGATTTCCTTGACCATGGCGAGACTTCACAGCAACAATTTTCTCACCTCACTGAGACACACATTTCACTCACTTGCCATGGACTCGACCAACAAAACACTCATTCAACTGCTTCAACAACTTCATCTCATAACTCATACTACCATCCAACAAATGAACTAAACAGATAAACAAACAATAATATTTATGCAGAACAACTGCTGTCGCGTATGGGACAAATACAGTTGACTGCCGAATCCATAGTAAGGATCAAACCGCCAGACTCTTTCAAAAACGAAAGAGAGGCGGTTTTCCTCTGTACGGTGGCTATGGTGAAAGAAGTTATATGGTGGACGAGGTTGAGAGGACTGAGGACAGATGCCTTTCTCTCCGGACAACAATTGATTCCATTCTTTAAGTATCACTTTAGAAGGAGAATCAGGGTGGAGAGAGAGGCACTGCACCCCAGTAAATTTACTGAAAGGTGGGTGAATGAAGCGAAAATGGCCCGAGTGATTGGGCCTTCTCTGTTTATAAGCCTGTAGGTTGAGGAAGAGAGCAAAAGGAGGAAAGGAGCACTTGCACAACACGCTCCTTGAGTTGAGGGTTGTTCTATCGACGGGGTATTAAACAACCCATTTGTGGCGCCTCCCCCCTATTGGGGATTTCGATTGTTGAAATTGTTTGTTTTTATATTTTTTACACGACTGCATGTAAAATCCCCGGCATGTCTTTGTATTGTCCCCTTTCTTGTTGCGCCCTTGTGGCTAATAAAGAAATCAATAATATTTACCTCACTAAATAAATAAATAAATAAATAAATATATATATATATATATATATGTGAGTATGTGGTTGATGGCTGAGAGAAAGGAGTACTCAATACCAAAGTAGAGTTTTAAGGTTCATTATTATTAAAGCTAAGGGCAGTGGATTGGCAGTATCGGTAAAGGGTCGGACGCCATGCTTTGAGTTATGGCCCTTGCCATTCTGAGTTCAAATCCCGCCGAGGTTAACTTTGCGTTTCATCCTTACGGAGTCGATAAAATAAAGTACCAGTAATACACTGGGGTAATAGCTGGCCTTGTGCCAAAAGTAGAAACAATTATTATTAAAGCTAAAAAGTGAGTCTTGTTACTCTGGAGTTTTGCCTGTTTAGGTTTAGATGAAACTCCAGAGTAACAAGACTCACTTTTTAGCTTTAATATTAATTGTTTCTACTTTTGGCACAACGCCAGCAATTACCCAGTACATTACTGGTACTTTATTTTATCGACCCCGTAAGGATGAAAGGCAAAGTTAACCTCGGCGCGATTTGAACTCAGAATGGCAAGGGGCATAACTCTATGCATCGAAGCATAGTGTCCGACCCTCTACCGACACTGCCAATCCACCTTTTCAGCTTTAATAATAATGAACATTAAAAGTCTATTTTGGTATTGAGTACTCCTTTATATATATATATATACACACACACAGAGATATTTATATATATCATCATCATCGTTTAACGTCCATCTTCCACGCTTGCATGGGTTTGGACGGGAGTTTTCCCACCTGAGGCAAGAGTGGTTGTCTTGCTCGCATAGGATTCTCTGGCGGGTTTTCTATGGCTGGATGCCCTTCCTAACACCAACCATGTTTACAGTGTGGACTGGGAGGTTTTTACCATGTTGCCTACACGGCCACATTACAGCGTGGACTGTGTTTTTTTGTCATGACACCTACACGACCTCATTTGTTTCGGACTGGATGTTGTGGTACCAACATAACTTTACATTGAAAGGGGTGGTGTGGTTGGGGTGGGGGTAGTGGGACGGGGGTGTATTTTTGTTAGAGGAGCCTACTGACTGTGGTAGGTTTCACTTTGTACTTAGGTAAGGCGGGTCTTCTGTATTACTGTGTAGCGCCAACGATCTCGGTCCAGTGACATTGTCTTGGAGAGGTGTAAGTGTGTGAGGTCGGAATTTATCAAGTCGTCCCAGGTTTTTCTGGGTCTGCCTACTCCGTGGCTACTGTCTATTTTTATTGCCCTGCATATATATATATATATATATATATACACATGCATATATATATATATATATATATATATATATATATATATATATATACATGCATATATATATATATATATATATATAAAATATATATATATATACACACATGCACACGCATATATATATATATATAGTGGCGTAGCTAGGGTGTGGCAAGCAGGGCACATGCCACGGGCGCCATATTTAGGGGGGAGGGGCGCAATTTTGACCTAGATCGATTTACATCCATGTCGTTTTTATCATTTTTAAAAATATAAGCCAAAAATGAAGCATGTGATTTCTTGATAGCCGACTTCCACGCCATGGTTTAGTGCACTAGACAGAGCAGATGTCTGATTTGACTTCACAAAAACGCCCCCTCCTCCACACTGACAGCAGGGTGGGTTGCAATTATGCGGGCGCTATTTTTAGCTATACATTGCAAAACAGCGGATACCTCAATTGACCTCACAAAACCTCCCGGCCCCCACTGACTGAAGGGACGTAGTTTTGGACGGGCAACTGGTGGACACGCAGGCACTATTTTTAGCAATGCATTGCAATGACCAATACAATATAATTATAATTATGAAGCTGGTTTACAAAGCAGAGTAGTTTGTCTTTTACAACTGGTACATAAGACGTATAGAAAAGATATCATAATCCAAATGGCCAGATAGGATCGGATAGCTTCTATTAGGAATTCAATTTGACTCCAGTTTAGATGGTTCAATGTTTTCTTCTATAATACAGTTCATCAGAATTTACTAAATCGTATCCAAAAAGCAAGATACTATGGTCTGCTGATTGATTCGACCCCTGACCAGGCGAGAACAACTGTCAAAAGTTGTGCGATATGTCGATGTTGATTTCAATATGAAGACGGTCATTGTGAGGGAATCTTTTCTTGGATTCATTCAAGTAATCAAAAAAGATGTCGCAAGCCTTGTTGAAACAATCGTGAAAGAGCTAGAAAAAGATGACCTACCACTGCAGAACTGTCGATCGCAGTGCTACGACAATGCTGCCATAATGGCTGGGCACCGCAGTGGGGTTTAGCAGAGAATGAGAGAGAAGAATAATTTGATTCACTTCATTAATTGCGATAACCATTCACTTAATCTGGTTGGTCTTCATGCAGCCAAAAACGATTCTGCTATGATGAACTTTTTCAGTTGCATTGACTCGTTATACAACTTTTTTTCTCATTCAACACGACGATGGGAAGCCCTTAAAGAAGTTGCTCCAGTGGTTGTTAAATATCCTTCCGACACGCGGTGGAGTGCTAGATGTACCGCAGTCAGACCGGTGGCGAATTATTTGACGCTGATTGTTCAAGTTCTCAAAAAAATTAGTGATGATGAAACAGAGACATGCGAGAGTAGAAGTGATGCCAATAATCTCCATAATCGGATACTGAGTTATGAATTCCTGAACTTGATTGGATTCTGGAACACGATTCTCTCACGAATTGACCGGGTTCAAAAGAGACTTCAAGATCCAAGAATGAATTTTCACGATGCTGCCCTTCAACTTTATTTTAAAGAAGAAGGAACATCCTTAATCCACGAGTCTCTTGAAATGGGCTTCGACCTCTGCCAGAAATGGAATGTCGATTTTCCGAGGAGGCGAGGAAGACGACAAACCAATACCGAAATTACTGAGGGCGTCGAGGTGGCT
>OZ024741.1:153852012-154002012 GCA_964016885.1 Eledone cirrhosa
TTGTGCACATGGGAAGGTGGGTCTTCTGTAGATCTCGATCCTGTGTCATCCCCTTTGTGGGGTTTAATTGGACAATTTTCCTAGGTCTTCCACTTCTGACTTTGAATGCCCTGCACCTTTATATACAGCTGTCATCCTCCATATGCATCTCATGTCCAAACCATCACATTCTTCTCTCCCATACACTGTATCTGACCCCTCTTATACCTAGTTTATCTCTCAGTTCATTGATACTTTGTCATTCACATACACTAGTATTATACATCGATGGGAGCATGCATTTCTTTCCAATTTCTCATTTCTTTCCAATTTTTGTAGGTCCTGAGGATACTGAGATAATGTAACTACATACAAGAAACAAAACAACAAAAAAGCTTTGATTGAAACAAATACAAGAAAAACTGAGTGCTACACAGTTGTACATATAAGTAATGCTGTGGAGAAAGGAAACAATGATTGCCATTTGAAGATGGTCCTTGAACTGAAAGACTATAGATTGGAGAGAGAGAGAGCACATGTGGCTGAGTCAAGAAAAAATATCTCTCCATTATTTCTATTTATGTAATATTATGATGATGATGATAATGGTGATGGTGCAGATGATGGTGGTGGTGATGATGATGATGATGATGATGATGATGATGATGATGATGATGTTAAGAGTGTTGGTGTAATAGTGAACGATAAATCACTGAAACAGATAAATAATTTAAGGTATCACAGTTCAGAGTTCAGATACTGTCTTAATCTTTCCACTTTAACTAAATTGATAAAGTAAATCTATTTTCTATCCTTGATATTAATTTGTTAATGGAGATTGATTAAAATTCACAGTTCCTGTGTCAGAGAAATATGTGTTTTTTTATTCTGTGATGCAGCATTTGAACTCAAAGCATTTCCCCTACTCTCTAATGGTCTGCCAAATATATAGAGTTTAAGCATAACTGTTCCAAGCCCAGAGATGCATCAGGCCTGTTTCATTGGCTTTAAGCATCTAGGAGTACAAGGCTTCTCTCTAGACAGGATGCCAGTCAATTGTAGAATTAACACCCAGTTACTACTAGCATTCATTTCCAGCTGAATGACCTGGGGAATGTTTTGCTTAAGGACATGGTGAAACACATGATCCAAGAATCAAACTCACAACATTACAATTGTAAGTCCAAGACCCTAACCACTAGGCCACATGCATAACAGACCAATAAGTTATAAGCAGAAAACAGCTTGTCTTCCCTTGCAAACACTAGAAATCTAAATCAGATCAATATAACTATCTACTACAATTAAAGCTAAAGTTAACATATTTAACATAAGTTTAACATAAATATTTAACATAAGTTAACATATTTAACTTAAGCCAAAATCTCGATTGGAGAGAATTTAAGCTAGACAAACTAAAATAAGTCAGTTTCACTCATATAAGGTCCCCGACTGCAGTTTCTAGAATTAAGAAACAACATCAATTATCTCACTATATTTGTTAATCCTTAATTGTTAAGTTTATTTTTTTATACTTTTAAAGATACCCTCTGATGAAAGAATTGTCTTCCAATATTGCTTGTGTTAATTTATTAAGATGGTCAATATTGTTTCTTTATTCCAGAAACTGCAGTTAGGGATTAGATGCGAGTGAAGCTCTCTTGGATTAGTTAGCTTTACTAGTACTCTACCTGATAGAGACTTAGCATAAGTTATTCTATGTTTATATATATATAAACATAGAATAACTTATATAATGATAAAGAATAAGGCAGTATTCTGGAATCTTACATAATTTTATTAATTACATTATTGTTGTTATACTTATTTCAATACCATCAATTAAGTAATTGATATGGCCTCATCAGACAGGTAGTATGTTATTTTTTATACTGAAAAACCTCTGTCCTAATTAAACCTGTATGATTACATCACAGACTAGAAAATATAGTACGTTGAGTGCTAAAATCTGCTTACACAATTATTAGTTGATCAATACATATAACTGAAAAACAATCACACATTGACGAACATGAATGGACCAAATATCCAAATAAATATATAAATAAACAAATATATATATATATATATATAACATAATAAATGGAGAATCAGTGGTGCGAAGAATAAGATTTATTAGACATATTACAATCGTTTCTCTGGTGACCAGCTCGAGGCACGATCGATGTAATGATCGAACCTGACTCTGAAATCGCAAGATCCTCATATATGTCTCGATTCTACGAAATGTCTTGATTCTATGAAGCTTCGTAGAGTCGAGACATATCTGAGGATCTTGTGATTTCAGAGTCAGGTTTGATTATTGCATCGATCATGTCTCGAGCTGATCGCCAGAGAAACGATTGTAATATGTCTAATAAATCTTATTCGTCGCACCACTGATTCTCCGTTTCTTATGTGATATTATACTCTGCTCTGTAAGAGCCTCGCGTGCTCAAACGGCATACCGCTTACGGACGCTTTAAGCATCCCACACCAATTATATATATATATATATCAAGATAAATTAACGGAGCCATAGACTCTCGTTATTCCCTGTAAATTATGTGCTCAAGGGAAAATGAATCCTGAGCTTGCTTCCATTTCAGTTAATAATTTCTTGGCGAAACAGATCTCTTTGGATATGTACGTGTGTGTTATATAGTTATAGCGGTGCGTATGCGTATTTTAATTTATATTTTTAATTATTGTGTGTCTACCCTGCCTTCCATAGGTTATAGATTCCATACACTGGTGGTTTCCCTGTTTTATTGATGGCACACAATCTATCTCTCTCTCTTTAATGTGTTACCCTTTCTACATATTGTATATATATATATATATATATAGTAATAATAATAAATTTGAAGACTAAAATCTAAAGAGGGCTCGATAAGGATAAATATATATCAGATATATAAGAACCATAGAGCAAATATTTATAAAAGTAACAGATTAAAGTTTAAGCAAAGAATCGCTGCTTTCACCCTTAGCGGGATCTTCTGAAACTAAAAAAGTCAATCTGTGAACGCAGAAGTAAATATTTCAAAAAACGTTGCAACTGAAGGAAGACAGGAAGACGATACTTTGGTTTGTGGAAACGTTCCCTTGCAAAGAGCGGAAAAAAACGAAGATAATAATATATATATATATATATATATATATATATATATATATATATATATATATATATATACATTTATATATATATATATGTAATGTGAAAGGTCAGAATCTTTTCTCTACTGAATTCTACTTCTGGAAGATAAGCATCAGCAAATGTCTTTTGAGAGTTCTACACAAGTCTTGGCAGAGAGATACATTAATGTGTTAACAGGAAAAACAACACCTGGTCCTTTACGAAGAACTGGAACAGTGACTTGGTTCTTGGGCATATGGATGTTTGTAAGTATGTAGGTGTGTTTGTGTGTGTGTTTCTGTGTATGCAGGGAAACATTAAATTATTATACACCTCTCTCTCTCTACACACACACACAAATATATACATATATATATATATATATAGAGAGAGAGAGAGAGAGTGTGTGTGTGCATGTGTGTTTTATATATATATGCATATACAAAATCATATATAATGGAATTTTCCACCAAGAATAATATATAAGCATCTATTTCTTTGATCAACTGTACGACCTACTTATTGAAGTAACATGCAAAGTAGTTGAGTATTCCACAGACATATGCACCCTCAGTGTAATTCTTATGCAGAATCAGCTTTACAATATGTGACAAAGCTGCATCTTTGAATTACAGATACAATCTATCTTGCAAGATTCCACATTTCTTCTATCTACCCAGTTGCTCTTACAAGGTTGGGTTAACCTGAGAGTATAGTGAAAGACATTTGCCCTGCTGTGGTCCTAAACCCAGGGCCTTATGATTGTGGCACAAACAATTGAACCACTTGGTTGATGCCTCTGTATATACACACTCATGCATACATACACATGCCTGCATACACATACATACATATACATTCAGGTATATATAAATCATCTATATCTAGTTTTCTTAGCGCCAAGACAACAATTGCTAGGTTTACTCTTAGGTAAGAATTTCTGCAGTAGTCTCACTAAAAAGAGGACATTAGTGATACCTTGCTCAGGTACAAACCTGAATTGCATTTCAACTTAGTTAAATTTCTTTCTAATTAGTTGTACTATGACATTGTCTATCACCTTCATAACTTGGTTTATCAATTTAATGTCTCTATAGTTGCTTCTTATTTTCTTTTTTTTTTACTGAAAACATATACTTTATTTTATATACACATATATACCCCAGGTCTGAACACAAAAGAACCAAAGTCCCACTGTCACCACCTCCATCTCTCCCACTCTCCACATCTCTTACTATTGTGAGCAAATGGGGGCCCACATTCTGGTCGTCCCGCAGCCCCGGAGGACAGAATGGAAAAGGCGTTTCTCCGGAGGATGGTGAGGGAGACGCGCTGGAAGAACCATCTGCGGCTTCTTTCTAGACCATCTCCTTTGCCCTTGCAGTAGTTAATAATAATGATGATGATGATGATGCTATACCAATAATTGAAATAACACCTCCCTGCACTACTTGATTGATTATGGGAGTGACTAGCATGCATGTCCTCTGCTGAATATTTTCAGCATCTCTGCAATTATCATTGATAGTCCAGCTGCTTTCTCTTCATTTCATATTAATTCCAATTTTAAACATATAGCTGTAAACTTCAATATCTGATCCCTCTGTTACACCTACCTGGAGTAGTTCTTTCTCCTATGCATTCACTATATTCTGCTATATCTGTCTCATAATAACATTTCATACCCATTCATCTTGATACAAGTAATAGTAAGTGTTTCTCTGTCATTCTGTACACACTTTTCAACACCAAGGTCCTTCCTTGTATTAACACTGTTTTACAATCTGGATCTCATTATATCCCTTGCTAAAAAGTCTTGACAGACCTTCAGCACTTTTTCTGCCCAAGGCAGATAGCTTGTCTTCTTTCTAATCCTAATACTAACCTGCTATTACACCTTGATCCTCCCACTTCTGGCTGAGTATACCTGATATCTAGCTTTTCTTCTATTTACCTGCTATTATACCTTGATCTTCCCACTTCGGCTGAGTATACCTGATATCTAGCTTGTCTTCAATTTACCTGGTATTATACCTTGATCTTCCCACTTCTGGCTGAGTATAACTGATATCTAGCTTTTCTTCTATTTACCTGCTATTATACCTTGATCTTCCCACTTCTGGCAGAGTATACCTGATATCTAGCTTGTCTTCAATTTACCTGGTATTATACTTTGATCTTCCCACTTCTGGCAGAGTATACCTGATATCTAGCTTGTCTTCTATTTACCTGCTATTATACCTTGATCTTCCCACTTCTGGCAGAGTATACCTGATATCTAGCTCGTCTTCAATTTACCTGCTATTATACCTTGATCTTCCCACTTCTGGCAGAGTATACCTGATATCTAGCTTTTCTTCTATTTACCTGCTATTATACCTTGATCTTCCCACTTCTGGCTGAGTATATCTGATATCTAGCTTGTCTTCTATTTACCTGGTATTATACCTTGATCTTCCCACTTCTGGCTGAGTATATCTGATATCTAGCTTGTCTTCTATTTACCTGGTATTATACCCTGATCTTCCCACTTCTGGCTGAGTATACCTGATATCTAGCTTATCTTCTATTTACCTGGTATCATACCTTGATCCTCCGACTTCTGGCTGAGTATTCCTGATATAGAGCTTGTCTTCTATTTACCTTGTATTATACCTTGATCCTCCCACTTCTGGCTGAGTATACCTGATATTATACCTTGACTTCTATTTAGCCGCTATTACGCCTCGATCTTCCCACTTCTGGCTGAATATACCTAAATCTAGCTTATCTTCTATTTATCTGGTATTAAATCTTGATCTTGCCACTTCTGGCTGAGTATACCTGATATCTAGCTTGTATTCTATTTAACAGCTATTATACCTTGATCTTCCCACTTCTGGCTGAGTATACCTAAATCTAGCTTGTCTTCTATTTACCTTGTATTATGCCTTGATCTTCCCACTTCTGGCTGAGTATACCTGATATCTAGCTTATCTTCTATTAACCTGCTATTATACCTTGATCTTCCCACTTCTGGCTGAGTATATCTGATATCTAGCTTGTCTTCTATTTACCTGGTATTATACCTTGATCTTCCCACTTCTGGCTGAGTATACCTGATATCTAGCTTGTCTTCTATTTACCTTGAATTATACCTTGATCCTCCCACTTCTGGCTGAGTATACCTGATATCTAGCTTATCTTCTATTAACCTGCTATTATACCTTGATCTTCCCACTTCTGGCTGAGTATACCTGATATCTAGCTTGTCTTCCATTTACCTGCTATTATACCCTGATCCTCCCACTTCTGGTTGAGTATACCTGATATCTAGCTTGTCTTCTATTTACCTGCTATTATACCTTGATCTTCCCACTTCTGGCTGAGTATATCTGATATCTAGCTTGTCTTTTATTTACCTGGTATTATACCTTGATCTTCCCACTTCTGGCTGAGTATACCTGATATCTAGCTTGTCTTATATTTACCTGCTATTATACCTTCATCTTCCCACTTCTGGCTGAGTATATCTGATATCTAGCTTGTCTTCTATTTACCTGGTATTATACCTTGATCTTCCCACTTCTGGCTGAGCATACCTGATATCTAGCTTGTCTTCTATTTATCTGGTATTATACCTTGATCTTCCCACTTCTGGCTGAATATTCCTGATATCTAGCTTGTCTTCTATTTACCCGGCATTATACCTTGATCCTCCCACTTCTGGCTGAGTATACCTGATATCTAGCTTGTCTTATATTTAACTGCTATTATACCTTGATCTTCCCACTTCCGGCCGAGTATACCTGATATCTAGCTTGTCTTCTATTTACCTGCTATTATCCCTTGATCTTCCCACTTCTGGTTGAGTATACATGATATCTAGCTTGTCATCTATTTACCTGCTATTATACCTTGAACCTCCCACATCTGGCTGAGTAAACCTTATATGTAGCTTGTATTCTATTTACCTTGTTTTATATCTTTATCTTCCAACTTCTGGCAGAGTATAGCTGATATCTAGCTTGTCTTCTATTTAACAGCTATTATATCTTGATCTTCTCACATCTGGCTGAGTATACCTGATATCTAGCTTGTCTTCAATTTACCTGCTAGTATACTTTGACCCTCCCACTTCTGGCTGAGTATACCTGATATCTAGCTTGTCTTCTATTTACCTTGTATTATACCTTGATCCTCCCTCTTCTGGCTGAGTATACCTGATATCTAGCTTGTCTTCTATTTACCTGGTATTATACCTTGATCTTCCCACTTCTGGCTGAGTATACCTGATATCTAGCTTGTCTTCTATTTACCTGCTATTATACCTTGATCTTCCCACTTCTGGCTGAGTATACCTGATATCTAGCTTGTCTTCTATTTACCTGCTATTATACCTTGATCCTCCCACTTCTGGCTGAGTATACCTGATATCTAGCTTGTCTTCTATTAACCTGCTATTATACCTTGATCTTCCCACTTCTGGCTGAGTATACCTGATATCTAGCTTGTCTTCTATTTACCTGCTATTATAACTTGATCTTCCCACTTCTGGCTGAGTATACCTGATATCTAGCTTGTCTTCTATTTACCTGCTATTATACCTTGATCTTCCCACTTCTGGCTGAGTATACCTAAATCTAGCATGTCTTCTAGTTACCTGCTATTATACCTTGATCTTCCCAATTCTGGCTGAGTATACCTGATATCTAGCTTGTCTTCTATTTACCTGCTATTATACCTTGATCTTCCCACTTCTGGCTGAGTATACCTGATATCTAGCTTGTCTTCTATTTACCTTGTATTATACCTTGATCCTCCCACTTCTGGCTGAGTATACCTGATATCTAGCTTATCTTCTATTAACCTGCTATTATACCTTGATCTTCCCACTTCTGGCTGAGTATACCTGATATCTAGCTTGTCTTCCATTTACCTGCTATTATACCTTGATCTTCCCACTTCTGGCTGAGTATAGCTGATATCTAGCTTGTCTTCTATTTACCTGGTATTATACCTTGATCTTCCCACTTCTGGCTGAGTATACCTGATATTTAGCTTGTCTTCTATTTACCTGCTATTATACCTTCATCTTCCCACTTCTGGCTGAGTATACCTGATATCTAGCTTGTCTTCTATTTACCTGCTATTATACCTTGATCTTCCCACTTCTGGCTGAGAATACCTGATATCTAGCTTGTCTTCTATTTACCTGCTATTATACCTTGATCTTCCCACTTCTGGCTGAGTATATCTGATATCTAGCTTGTATTCTATTTAACAGCTATTATAACTTGATCTTCCCACTTCTGGCTGAGTATACCTGATATCTAGCTTGTCTTCTATTTACCTGCTATTATACCTTCATCTTCCCACTTCTGGCTGAGTATATCTGATATCTAGCTTGTCTTCTATTTACCTGGTATTATACCTTGATCTTCCCACTTCTGGCTGAGTATAACTGATATCTAGCTTGTCTTCTATTTACCTGCTATTATACCTTCATCTTCCCACTTCTGGCTGAGTATATCTGATATCTAGCTTGTCTTCTATTTACCTGCTATTATACCTTCATCTTCCCACTTCTGGCTGAGTATACCTGATATCTAGCTTGTATTCTATTTAACAGCTATTATACCTTGATCTCCCCACTTCTGGCTGAGTATACCTAAGTCTAGCTTGTCTTCTATTTACCTTGTATTATGCCTTGATCTTCCCACTTCTGGCTGAGTATACCTGATATCTAGCTTATCTTCTATTAACCTGCTATTATACCTTGATCTTCCCACTTCTGGCTGAGTATATCTGATATCTAGCTTGTCTTCTATTTACCTGGTATTATACCTTGATCTTCCCACTTCTGGCTGAGTATACCTGATATCTAGCTTGTCTTCTATTTACCTGGTATTATACCTTGATCCTCCCACTTCTGGCTGAGTATACCTGATATCTAGCTTATCTTCTATTAACCTGCTATTATACCTTGATCTTCCCACTTCTGGCTGAGTATACCTGATATCTAGCTTGTCTTCCATTTACCTGCTATTATACCCTGATCCTCCCACTTCTGGCTGAGTATACCTGATATCTAGCTTGTGTTCTATTTACCTGCTATTATACCTTGATCTTCCCACTTCTGGCTGAGTATATCTGATATCTAGCTTGTCTTCTATTTACCTGGTATTATACCTTGATCTTCCCACTTCTGGCTGAGTATACCTGATATCTAGCTTGTCTTCTATTTATCTGGTATTATACCTTGATCTTCCCACTTCTGGCTGAATATTCCTGATATCTAGCTTGTCTTCTATTTACCCGGCATTATACCTTGATCCTCCCACTTCTGGCTGAGTATACCTGATATCTAGCTTGTCTTATATTTACCTTCTATTATACCTTGATCTTCCCACTTCCGGCCGAGTATACCTGATATCTAGCTTGTCTTGTATTTACCTGCTATTATACCTTGATCTTCCAACTTCTGGCTGAGTATAGCTGATAACTAGCTTGTCTTGTATTTACCTGCTATTATACCTTGAACCTCCCACTTCTGGCTGAGTATACCTGATATCTAGCTTGTCATCTATTTACCTGCTATTATACCTTGATCTTCCAACTTCTGGCTGAGTATAGCTGATATCTAGCTTGTCTTGTATTTACCTGCTATTATACCTTGAACCTCCCACTTCTGGCTGAGTATACATGATATCTAGCTTGTCATCTATTTACCTGCTATTATACCTTGATCTTCCCACTTCTGGCTGAGTATATCTGATATCTAGCTTGTATTCTATTTAACAGCAATTATACCTTGATCTTCCCACTTCTGGCTGAGTATACCTGATATCTAGCTTGTCTTCTATTTACCTGCTATTATACCTTGATCTTCCCACTTCTGGCTGAGTATATCTGATATCTAGCTTGTCTTCTATTTACCTGGTATTATACCTTGATCTTCCCACTTCTGGCTGAGTATACCTGATATCTAGCTTGTCTTCTATTTACCTGCTATTATACCTTCATCTTCCCACTTCTGGCTGAGTATATCTGATATCTAGCTTGTCTTCTATTTACCTGCTATTATACCTTCATCTTCCCACTTCTGGCTGAGTATACCTGATATCTAGCTTGTCTTCTATTTACCTGCTATTATACCTTCATCTTCCCACTTCTGGCTGAGTATATCTGATATCTAGCTTGTCTTCTATTTACCTGGTATTATACCTTGATCTTCCCACTTCTGGCTGAGTATACCTGATATCTAGCTTGTCTTCTATTTATCTGGTATTATACCTTGATCTTCCCACTTCTGGCTGAATATTCCTGATATCTAGCTTGTCTTCTATTTACCCGGCATTACACCTTGATCCTCCCACTTCTGGCTGAGTATACCTGATATCTAGCTTGTCTTATATTTACCTGCTATTATACCTTGATCTTCCCACTTCCGGCCGAGTATACCTGATATCTAGCTTGTCTTGTATTTACCTGCTATTATACCTTGATCTTCCAAATTCTGGCTGAGTATAGCTGATATCTAGCTTGTCTTGTATTTACCTGCTATTATACCTTGAACCTCCCACTTCTGGCTGAGTATACATGATATCTAGCTTGTCATCTATTTACCTGCTATTATACCTTGATCTTCCAACTTCTGGCTGAGTATAGCTGATATCTAGCTTGTCTTGTATTTACCTGCTATTATACCTTGAACCTCCCACTTCTGGCTGAGTATACATGATATCTAGCTTGTCATCTATTTACCTGCTATTATACCTTGATCTTCCAACTTCTGGCTGAGTATAGCTGATATCTAGCTTGTCTTGTATTTACCTGCTATTATACCTTGAACCTCCCACTTCTGGCTGAGTATACATGATATCTAGCTTGTCATCTATTTACCTGCTATTATACCTTGATCTTCCCACTTCTGGCTGAGTATATCTGATATCTAGCTTGTATTCTATTTAACAGCTATTATACCTTGATCTTCCCACTTCTGGCTGAGTATACCTGATATCTAGCTTGTCATCTATTTACCTGCTATTATACCTTGATCTTCCAACTTCTGGCTGAGTATAGCTGATATCTAGCTTGTCTTGTATTTACCTGCTATTATACCTTGAACCTCCCACTTCTGGCTGTGTATACATGATATCTAGCTTGTCATCTATTTACCTGCTATTATACCTTGATCTTCCAACTTCTGGCTGAGTATAGCTGATATCTAGCTTGTCTTGTATTTACCTGCTATTATACCTTGAACCTCCCACTTCTGGCTGAGTATACATGATATCTAGCTTGTCATCTATTTACCTGCTATTATACCTTGATCTTCCCACTTCTGGCTGAGTATATCTGATATCTAGCTTGTATTCTATTTAACAGCAATTATACCTTGATCTTCCCACTTCTGGCTGAGTATACCTGATATCTAGCTTGTCTTCTATTTACCTGCTATTATACCTTGATCTTCCCACTTCTGGCTGAGTATACCTGATATCTAGCTTGTATTCTATTTAACAGCTATTATACCTTGATCTCCCCACTTCTGGCTGAGTATACCTAAATCTAGCTTGTCTTCTATTTACCTTGTATTATGCCTTGATCTTCCCACTTCTGGCTGAGTATACCTGATATCTAGCTTATCTTCTATTAACTTGCTATTATACCCTGATCTTCCCACTTCTGGCTGAGTATATCTGATATCTAGCTTGTCTTCTATTTACCTGCTATTATATCTTGATCTTCCCACTTCTGGCTGAGTATACCTGATATCTAGCTTGTCTTCTATTTACCTGTTATTATACCTTGATCCTCCCACTTCTGGCTGAGTATACCTGATATCTAGCTTATCTTCTATTAACCTGCTATTATACCTTGATCTTCCCACTTCTGGCTGAGTATACCTGATATCTAGCTTGTCTTCCATTTACCTGCTATTATACCCTGATCCTCCCACTTCTGGCTGAGTATACCTGATATCTAGCTTGTGTTCTATTTACCTGCTATTATACCTTGATCTTCCCACTTGTGGCTCAGTATATCTGATATCTAGCTTGTCTTTTATTTACCTGGTATTATACCTTGATCTTCCCACTTCTGGCTGAGTATACCTGATATCTAGCTTGTCTTCTATTTACCTGCTATTATACCTTCACCTTCCCACTTCTGGCTGAGTATATCTGATATCAAGCTTGTCTTCTATTTACCTGGTATTATACCTTGATCTTCCCACTTCTGGCTGAGTATACCTGATATCTAGCTTGTCTTCTATTTATCTGGTATTATACCTTGATCTTCCCACTTCTGGCTGAATATTCCTGATATCTAGCTTGTCTTCTATTTACCCGGCATTACACCTTGATCCTCCCACTTCTGGCTGAGTATACCTGATATCTAGCTTGTCTTATATTTACCTGCTATTATACCTTGATCTTCCCACTTCCGGCCGAGTATACCTGATATCTAGCTTGTCTTGTATTTACCTGCTATTATACCTTGATCTTCCAACTTCTGGCTGAGTATAGCTGATATCTAGCTTGTCTTGTATTTACCTGCTATTATACCTTGAACCTCCCACTTCTGGCTGAGTATACATGATATCTAGCTTGTCATCTATTTACCTGCTATTATACCTTGATCTTCCAACTTCTGGCTGAGTATAGCTGATATCTAGCTTGTCTTGTATTTACCTGCTATTATACCTTGAACCTCCCACTTCTGGCTGAGTATACATGATATCTAGCTTGTCATCTATTTACCTGCTATTATACCTTGATCTTCCAACTTCTGGCTGAGTATAGCTGATATCTAGCTTGTCTTGTATTTACCTGCTATTATACCTTGAACCTCCCACTTCTGGCTGAGTATACATGATATCTAGCTTGTCATCTATTTACCTGCTATTATACCTTGATCTTCCAACTTCTGGCTGAGTATAGCTGATATCTAGCTTGTCTTGTATTTACCTGCTATTAAACCTTGAACCTCCCACTTCTGGCTGAGTATACATGATATCTAGCTTGTCATCTATTTACCTGCTATTATACCTTGATCTTCCCACTTCTGGCTGAGTATATCTGATATCTAGCTTGTATTCTATTTAACAGCTATTATACCTTGATCTTCCCACTTCTGGCTGAGTATACCTGATATCTAGCTTGTCTTCTATTTACCTGGTATTATACCTTGATCTTCCCACTTCTGGCTGAGTATATCTGATATCTAGCTTGTCTTCTATTTACCTGGTATTATACCTTGATCTTCCCACTTCTGGCTGAGTATACCTGATATCTAGCTTGTCTTCTATTTACCTTCTATTATACCTTCATCTTCCCACTTCTGGCTGAGTATATCTGATATCTAGCTTGTCTTCTATTTACCTGCTATTATACCTTCATCTTCCCACTTCTGGCTGAGTATACCTGATATCTAGCTTGTATTCTATTTAACAGCTATTATACCTTGATCTCCCCACTTCTGGCTGAGTATACCTAAATCTAGCTTGTCTTCTATTTACCTTGTATTATGCCTTGATCTTCCCACTTCTGGCTGAGTATACCTGATATCTAGCTTATCTTCTATTAACTTGCTATTATACCTTGATCTTCCCACTTCTGGCTGAGTATATCTGATATCTAGCTTGTCTTCTATTTACCTGGTATTATACCTTGATCTTCCCACTTCGGGCTGAGTATACCTGATATCTTGCTTGTCTTCTATTTACCTGGTATTATACCTTGATCCTCCCACTTCTGGCTGAGTATACCTGATATCTAGCTTATCTTCTATTAACCTGCTATTATACCTTGATCTTCCCACTTCTGGCTGAGTATACCTGATATCTAGCTTGTCTTCCATTTACCTGCTATTATACCCTGATCCTCCCACTTCTGGCTGAGTATACCTGATATCTAGCTTGTGTTCTACTTACCTGGTATTATACCTTGATCTTCCCACTTGTGGCTGAGTATATCTGATATCTAGCTTGTCTTTTATTTACCTGGTATTATACCTTGATCTTCCCACTTCTGGCTGAGTATACCTGATATCTAGCTTGTCTTCTATTTACCTGCTATTATATTTTCATCTTCCCACTTCTGGCTGAGTATATCTGATATCTAGCTTGTCTTCTATTTACCTGGTATTATACCTTGATCTTCCCACTTCTGGCTGAGTATACCTGATATCTAGCTTGTCTTCTATTTATCTGGTATTATACCTTGATCTTCCCACTTCTGGCAGAATATTCCTGATATCTAGCTTGTCTTCTATTTACCCGGCATTATACCTTGATCCTCCCACTTCTGGCTGAGTATACCTGATATCTAGCTTGTCCTCTATTTACCTGCTATTATACCTTGATCCTCCCACTTCTGGCTGAGTATACCTGATATCTAGCTTGTCTTCTATTTACCTTGTATTATACCTTGATCCTCCCACTTCTGGCTGAGTATACCTGATATCTAGCTTATCTTCTATTAACCTGCTATTATACCTTGATCTTCCCACTTCTGGCTGAGTATACCTGATATCTAGCTTGTCTTCCATTTACCTGCTATTATACCTTGATCTTCCCACTTCTGGCTGAGTATAGCTGATATCTAGCTTGTCTTCTATTTACCTGGTATTATACCTTGATCTTCCCAGTTCTGGCTGAGTATACCTGATATCTAGCTTGTCTTCTATTTACCTGCTATTATACCTTCATCTTCCCACTTCTGGCTGAGTATACCTGCTATCTAGCTTGTCTTCTATTTACCTGCTATTATACCTTGATCTTCCCACTTCTGGCTGAGAATACCTGATATCTAGCTTGTCTTCTATTTACCTGCTATTATACCTTGATCTTCCCACTTCTGGCTGAGTATATCTGATATCTAGCTTGTATTCTATTTAACAGCTATTATACCTTGATCTTCCCACTTCTGGCTGAGTATACCTGATATCTAGCTTGTCTTCTATTTATCTGCTATTATACCTTCATCTTCCCACTTCTGGCTGAGTATATCTGATATCTAGGTTGTCTTCTATTTACCTGGTATTATACCTTGATCTTCCCACTTCTGGCTGAGTATACCTGATATCTAGCTTGTCTTCTATTTACCTGCTATTATACCTTCATCTTCCCACTTCTGGCTGAGTATATCTGATATCTAGCTTGTCTTCTATTTACCTGCTATTATACCTTCATCTTCCCACTTCTGGCTGAGTATACCTGATATCTAGCTTGTATTCTATTTAACAGCTATTATACCTTGATCTCCCCACTTCTGGCTGAGTATACCTAAATCTAGCTTGTCTTCTATTTACCTTGTATTATGCCTTGATCTTCCCACTTCTGGCTGAGTATACCTGATATCTAGCTTATCTTCTATTAACCTGCTATTATACCTTGATCTTCCCACTTCTGGCTGAGTATATCTGATATCTAGCTTGTCTTCTATTTACCTGGTATTATACCTTGATCTTCCCACTTCTGGCTGAGTATACCTGATATCTAGCTTGTCTTCTATTTACCTGGTATTATACCTTGATCCTCCCACTTCTGGCTGAGTATACCTGATATCTAGCTTATCTTCTATTAACCTGCTATTATACCTTGATCTTCCCACTTCTGGCTGAGTATACCTGATATCTAGCTTGTCTTCCATTTACCTGCTATTATACCCTGATCCTCCCACTTCTGGCTGAGTATACCTGATATCTAGCTTGTGTTCTATTTACCTGCTATTATACCTTGATCTTCCCACTTCTGGCTGAGTATATCTGATATCTAGCTTGTCTTTTATTTACCTGGTATTATACCTTGATCTTCCCACTTCTGGCTGAGTATACCTGATATCTAGCTTGTCTTCTATTTACCTGCTATTATACCTTCATCTTCCCACTTCTGGCTGAGTATATCTGATATCTAGCTTGTCTTCTATTTACCTGGTATTATACCTTGATCTTCCCACTTCTGGCTGAGTATACCTGATATCTAGCTTGTCTTCTATTTATCTGGTATTATACCTTGATCTTCCCACTTCTGGCTGAATATTCCTGATATCTAGCTTGTCTTCTATTTACCTGGTATTATACCTTGATCTTCCCACTTCTGGCTGAGTATACCTGATATCTAGCTTGTCTTCTATTTACCTGGTATTATACCTTGATCCTCCCACTTCTGGCTGAGTATACCTGATATCTAGCTTATCTTCTATTAACCTGCTATTATACCTTGATCTTCCCACTTCTGGCTGAGTATATCTGATATCTAGCTTGTCTTCTATTTACCTGGTATTATACCTTGATCTTCCCACTTCTGGCTGAGTATACCTGATATCTAGCTTGTCTTCTATTTACCTGCTATTATACCTTCATCTTCCCACTTCTGGCTGAGTATATCTGATATCTAGCTTGTCTTTTATTTACCTGCTATTATACCTTCATCTTCCCACTTCTGGCTGAGTATACCTGATATCTAGCTTGTATTCTATTTAACAGCTATTATACCTTGATCTCCCCACTTCTGGCTGAGTATACCTAAATCTAGCTTGTCTTCTATTTACCTTGTATTATGCCTTGATCTTCCCACTTCTGGCTGAGTATACCTGATATCTAGCTTATCTTCTATTAACTTGCTATTATACCCTGATCTTCCCACTTCTGGCTGAGTATATCTGATATCTAGCTTGTCTTCTATTTACCTGGTATTATACCTTGATCTTCCCACTTCTGGCTGAGTATACCTGATATCTAGCTTGTCTTCTATTTACCTGGTATTATACCTTGATCCTCCCACTTCTGGCTGAGTATACCTGATATCTAGCTTATCTTCTATTAACCTGCTATTATACCTTGATCTTCCCACTTCTGGCTGAGTATACCTGATATCTAGCTTGTCTTCCATTTACCTGCTATTATACCCTGATCCTCCCACTTCTGGCTGAGTATACCTGATATCTAGCTTGTGTTCTATTTACCTGCTATTATACCTTGATCTTCCCACTTGTGGCTGAGTATATCTGATATCTTGCTTGTCTTCTATTTACCTGCTATTATACCTTCATCTTCCCACTTCTGGCTGAGTATATCTGATATCTAGCTTGTCTTCTATTTACCTGGTATTATACCTTGATCTTCCCACTTCTGGCTGAGTATACCTGATATCTAGCTTGTCTTCTATTTATCTGGTATTATACCTTGATCTTCCCACTTCTGGCTGAATATTCCTGATATCTAGCTTGTCTTCTATTTACCCGGCATTACACCTTGATCCTCCCACTTCTGGCTGAGTATACCTGATATCTAGCTTGTCTTATATTTACCTGCTATTATACCTTGATCTTCCCACTTCCGGCCGAGTATACCTGATATCTAGCTTGTCTTGTATTTACCTGCTATTATACCTTGATCTTCCAACTTCTGGCTGAGTATAGCTGATATCTAGCTTGTCTTGTATTTACCTGCTATTATACCTTGAACCTCCCACTTCTGGCTGAGTATACATGATATCTAGCTTGTCATCTATTTACCTGCTATTAAACCTTGATCTTCCAACTTCTGGCTGAGTATAGCTGATATCTAGCTTGTCTTGTATTTACCTGCTATTATACCTTGAACCTCCCACTTCTGGCTGAGTATACATGATATCTAGCTTCTCATCTATTTACCTGCTATTATACCTTGATCTTCCAACTTCTGGCTGAGTATAGCTGATATCTAGCTTGTCTTGTATTTACCTGCTATTATACCTTGAACCTCCCACTTCTGGCTGAGTATACATGATATCTAGCTTGTCATCTATTTACCTGCTATTATACCTTGATCTTCCAACTTCTGGCTGAGTATAGCTGATATCTAGCTTGTCTTGTATTTACCTGCTATTATACCTTGAACCTCCCACTTCTGGCTGAGTATAGCTGATATCTAGCTTGTCTTCTATTTACCTGGTATTATACCTTGATCTTCCCAGTTCTGGCTGAGTATACCTGATATCTAGCTTGTCTTCTATTTACCTGCTATTATACCTTCATCTTCCCACTTCTGGCTGAGTATACCTGATATCTAGCTTGTCTTCTATTTACCTGCTATTATACCTTGATCTTCCCACTTCTGGCTGAGAATACCTGATATCTAGCTTGTCTTCTATTTACCTGGTATTATACCTTGATCTTCCCACTTCTGGCTGAGTATATCTGATATCTAGCTTGTATTCTATTTAACAGCTATTATACCTTGATCTTCCCACTTCTGGCTGAGTATACCTGATATCTAGCTTGTCTTCTATTTATCTGCTATTATACCTTCATCTTCCCACTTCTGGCTGAGTATATCTGATATCTAGGTTGTCTTCTATTTACCTGGTATTATACCTTGATCTTCCCACTTCTGGCTGAGTATACCTGATATCTAGCTTGTCTTCTATTTACCTGCTATTATACCTTCATCTTCCCACTTCTGGCTGAGTATATCTGATATCTAGCTTGTCTTCTATTTACCTGCTATTATACCTTCATCTTCCCACTTCTGGCTGAGTATACCTGATATCTAGCTTGTATTCTATTTAACAGCTATTATACCTTGATCTCCCCACTTCTGGCTGAGTATACCTAAATCTAGCTTGTCTTCTATTTACCTTGTATTATGCCTTGATCTTCCCACTTCTGGCTGAGTATACCTGATATCTAGCTTATCTTCTATTAACCTGCTATTATAACTTGATCTTCCCACTTCTGGCTGAGTATATCTGATATCTAGCTTGTCTTCTATTTACCTGGTATTATACCTTGATCTTCCCACTTCTGGCTGAGTATACCTGATATCTAGCTTGTCTTCTATTTACCTGGTATTATACCTTGATCCTCCCACTTCTGGCTGAGTATACCTGATATCTAGCTTATCTTCTATTAACCTGCTATTATACCTTGATCTTCCCACTTCTGGCTGAGTATACCTGATATCTAGCTTGTCTTCCATTTACCTGCTATTATACCCTGATCCTCCCACTTCTGGCTGAGTATACCTGATATCTAGCTTGTGTTCTATTTACCTGCTATTATACCTTGATCTTCCCACTTCTGGCTGAGTATATCTGATATCTAGCTTGTCTTTTATTTACCTGGTATTATACCTTGATCTTCCCACTTCTGGCTGAGTATACCTGATATCTAGCTTGTCTTCTATTTACCTGCTATTATACCTTCATCTTCCCACTTCTGGCTGAGTATATCTGATATCTAGCTTGTCTTCTATTTACCTGGTATTATACCTTGATCTTCCCACTTCTGGCTGAGTATACCTGATATCTAGCTTGTCTTCTATTTATCTGGTATTATACCTTGATCTTCCCACTTCTGGCTGAATATTCCTGATATCTAGCTTGTCTTCTATTTACCTGGTATTATACCTTGATCTTCCCACTTCTGGCTGAGTATACCTGATATCTAGCTTGTCTTCTATTTACCTGGTATTATACCTTGATCCTCCCACTTCTGGCTGAGTATACCTGATATCTAGCTTATCTTCTATTAACCTGCTATTATACCTTGATCTTCCCACTTCTGGCTGAGTATATCTGATATCTAGCTTGTCTTCTATTTACCTGGTATTATACCTTGATCTTCCCACTTCTGGCTGAGTATACCTGATATCTAGCTTGTCTTCTATTTACCTGCTATTATACCTTCATCTTCCCACTTCTGGCTGAGTATATCTGATATCTAGCTTGTCTTCTATTTACCTGCTATTATACCTTCATCTTCCCACTTCTGGCTGAGTATACCTGATATCTAGCTTGTATTCTATTTAACAGCTATTATACCTTGATCTCCCCACTTCTGGCTGAGTATACCTAAATCTAGCTTGTCTTCTATTTACCTTGTATTATGCCTTGATCTTCCCACTTCTGGCTGAGTATACCTGATATCTAGCTTATCTTCTATTAACTTGCTATTATACCCTGATCTTCCCACTTCTGGCTGAGTATATCTGATATCTAGCTTGTCTTCTATTTACCTGGTATTATACCTTGATCTTCCCACTTCTGGCTGAGTATACCTGATATCTAGCTTGTCTTCTATTTACCTGGTATTATACCTTGATCCTCCCACTTCTAGCTGAGTATACCTGATATCTAGCTTATCTTCTATTAACCTGCTATTATACCTTGATCTTCCCACTTCTGGCTGAGTATACCTGATATCTAGCTTGTCTTCCATTTACCTGCTATTATACCCTGATCCTCCCACTTCTGGCTGAGTATACCTGATATCTAGCTTGTGTTCTATTTACCTGCTATTATACCTTGATCTTCCCACTTGTGGCTGAGTATATCTGATATCTTGCTTGTCTTCTATTTACCTGCTATTATACCTTCATCTTCCCACTTCTGGCTGAGTATATCTGATATCTAGCTTGTCTTCTATTTACCTGGTATTATACCTTGATCTTCCCACTTCTGGCTGAGTATACCTGATATCTAGCTTGTCTTCTATTTATCTGGTATTATACCTTGATCTTCCCACTTCTGGCTGAATATTCCTGATATCTAGCTTGTCTTCTATTTACCCGGCATTACACCTTGATCCTCCCACTTCTGGCTGAGTATACCTGATATCTAGCTTGTCTTATATTTACCTGCTATTATACCTTGATCTTCCCACTTCCGGCCGAGTATACCTGATATCTAGCTTGTCTTGTATTTACCTGCTATTATACCTTGATCTTCCAACTTCTGGCTGAGTATAGCTGATATCTAGCTTGTCTTGTATTTACCTGCTATTATACCTTGAACCTCCCACTTCTAGCTGAGTATACATGATATCTAGCTTGTCATCTATTTACCTGCTATTAAACCTTGATCTTCCAACTTCTGGCTGAGTATAGCTGATATCTAGCTTGTCTTGTATTTACCTGCTATTATACCTTGAACCTCCCACTTCTGGCTGAGTATACATGATATCTAGCTTCTCATCTATTTACCTGCTATTATACCTTGATCTTCCAACTTCTGGCTGAGTATAGCTGATATCTAGCTTGTCTTGTATTTACCTGCTATTATACCTTGAACCTCCCACTTCTGGCTGAGTATACATGATATCTAGCTTGTCATCTATTTACCTGCTATTATACCTTGATCTTCCAACTTCTGGCTGAGTATAGCTGATATCTAGCTTGTCTTGTATTTACCTGCTATTATACCTTGAACCTCCCACTTCTGGCTGAGTATACATGATATCTAGCTTGTCATCTATTTACCTGCTATTATACCTTGATCTTCCCACTTCTGGCTGAGTATATCTGATATCTAGCTTGTATTCTATTTAACAGCTATTATACCTTGATCTTCCCACTTCTGGCTGAGTATACCTGATATCTAGCTTGTCATCTATTTACCTGCTATTATACCTTGATCTTCCAACTTCTGGCTGAGTATAGCTGATATCTAGCTTGTCTTGTATTTACCTGCTATTATACCTTGAACCTCCCACTTCTGGCTGAGTATACATGATATCTAGCTTGTCATCTATTTACCTGCTATTATACCTTGATCTTCCCACTTCTGGCTGAGTATATCTGATATCTAGCTTGTATTCTATTTAACAGCAATTATACCTTGATCTTCCCACTTCTGGCTGAGTATACCTGATATCTAGCTTGTCTTCTATTTACCTGCTATTATACCTTGATCTTCCCACTTCTGGCTGAGTATATCTGATATCTAGCTTGTCTTCTATTTACCTGGTATTATACCTTGATCTTCCCACTTCTGGCTGAGTATACCTGATATCTAGCTTGTCTTCTATTTACCTGCTATTATACCTTCATCTTCCCACTTCTGGCTGAGTATATCTGATATCTAGCTTGTCTTCTATTTACCTGCTATTATACCTTCATCTTCCCACTTCTGGCTGAGTATACCTGATATCTAGCTTGTATTCTATTTAACAGCTATTATACCTTGATCTCCCCACTTCTGGCTGAGTATACCTAAATCTAGCTTGTCTTCTATTTACCTTGTATTATGCCTTGATCTTCCCACTTCTGGCTGAGTATACCTGATATCTAGCTTATCTTCTATTAACTTGCTATTATACCCTGATCTTCCCACTTCTGGCTGAGTATATCTGATATCTAGCTTGTCTTCTATTTACCTGGTATTATACCTTGATCTTCCCACTTCTGGCTGAGTATACCTGATATCTAGCTTGTCTTCTATTTACCTGGTATTATACCTTGATCCTCCCACTTCTGGCTGAGTATACCTGATATCTAGCTTATCTTCTATTAACCTGCTATTATACCTTGATCTTCCCACTTCTGGCTGAGTATACCTGATATCTACCTTGTCTTCCATTTACCTGCTATTATACCCTGATCCTCCCACTTCTGGCTGAGTATACCTGATATCTAGCTTGTGTTCTATTTACCTGCTATTATACCTTGATCTTCCCACTTGTGGCTGAGTATATCTGATATCTAGCTTGTCTTTTATTTACCTGGTATTATACCTTGATCTTCCCACTTCTGGCTGAGTATACCTGATATCTAGCTTGTCTTCTATTTACCTGCTATTATACCTTCATCTTCCCACTTCTGGCTGAGTATATCTGATATCTAGCTTGTCTTCTATTTACCTGGTATTATACCTTGATCTTCCCACTTCTGGCTGAGTATACCTGATATCTAGCTTGTCTTCTATTTATCTGGTATTATACCTTGATCTTCCCACTTCTGGCTGAATATTCCTGATATCTAGCTTGTCTTCTATTTACCCGGCATTACACCTTGATCCTCCCACTTCTGGCTGAGTATACCTGATATCTAGCTTGTCTTATATTTACCTGCTATTATACCTTGATCTTCCCACTTCCGGCCGAGTATACCTGATATCTAGCTTGTTTTGTATTTACCTGCTATTATACCTTGATCTTCCAACTTCTGGCTGAGTATAGCTGATATCTAGCTTGTCTTGTATTTACCTGCTATTATACCTTGAACCTCCCACTTCTGGCTGAGTATACATGATATCTAGCTTGTCATCTATTTACCTGCTATTATACCTTGATCTTCCAACTTCTGGCTGAGTATAGCTGATATCTAGCTTGTCTTGTATTTACCTGCTATTATACCTTGAACTTCCCACTTCTGGCTGAGTATACATGATATCTAGCTTGTCATCTATTTACCTGCTATTATACCTTGATCTTCCAACTTCTGGCTGAGTATAGCTGATATCTAGCTTGTCTTGTATTTACCTGCTATTATACCTTGAACCTCCCACTTCTGGCTGAGTATACCTGATATCTAGCTTATCTTCTATTAACCTGCTATTATACCTTGATCTTCCCACTTCTGGCTGAGTATACCTGATATCTAGCTTGTCTTCCATTTACCTGCTATTATACCTTGATCTTCCCACTTCTGGCTGAGTATAGATGATATCTAGCTTGTCTTCTATTTACCTGGTATTATACCTTGATCTTCCCAGTTCTGGCTGAGTATACCTGATATCTAGCTTGTCTTCTATTTACCTGCTATTATACCTTCATCTTCCCACTTCTGGCTGAGTATACCTGATATCTAGATTGTCTTCTATTTACCTGCTATTATACCTTGATCTTCCCACTTCTGGCTGAGAATACCTGATATCTAGCTTGTCTTCTATTTACCTGCTATTATACCTTGATCTTCCCACTTCTGGCTGAGTATATCTGATATCTAGCTTGTATTCTATTTAACAGCTATTATACCTTGATCTTCCCACTTCTGGCTGAGTATACATGATATCTAGCTTGTCTTCTATTTATCTGCTATTATACCTTCATCTTCCCACTTCTGGCTGAGTATATCTGATATCTAGCTTGTCTTCTATTTACCTGGTATTATACCTTGATCTTCCCACTTCTGGCTGAGTATACCTGATATCTAGCTTGTCTTCTATTTACCTGCTATTATACCTTCATCTTCCCACTTCTGGCTGAGTATATCTGATATCTAGCTGGTCTTCTATTTACCTGCTATTATACCTTCATCTTCCCACATCTGGCTGAGTATACCTGATATCTAGCTTGTATTCTATTTAACAGCTATTATACCTTGATCTCCCCACTTCTGGCTGAGTATACCTAAATCTAGCTTGTCTTCTATTTACCTTGTATTATGCCTTGATCTTCCCACTTCTGGCTGAGTATACCTGATATCTAGCTTATCTTCTATTAACCTGCTATTATACCTTGATCTTCCCACTTCTGGCTGAGTATATCTGATATCTAGCTTGTCTTCTATTTACCTGGTATTATACCTTGATCTTCCCACTTCTGGCTGAGTATACCTGATATCTAGCTTGTCTTCTATTTACCTGGTATTATACCTTGATCCTCCCACTTCTGGCTGAGTATACCTGATATCTAGCTTATCTTCTATTAACCTGCTATTATACCTTGATCTTCCCACTTCTGGCTGAGTATACCTGATATCTAGCTTGTATTCTATTTAACAGCTATTATACCTTGATCTCCCCACTTCTGGCTGAGTATACCTAAATCTAGCTTGTCTTCTATTTACCTTGTATTATGCCTTGATCTTCCCACTTCTGGCTGAGTATACCTGATATCTAGCTTATCTTCTATTAACTTGCTATTATACCTTGATCTTCCCACTTCTGGCTGAGTATATCTGATATCTAGCTTGTCTTCTATTTACCTGGTATTATACCTTGATCTTCCCACTTCTGGCTGACTATACCTGATATCTTGTTTGTCTTCTATTTACCTGGTATTATACCTTGATCCTCCCACTTCTGGCTGAGTATACCTGATATCTAGCTTATCTTCTATTAACCTGCTATTATACCTTGATCTTCCCACTTCTGGCTGAGTATACCTGATATCTAGCTTGTCTTCCATTTACCTGCTATTATACCCTGATCCTCCCACTTCTGGCTGAGTATACCTGATATCTAGCTTGTGTTCTATTTACCTGCTATTATACCTTGATCTTCCCACTTCTGGCTGAGTATACCTAAATCTAGCTTGTCTTCTATTTACCTTGTATTATGCCTTGATCTTCCCACTTCTGGCTGAGTATACCTGATATCTAGCTTATCTTCTATTAACTTGCTATTATACCTTGATCTTCCCACTTCTGGCTGAGTATATCTGATATCTAGCTTGTCTTCTATTTACCTGGTATTATACCTTGATCTTCCCACTTCTGGCTGAGTATACCTGATATCTAGCTTGTCTTCTATTTACCTGGTATTATACCTTGATCCTCCCACTTCTGGCTGAGTATACCTGATATCTAGCTTATCTTCTATTAACCTGCTATTATACCTTGATCTTCCCACTTCTGGCTGAGTATACCTGATATCTAGCTTGTCTTCCATTTGCCTGCTATTATACCCTGATCCTCCCACTTCTGGCTGAGTATACCTGATATCTAGCTTGTGTTCTATTTACCTGCTATTATACCTTGATCTTCCCACTTGTGGCTGAGTATATCTGATATCTAGCTTGTCTTTTATTTACCTGGTATTATACCTTGATCTTCCCACTTCTGGCTGAGTATACCTGATATCTAGCTTGTCTTCTATTTACCTGCTATTATACCTTCATCTTCCCACTTCTGGCTGAGTATATCTGATATCTAGCTTGTCTTCTATTTACCTGCTATTATACCTTGATCTTCCCACTTCTGGCTGAGTATACCTGATATCTAGCTTGTATTCTATTTAACAGCTATTATACCTTGATCTCCCCACTTCTGGCTGAGTATACCTAAATCTAGCTTGTCTTCTATTTACCTAGCATTATGCCTTGATCTTCCCACTTCTGGCTGAGTATACCTGATATCTAGCTTATCTTCTATTAACTTGCTATTATACCTTGATCTTCCCACTTCTGGCTGAGTATATCTGATATCTAGCTTGTCTTCTATTTACCTGGTATTATACCTTGATCCTCCCACTTCTGGCTGAGTATACCTGATATCTAGCTTATCTTCTATTAACCTGCTATTATACCTTGATCTTCCCACTTCTGGCTGAGTATACCTGATATCTAGCTTGTCTTCCATTTACCTGCTATTATACCCTGATCCTCCCACTTCTGGCTGAGTATACCTGATATCTAGCTTGTGTTATATTTACCTGCTATTATACCTTGATCTTCCCACTTGTGGCTGAGTATATCTGATATCTAGCTTGTCTTTTATTTACCTGGTATTATACCTTGATCTTCCCACTTCTGGCTGAGTATACCTGATATCTAGCTTGTCTTCTATTTACCTGCTATTATACCTTCATCTTCCCACTTCTGGCTGAGTATATCTGATATCTAGCTTGTCTTCTATTTACCTGCTATTATACCTTGATCTTCCCACTTCTGGCTGAGTATACCTGATATCTAGCTTGTATTCTATTTAACAGCTATTATACCTTGATCTCCCCACTTCTGGCTGAGTATACCTAAATCTAGCTTGTCTTCTATTTACCTTGTATTATGCCTTGATCTTCCCACTTCTGGCTGAGTATACCTGATATCTAGCTTATCTTCTATTAACTTGCTATTATACCTTGATCTTCCCACTTCTGGCTGAGTATACCTGATATCTAGCTTGTCTTCTATTTATCTGGTATTATACCTTGATCTTCCCACTTCTGGCTGAATATTCCTGATATCTAGCTTGTCTTCTATTTACCCGGCATTACACCTTGATCCTCCCACTTCTGGCTCAGTATACCTGATATCTAGCTTGTCTTATATTTACCTGCTATTATACCTTGATCTTCCCACTTCCGGCCGAGTATACCTGATATCTAGCTTGTCTTGTATTTACCTGCTATTATACCTTGATCTTCCAACTTCTGGCTGAGTATAGCTGATATCTAGCTTGTCTTGTATTTACCTGCTATTATACCTTGAACCTCCCACTTCTGGCTGAGTATACATGATATCTAGCTTGTCATCTATTTACCTGCTATTATACCTTGATCTTCCAACTTCTGGCTGAGTATAGCTGATATCTAGCTTGTCTTGTATTTACCTGCTATTATACCTTGAACTTCCCACTTCTGGCTGAGTATACATGATATCTAGCTTGTCATCTATTTACCTGCTATTATACCTTGATCTTCCAACTTCTGGCTGAGTATAGCTGATATCTAGCTTGTCTTGTATTTACCTGCTATTATACTTTGAACCTCCCACTTCTGGCTGAGTATACCTGATATCTAGCTTATCTTCTATTAACCTGCTATTATACCTTGATCTTCCCACTTCTGGCTGAGTATACCTGATATCTAGCTTGTCTTCCATTTACCTGCTATTATACCTTGATCTTCCCACTTCTGGCTGAGTATAGCTGATATCTAGCTTGTCTTCTATTTACCTGGTATTATACCTTGATCTTCCCAGTTCTGGCTGAGTATACCTGATATCTAGCTTGTCTTCTATTTACCTGCTATTATACCTTCATCTTCCCACTTCTGGCTGAGTATACCTGATATCTAGATTGTCTTCTATTTACCTGCTATTATACCTTGATCTTCCCACTTCTGGCTGAGAATACCTGATATCTAGCTTGTCTTCTATTTACCTGCTATTATACCTTGATCTTCCCACTTCTGGCTGAGTATATCTGATATCTAGCTTGTATTCTATTTAACAGCTATTATACCTTGATCTTCCCACTTCTGGCTGAGTATACATGATATCTAGCTTGTCTTCTATTTATCTGCTATTATACCTTCATCTTCCCACTTCTGGCTGAGTATATCTGATATCTAGCTTGTCTTCTATTTACCTGGTATTATACCTTGATCTTCCCACTTCTGGCTGAGTATACCTGATATCTAGCTTGTCTTCTATTTACCTGCTATTATACCTTCATCTTCCCACTTCTGGCTGAGTATATCTGATATCTAGCTTGTCTTCTATTTACCTGCTATTATACCTTCATCTTCCCACATCTGGCTGAGTATACCTGATATCTAGCTTGTATTCTATTTAACAGCTATTATACCTTGATCTCCCCACTTCTGGCTGAGTATACCTAAATCTAGCTTGTCTTCTATTTACCTTGTATTATGCCTTGATCTTCCCACTTCTGGCTGAGTATACCTGATATCTAGCTTATCTTCTATTAACCTGCTATTATACCTTGATCTTCCCACTTCTGGCTGAGTATATCTGATATCTAGCTTGTCTTCTATTTACCTGGTATTATACCTTGATCTTCCCACTTCTGGCTGAGTATACCTGATATCTAGCTTGTCTTCTATTTACCTGGTATTATACCTTGATCCTCCCACTTCTGGCTGAGTATACCTGATATCTAGCTTATCTTCTATTAACCTGCTATTATACCTTGATCTTCCCACTTCTGGCTGAGTATACCTGATATCTAGCTTGTATTCTATTTAACAGCTATTATACCTTGATCTCCCCACTTCTGGCTGAGTATACCTAAATCTAGCTTGTCTTCTATTTACCTTGTATTATGCCTTGATCTTCCCACTTCTGGCTGAGTATACCTGATATCTAGCTTGTCTTCTATTTACCTTGTATTATGCCTTGATCTTCCCACTTCTGGCTGAGTATACCTGATATCTAGCTTATCTTCGATTAACTTGCTATTATACCTTGATCTTCCCACTTCTGGCTGAGTATATCTGATATCTAGCTTGTCTTCTATTTACCTGGTATTATACCTTGATCTTCCCACTTCTGGCTGAGTATACCTGATATCTAGCTTGTCTTCTATTTACCTGGTATTATACCTTGATCCTCCCACTTCTGGCTGAGTATACCTGATATCTAGCTTATCTTCTATTAACCTGCTATTATACCTTGATCTTCCCACTTCTGGCTGAGTATACCTGATATCTAGCTTGTCTTCCATTTGCCTGCTATTATACCCTGATCCTCCCACTTCTGGCTGAGTATACCTGATATCTAGCTTGTGTTCTATTTACCTGCTATTATACCTTGATCTTCCCACTTGTGGCTGAGTATATCTGATATCTAGCTTGTCTTTTATTTACCTGGTATTATACCTTGATCTTCCCACTTCTGGCTGAGTATACCTGATATCTAGCTTGTCTTCTATTTACCTGCTATTATACCTTCATCTTCCCACTTCTGGCTGAGTATATCTGATATCTAGCTTGTCTTCTATTTACCTGCTATTATACCTTGATCTTCCCACTTCTGGCTGAGTATACCTGATATCTAGCTTGTATTCTATTTAACAGCTATTATACCTTGATCTCCCCACTTCTGGCTGAGTATACCTAAATCTAGCTTGTCTTCTATTTACCTTGTATTATGCCTCGATCTTCCCACTTCTGGCTGAGTATACCTGATATCTAGCTTATCTTCTATTAACTTGCTATTATACCTTGATCTTCCCACTTCTGGCTGAGTATATCTGATATCTAGCTTGTCTTCTATTTACCTGGTATTATACCTTGATCCTCCCACTTCTGGCTGAGTATACCTGATATCTAGCTTATCTTCTATTAACCTGCTATTATACCTTGATCTTCCCACTTCTGGCTGAGTATACCTGATATCTAGCTTGTCTTCCATTTACCTGCTATTATACCCTGATCCTCCCACTTCTGGCTGAGTATACCTGATATCTAGCTTGTGTTATATTTACCTGCTATTATACCTTGATCTTCCCACTTGTGGCTGAGTATATCTGATATCTAGCTTGTCTTTTATTTACCTGGTATTATACCTTGATCTTCCCACTTCTGGCTGAGTATACCTGATATCTAGCTTGTCTTCTATTTACCTGCTATTATACCTTCATCTTCCCACTTCTGGCTGAGTATATCTGATATCTAGCTTGTCTTCTATTTACCTGGTATTATACCTTGACCTTCCCACTTCTGGCTGAGTATACCTGATATCTAGCTTGTCTTCTATTTATCTGGTATTATACCTTGATCTTGCCACTTCTGGCTGAATATTCCTGATATCTAGCTTGTCTTCTATTTACCCGGCATTATACCTTGATCCTCCCACTTCTGGCTGAGTATACCTGATATCTAGCTTGTCTTATATTTACCTGCTATTATACCTTGATCTTCCAACTTCTGGCTGAGTATAGCTGATATCTAGCTTGTCTTGTATTTACCTGCTATTATAACTTGAACCTCCCACTTCTGGCTGAGTATACATGATATCTAGCTTGTCATCTATTTACTTGGTATTATACCTTGATCTTCCAACTTCTGGCTGAGTATATCTGATATCTAGCTTGTCTTGTATTTACCTGCTATTATACCTTGAACCTCCCACTTCTGGCTGAGTATACATGATATCTAGCTTGTCATCTATTTACCTGCTATTATACCTTGATCTTCCAACTTCTGGCTGAGTATAGCTGATATCTAGCTTGTCTTGTATTTACCTGCTATTATACCTTGAACCTCCCACTTCTGGCTGAGTATACATGATATCTAGCTTGTCATCTATTTACCTGCTATTATACCTTGATCTTCCAACTTCTGTCTGAGTATAGCTGATATCTAGCTTGTCTTGTATTTACCTGCTATTATACCTTGAACCTCCCACTTCTGGCTGAGTATACATGCTATCTAGCTTGTCATCTATTAACCTGCTATTATACCTTGATCTTCCCACTTCTGGCTGAGTATATCTGATATCTAGCTTGTATTCTATTTAACAGCTATTATACCTTGATCTTCCCACTTCTGGCTGAGTATACCTGATATCTAGCTTGTCTTCTATTTACCTGCTATTATACCTTGATCCTCCCACTTCTGGCTGAGTATATCTGATATCTAGCTTGTCTTCTATTTACCTGGTATTATACCTTGATCTTCCCACTTCTGGCTGAGTATACCTGATATCTAGCTTGTATTCTATTTAACAGCTATTATACCTTGATCTCCCCACTTCTGGCTGAGTATACCTAAATCTAGCTTGTCTTCTATTTACCTTGTATTATGCCTTGATCTTCCCACTTCTGGCTGAGTATACCTGATATCTAGCTTATCTTCTATTAACTTGCTATTATACCTTGATCTTCCCACTTCTGGCTGAGTATATCTGATATCTAGCTTGTCTTCTATTTACCTGGTATTATACCTTGATCTTCCCACTTCTGGCTGAGTATACCTGATATCTAGCTTGTCTTCCATTTACCTGCTATTATACCCTGATCCTTCCACTTCTGGCTGAGTATACCTGATATCTAGCTTGTGTTCTATTTACCTGCTATTATACCTTGATCTTCCCACTTCTGGCTGAGTATACCTGATATCTAGCTTGTCTTCCATTTACCTGCTATTATACCCTGATCCTTCCACTTCTGGCTGAGTATACCTGATATCTAGCTTGTCTTCTATTTACCTGCTATTATACCTTCATCTTCCCACTTCTGGCTGAGTATATCTGATATCTAGCTTGTCTTCTATTTACCTGCTATTATACCTTCATCTTCCCACTTCTGGCTGAGTATACCTGATATCTAGCTTGTATTCTATTTAACAGCTATTATACCTTGATCTCCCCACTTCTGGCTGAGTATACCTAAATCTAGCTTGTCTTCTATTTACCTTGTATTATGCCTTGATCTTCCCACTTCTGGCTGAGTATACCTGATATCTAGCTTATCTTCTATCAACTTGCTATTATACCTTGATCTTCCCACTTCTGGCTGAGTATATCTGATATCTAGCTTGTCTTCTATTTACCTGGTATTATACCTTGATCTTCCCACTTCTGGCTGAGTATATATGATATCTAGCTTGTCTTCTATTTACCTGGTATTATACCTTGATCCTCCCACTTCTGGCTGAGTATACCTGATATCTAGCTTATCTTCTATTAACCTGCTATTATACCTTGATCTTCCCACTTCTGGCTGAGTATACCTGATATCTAGCTTGTCTTCCATTTACCTGCTATTATACCCTGATCCTCCCACTTCTGGCTGAGTATACCTGATATCTAGCTTGTGTTCTATTTACCTGCAATTATACCTTGATCTTCCCACTTGTGGCTGAGTATATCTGATATCTAGCTTGTCTTTTCTTTACCTGGTATTATACCTTGATCTTCCCACTTCTGGCTGAGTATACCTGATATCTAGCTTGTCTTCTATTTACCTGCTATTATACCTTCATCTTCCCACTTCTGGCTGAGTATATCTGATATCTAGCTTGTCTTCTATTTACCTGGTATTATACCTTGATCTTCCCACTTCTGGCTGAGTATACCTGATATCTAGCTTGTCTTCTATTTATCTGGTATTATACCTTGATCTTCCCACTTCTGGCTGAATATTCCTGATATCTAGCTTGTCTTCTATTTACCCGGCATTATACCTTGATCCTCCCACTTCTGGCTGAGTATACCTGATATCTAGCTTGTCTTATATTTACCTGCTATTATACCTTGATCTTCCCACTTCCGGCCGAGTATACCTGATATCTAGCTTGTCTTGTATTTACCTGCTATTATACCTTGATCTTCCAACTTCTGGCTGAGTATAGCTGATATCTAGCTTGTCTTGTATTTACCTGCTATTATACCTTGAACCTCCCACTTCTGGCTGAGTATACATGATATCTAGCTTGTCATCTATTTACCTGCTATTATACCTTGATCTTCCCACTTCTGGCTGAGTATATCTGATATCTAGCTTGTATTCTATTTAACAGCTATTATACCTTGATCTTCCCACTTCTGGCTGAGTATACCTGATATCTAGCTTGTCTTCTATTTACCTGCTATTATACCTTCATCTTCCCACTTCTGGCTGAGTATATCTGATATCTAGCTTGTCTTCTATTTACCTGGTATTATACCTTGATCTTCCCACTTCTGGCTGAGTATACCTGATATCTAGCTTGTCTTCTATTTACCTGCTATTATACCTTCATCTTCCCACTTCTGGCTGAGTATACCTGATATCTAGCTTGTATTCTATTTAACAGCTATTATACCTTGATCTCCCCACTTCTGGCTGAGTATACCTAAATCTAGCTTGTCTTCTATTTACCTTGTATTATGCCTTGATCTTCCCACTTCTGGCTGAGTATACCTGATATCTAGCTTATCTTCTATTAACTTGCTATTATACCTTGATCTTCCCACTTCTGGCTGAGTATATCTGATATCTAGCTTGTCTTCTATTTACCTGGTATTATACCTTGATCTTCCCACTTCTGGCTGAGTATACCTGATATCTTGCTTGTCTTCTATTTACCTGGTATTATACCTTGATCCTCCCACTTCTGGCTGAGTATACCTGATATCTAGCTTATCTTCTATTAACCTGCTATTATACCTTGATCTTCCCACTTCTGGCTGAGTATACCTGATATCTAGCTTGTCTTCCATTTACCTGCTATTATACCCTGATCCTCCCACTTCTGGCTGAGTATACCTGATATCTAGCTTGTGTTCTATTTACCTGCTATTATACCTTGATCTTCCCACTTGTGGCTGAGTATATCTGATATCTAGCTTGTCTTTTATTTACCTGGTATTATACCTTGATCTTCCCACTTCTGGCTGAGTATACCTGATATCTAGCTTGTCTTCTATTTACCTGCTATTATACCTTCATCTTCCCACTTCTGGCTGAGTATATCTGATATCTAGCTTGTCTTCTATTTACCTGCTATTATACCTTGATCTTCCCACTTCTGGCTGAGTATACCTGATATCTAGCTTGTATTCTATTTAACAGCTATTATACCTTGATCTCCCCACTTCTGGCTGAGTATACCTAAATCTAGCTTGTCTTCTATTTACCTTGTATTATGCCTTGATCTTCCCACTTCTGGCTGAGTATACCTGATATCTAGCTTATCTTCTATTAACTTGCTATTATACCTTGATCTTCCCACTTCTGGCTGAGTATATCTGATATCTAGCTTCTCTTCTATTTACCTGGTATTATACCTTGATCCTCCCACTTCTGGCTGAGTATACCTGATATCTAGCTTATCTTCTATTAACCTGCTATTATACCTTGATCTTCCCACTTCTGGCTGAGTATACCTGATATCTAGCTTGTCTTCCATTTACCTGCTATTATACCCTGATCCTCCCACTTCTGGCTGAGTATACCTGATATCTAGCTTGTGTTATATTTACCTGCTATTATACCTTGATCTTCCCACTTGTGGCTGAGTATATCTGATATCTAGCTTGTCTTTTATTTACCTGGTATTATACCTTGATCTTCCCACTTCTGGCTGAGTATACCTGATATCTAGCTTGTCTTCTATTTACCTGCTATTATACCTTCATCTTCCCACTTCTGGCTGAGTATATCTGATATCTAGCTTGTCTTCTATTTACCTGGTATTATACCTTGACCTTCCCACTTCTGGCTGAGTATACCTGATATCTAGCTTGTCTTCTATTTATCTGGTATTATACCTTGATCTTCCCACTTCTGGCTGAATATTCCTGATATCTAGCTTGTCTTCTATTTACCCGGCATTATACCTTGATCCTCCCACTTCTGGCTGAGTATACCTGATATCTAGCTTGTCTTATATTTACCTGCTATTATACCTTGATCTTCCAACTTCTGGCTGAGTATAGCTGATATCTAGCTTGTCTTGTATTTACCTGCTATTATACCTTGAACCTCCCACTTCTGGCTGAGTATACATGATATCTAGCTTGTCATCTATTTACTTGGTATTATACCTTGATCTTCCAACTTCTGGCTGAGTATATCTGATATCTAGCTTGTCTTGTATTTACCTGCTATTATACCTTGAACCTCCCACTTCTGGCTGAGTATACATGATATCTAGCTTGTCATCTATTTACCTGCTATTATACCTTGATCTTCCGACTTCTGGCTGAGTATAGCTGATATCTAGCTTGTCTTGTATTTACCTGCTATTATACCTTGAACCTCCCACTTCTGGCTGAGTATACATGATATCTAGCTTGTCATCTATTTACCTGCTATTATACCTTGATCTTCCAACTTCTGTCTGAGTATAGCTGATATCTAGCTTGTCTTGTATTTACCTGCTATTATACCTTGAACCTCCCACTTCTGGCTGAGTATACATGCTATCTAGCTTGTCATCTATTAACCTGCTATTATACCTTGATCTTCCCACTTCTGGCTGAGTATATCTGATATCTAGCTTGTATTCTATTTAACAGCTATTATACCTTGATCTTCCCACTTCTGGCTGAGTATACCTGATATCTAGCTTGTCTTCTATTTACCTGCTATTATACCTTGATCCTCCCACTTCTGGCTGAGTATATCTGATATCTAGCTTGTCTTCTATTTACCTGGTATTATACCTTGATCTTCCCACTTCTGGCTGAGTATACCTGATATCTAGCTTGTATTCTATTTAACAGCTATTATACCTTGATCTCCCCACTTCTGGCTGAGTATACCTAAATCTAGCTTGTCTTCTATTTACCTTGTATTATGCCTTGATCTTCCCACTTCTGGCTGAGTATACCTGATATCTAGCTTATCTTCTATTAACTTGCTATTATACCTTGATCTTCCCACTTCTGGCTGAGTATATCTGATATCTAGCTTGTCTTCTATTTACCTGGTATTATACCTTGATCTTCCCACTTCTGGCTGAGTATACCTGATATCTAGCTTGTCTTCCATTTACCTGCTATTATACCCTGATCCTTCCACTTCTGGCTGAGTATACCTGATATCTAGCTTGTGTTCTATTTACCTGCTATTATACCTTGATCTTCCCACTTCTGGCTGAGTATACCTGATATCTAGCTTGTCTTCTATTTACCTGCTATTATACCTTCATCTTCCCACTTCCGGCCGAGTATACCTGATATCTAGCTTGTCTTGTATTTACCTGCTATTATACTTTGATCTTCCAACTTCTGGCTGAGTATAGCTGATATCTAGCTTGTCTTGTATTTACCTGCTATTATACCTTGAACCTCCCACTTCTGGCTGAGTATACATGATATCTAGCTTGTCATCTATTTACCTGCTATTATACCTTGATCTTCCCACTTCTGGCTGAGTATATCTGATATCTAGCTTGTATTCTATTTAACAGCTATTATACCTTGATCTTCCCACTTCTGGCTGAGTATACCTGATATCTAGCTTGTCTTCTATTTACCTGCTATTATACCTTCATCTTCCCACTTCTGGCTGAGTATATCTGATATCTAGCTTGTCTTCTATTTACCTGGTATTATACCTTCATCTTCCCACTTCTGGCTGAGTATACCTGATATCTAGCTTGTCTTCTATTTACCTGCTATTATACCTTCATCTTCCCACTTCTGGCTGAGTATACCTGATATCTAGCTTGTATTCTATTTAACAGCTATTATACCTTGATCTCCCCACTTCTGGCTGAGTATACCTAAATCTAGCTTGTCTTCTATTTACCTTGTATTATGCCTTGATCTTCCCACTTCTGGCTGAGTATACCTGATATCTAGCTTATCTTCTATTAACTTGCTATTATACCTTGATCTTCCCACTTCTGGCTGAGTATATCTGATATCTAGCTTGTCTTCTATTTACCTGGTATTATACCTTGATCTTCCCACTTCTGGCTGAGTATACCTGATATCTTGCTTGTCTTCTATTTACCTGGTATTATACCTTGATCCTCCCACTTCTGGCTGAGTATACCTGATATCTAGCTTATCTTCTATTAACCTGCTATTATACCTTGATCTTCCCACTTCTGGCTGAGTATACCTGATATCTAGCTTGTCTTCCATTTACCTGCTATTATACCCTGATCCTCCCACTTCTGGCTGAGTATACCTGATATCTAGCTTGTGTTCTATTTACCTGCTATTATACCTTGTTCTTCCCACTTGTGGCTGAGTATATCTGATATCTAGCTTGTCTTTTATTTACCTGGTATTATACCTTGATCTTCCCACTTCTGGCTGAGTATACCTGATATCTAGCTTGTCTTCTATTTACCTGGTATTATACCTTGATCTTCCCACTTCTGGCTGAGTATACCTGATATCTAGCTTGTCTTCTATTTATCTGGTATTATACCTTGATCTTCCCACTTCTGGCTGAATATTCCTGATATCTAGCTTGTCTTCTATTTACCCGGCATTATACCTTGATCCTCCCACTTCTGGCCGAGTATACCTGATATCTAGCTTGTCTTATATTTACCTGCTATTATACCTTGATCTTCCCACTTCCGGCCGAGTATACCTGATATCTAGCTTGTCTTGTATTTACCTGCTATTATACCTTGATCTTCCAACTTCTGGCTGAGTATAGCTGATATCTAGCTTGTCTTGTATTTACCTGCTATTATACCTTGATCTTCCAACTTCTGGCTGAGTATAGCTGATATCTAGCTTGTCTTGTATTTACCTGCAATTATACCTTGAACCTCCCACTTCTGGCTGAGTATACATATCTAGCTTGTCATCTAATTACCTGCTATTATACCTTGATCTTCCAACTTCTGGCTGAGTATAGCTGATATCTAGCTTGTCTTGTATTTACCTGCTATTATACCTTGAACCTCCCACTTCTGGCTCAGTATACATGATATCTAGCTTGTCAACTATTCACCTGCTATTATACCTTGATCTTCCCACTTCTGGCTGAGTATATCTGATATCTAGCTTGTATTCTATTTAATAGCTATTATACCTTGATCTTCCCACTTCTGGCTGAGTATATCTGATATCTAGCTTGTCTTCTATTTACCTGGTATTATACCTTGATCTTCCCACTTCTGGCTGAGTATACCTAAATCTAGCTTGTCTTCTATTTACCTTGTATTATGCCTTGATCTTCCCACTTCTGGCTGAGTATACCTGATATCTGGCTTATCTTCTATCAACTTGCTATTATACCTTGATCTTCCCACTTCTGGCTGAGTATATCTGATATCTAGCTTGTCTTCTATTTACCTGGTATTATACCTTGATCTTCCCACTTCTGGCTGAGTATATATGATATCTAGCTTGTCTTCTATTTACCTGGTATTATACCTTGATCCTCCCACTTCTGGCTGAGTATACCTGATATCTAGCTTATCTTCTATTAACCTGCTATTATACCTTGATCTTCCCACTTCTGGCTGAGTATACCTGATATCTAGCTTGTCTTCCATTTACCTGCTATTATACCCTGATCCTCCCACTTCTGGCTGAGTATACCTGATATCTAGCTTGTGTTCTATTTACCTGCAATTATACCTTGATCTTCCCACTTGTGGCTGAGTATATCTGATATCTAGCTTGTCTTTTCTTTACCTGGTATTATACCTTGATCTTCCCACTTCTGGCTGAGTATACCTGATATCTAGCTTGTCTTCTATTTACCTGCTATTATACCTTCATCTTCCCACTTCTGGCTGAGTATATCTGATATCTAGCTTGTCTTCTATTTACCTGGTATTATACCTTGATCTTCCCACTTCTGGCTGAGTATACCTGATATCTAGCTTGTCTTCTATTTATCTGGTATTATACCTTGATCTTCCCACTTCTGGCTGAATATTCCTGATATCTAGCTTGTCTTCTATTTACCCGGCATTATACCTTGATCCTCCCACTTCTGGCTGAGTATACCTGATATCTAGCTTGTCTTATATTTACCTGCTATTATACCTTGATCTTCCCACTTCCGGCCGAGTATACCTGATATCTAGCTTGTCTTGTATTTACCTGCTATTATACCTTGATCTTCCAACTTCTGGCTGAGTATAGCTGATATCTAGCTTGTCTTGTATTTACCTGCTATTATACCTTGAACCTCCCACTTCTGGCTGAGTATACATGATATCTAGCTTGTCATCTATTTACCTGCTATTATACCTTGATCTTCCCACTTCTGGCTGAGTATATCTGATATCTAGCTTGTATTCTATTTAACAGCTATTATACCTTGATCTTCCCACTTCTGGCTGAGTATACCTGATATCTAGCTTGTCTTCTATTTACCTGCTATTATACCTTCATCTTCCCACTTCTGGCTGAGTATATCTGATATCTATCTTGTCTTCTATTTACCTGGTATTATACCTTGATCTTCCCACTTCTGGCTGAGTATACCTGATATCTAGCTTGTCTTCTATTTACCTGCTATTATACCTTCATCTTCCCACTTCTGGCTGAGTATACCTGATATCTAGCTTGTATTCTATTTAACAGCTATTATACCTTGATCTCCCCACTTCTGGCTGAGTATACCTAAATCTAGCTTGTCTTCTATTTACCTTGTATTATGCCTTGATCTTCCCACTTCTGGCTGAGTATACCTGATATCTAGCTTATCTTCTATTAACTTGCTATTATACCTTGATCTTCCCACTTCTGGCTGAGTATATCTGATATCTAGCTTGTCTTCTATTTACCTGGTATTATACCTTGATCTTCCCACTTCTGGCTGAGTATACCTGATATTTTGCTTGTCTTCTATTTACCTGGTATTATACCTTGATCCTCCCACTTCTGGCTGAGTATACCTGATATCTAGCTTATCTTCTATTAACCTGCTATTATACCTTGATCTTCCCACTTCTGGCTGAGTATACCTGATATCTAGCTTGTCTTCCATTTACCTGCTATTATACCCTGATCCTCCCACTTCTGGCTGAGTATACCTGATATCTAGCTTGTGTTCTATTTACCTGCTATTATACCTTGATCTTCCCACTTGTGGCTGAGTATATCTGATATCTAGCTTGTCTTTTATTTACCTGGTATTATACCTTGATCTTCCCACTTCTGGCTGAGTATACCTGATATCTAGCTTGTCTTCTATTTACCTGCTATTATACCTTCATCTTCCCACTTCTGGCTGAGTATAACTGATATCTAGCTTGTCTTCTATTTACCTGGTATTATACCTTGATCTTCCCACTTCTGGCTGAGTATACCTGATATCTAGCTTGTCTTCTATTTATCTGGTATTATACCTTGATCTTCCCACTTCTGGCTGAATATTCCTGATATCTAGCTTGTCTTCTATTTACCCGGCATTATACCTTGATCTTCCCACTTCTGGCTGAGTATACCTGATATCTAGCTTGTGTTCTATTTACCTGCTATTATACCTTGATCTTCCCACTTGTGGCTGAGTATATCTGATATCTAGCTTGTCTTTTATTTACCTGGTATTATACCTTGATCTTCCCACTTCTGGCTGAGTATACCTGATATCTAGCTTGTCTTCTATTTACCTGCTATTATACCTTCATCTTCCCACTTCTGGCTGAGTATATCTGATATCTAGCTTGTCTTCTATTTACCTGCTATTATACCTTGATCTTCCCACTTCTGGCTGAGTATACCTGATATCTAGCTTGTATTCTATTTAACAGCTATTATACCTTGATCTCCCCACTTCTGGCTGAGTATACCTAAATCTAGCTTGTCTTCTGTTTACCTTGTATTATGCCTTGATCTTCCCACTTCTGGCTGAGTATACCTGATATCTAGCTTATCTTCTATTAACTTGCTATTATACCTTGATCTTCCCACTTCTGGCTGAGTATATCTGATATCTAGCTTCTCTTCTATTTACCTGGTATTATACCTTGATCCTCCCACTTCTGGCTGAGTATACCTGATATCTAGCTTATCTTCTATTAACCTGCTATTATACCTTGATCTTCCCACTTCTGGCTGAGTATACCTGATATCTAGCTTGTCTTCCATTTACCTGCTATTATACCCTGATCCTCCCACTTCTGGCTGAGTATACCTGATATCTAGCTTGTGTTATATTTACCTGCTATTATACCTTGATCTTCCCACTTGTGGCTGAGTATATCTGATATCTAGCTTGTCTTTTATTTACCTGGTATTATACCTTCATCTTCCCACTTCTGGCTGAGTATATCTGATATCTAGCTTGTCTTCTATTTACCTGGTATTATACCTTGACCTTCCCACTTCTGGCTGAGTATACCTGATATCTAGCTTGTCTTCTATTTATCTGGTATTATACCTTGATCTTCCCACTTCTGGCTGAATATTCCTGATATCTAGCTTGTCTTCTATTTACCCGGCATTATACCTTGATCCTCCCACTTCTGGCTGAGTATACCTGATATCTAGCTTGTCTTATATTTACCTGCTATTATACCTTGATCTTCCAACTTCTGGCTGAGTATAGCTGATATCTAGCTTGTCTTGTATTTACCTGCTATTATACCTTGAACCTCCCACTTCTGGCTGAGTATAAATGATATCTAGCTTGTCATCTATTTACTTGGTATTATACCTTGATCTTCCAACTTCTGGCTGAGTATATCTGATATCTAGCTTGTCTTGTATTTACCTGCTATTATACCTTGAACCTCCCACTTCTGGCTGAGTATACATGATATCTAGCTTGTCATCTATTTACCTGCTATTATACCTTGATCTTCCGACTTCTGGCTGAGTATAGCTGATATCTAGCTTGTCTTGTATTTACCTGCTATTATACCTTGAACCTCCCACTTCTGGCTGAGTATACATGATATCTAGCTTGTCATCTATTTACCTGCTATTATACCTTGATCTTCCAACTTCTGTCTGAGTATAGCTGATATCTAGCTTGTCTTGTATTTACCTGCTATTATACCTTGAACCTCCCACTTCTGGCTGAGTATACATGCTATCTAGCTTGTCATCTATTAACCTGCTATTATACCTTGATCTTCCCACTTCTGGCTGAGTATATCTGATATCTAGCTTGTATTCTATTTAACAGCTATTATACCTTGATCTTCCCACTTCTGGCTGAGTATACCTGATATCTAGCTTGTCTTCTATTTACCTGCTATTATACCTTGATCCTCCCACTTCTGGCTGAGTATATCTGATATCTAGCTTGTCTTCTATTTACCTGGTATTATACCTTGATCTTCCCACTTCTGGCTGAGTATACCTGATATCTAGCTTGTATTCTATTTAACAGCTATTATACCTTGATCTCCCCACTTCTGGCTGAGTATACCTAAATCTAGCTTGTCTTCTATTTACCTTGTATTATGCCTTGATCTTCCCAGTTCTGGCTGAGTATACCTGATATCTAGCTTATCTTCTATTAACTTGCTATTATACCTTGATCTTCCCACTTCTGGCTGAGTATATCTGATATCTAGCTTGTCTTCTATTTACCTGGTATTATACCTTGATCTTCCCACTTCTGGCTGAGTATACCTGATATCTAGCTTGTCTTCCATTTACCTGCTATTATACCCTGATCCTTCCGCTTCTGGCTGAGTATACCTGATATCTAGCTTGTGTTCTATTTACCTGCTATTATACCTTGATCTTCCCACTTCTGGCTGAGTATACCTGATATCTAGCTTGTCTTCTATTTACCTGCTATTATACCTTCATCTTCCCACTTCCGGCCGAGTATACCTGATATCTAGCTTGTCTTGTATTTACCTGCTATTATACTTTGATCTTCCAACTTCTGGCTGAGTATAGCTGATATCTAGCTTGTCTTGTATTTACCTGCTATTATACCTTGAACCTCCCACTTCTGGCTGAGTATACATGATATCTAGCTTGTCATCTATTTACCTGCTATTATACCTTGATCTTCCCACTTCTGGCTGAGTATATCTGATATCTAGCTTGTATTCTATTTAACAGCTATTATACCTTGATCTTCCCACTTCTGGCTGAGTATACCTGATATCTAGCTTGTCTTCTATTTACCTGCTATTATACCTTCATCTTCCCACTTCTGGCTGAGTATATCTGATATCTAGCTTGTCTTCTATTTACCTGGTATTATACCTTGATCTTCCCACTTCTGGCTGAGTATACCTGATATCTAGCTTGTCTTCTATTTACCTGCTATTATACCTTCATCTTCCCACTTCTGGCTGAGTATACCTGATATCTAGCTTGTATTCTATTTAACAGCTATTATACCTTGATCTCCCCACTTCTGGCTGAGTATACCTAAATCTAGCTTGTCTTCTATTTACCTTGTATTATGCCTTGATCTTCCCACTTCTGGCTGAGTATACCTGATATCTAGCTTATCTTCTATTAACTTGCTATTATACCTTGATCTTCCCACTTCTGGCTGAGTATATCTGATATCTAGCTTGTCTTCTATTTACCTGGTATTATACCTTGATCTTCCCACTTCTGGCTGAGTATACCTGATATCTTGCTTGTCTTCTATTTACCTGGTATTATACCTTGATCCTCCCACTTCTGGCTGAGTATACCTGATATCTAGCTTATCTTCTATTAACCTGCTATTATACCTTGATCTTCCCACTTCTGGCTGAGTATACCTGATATCTAGCTTGTCTTCCATTTACCTGCTATTATACCCTGATCCTCCCACTTCTGGCTGAGTATACCTGATATCTAGCTTGTGTTCTATTTACCTGCTATTATACCTTGATCTTCCCACTTGTGGCTGAGTATATCTGATATCTAGCTTGTCTTTTATTTACCTGGTATTATACCTTGATCTTCCCACTTCTGGCTGAGTATACCTGATATCTAGCTTGTCTTCTATTTACCTGGTATTATACCTTGATCTTCCCACTTCTGGCTGAGTATACCTGATATCTAGCTTGTCTTCTATTTATCTGGTATTATACCTTGATCTTCCCACTTCTGGCTGAATATTCCTGATATCTAGCTTGTCTTCTATTTACCCGGCATTATACCTTGATCCTCCCACTTCTGGCCGAGTATACCTGATATCTAGCTTGTCTTATATTTACCTGCTATTATACCTTGATCTTCCCACTTCCGGCCGAGTATACCTGATATCTAGCTTGTCTTGTATTTACCTGCTATTATACCTTGATCTTCCAACTTCTGGCTGAGTATAGCTGATATCTAGCTTGTCTTGTATTTACCTGCTATTATACCTTGATCTTCCAACTTCTGGCTGAGTATAGCTGATATCTAGCTTGTCTTGTATTTACCTGCAATTATACCTTGAACCTCCCACTTCTGGCTGAGTATACATATCTAGCTTGTCATCTAATTACCTGCTATTATACCTTGATCTTCCAACTTCTGGCTGAGTATAGCTGATATCTAGCTTGTCTTGTATTTACCTGCTATTATACCTTGAACCTCCCACTTCTGGCTCAGTATACATGATATCTAGCTTGTCAACTATTTACCTGCTATTATACCTTGATCTTCCCACTTCTGGCTGAGTATATCTGATATCTAGCTTGTATTCTATTTAATAGCTATTATACCTTGATCTTCCCACTTCTGGCTGAGTATATCTGATATCTAGCTTGTCTTCTATTTACCTGGTATTATACCTTGATCTTCCCACTTCTGGCTGAGTATACCTGATATCTAGCTTGTCTTCTATTTACCTGCTATTATACCTTCATCTTCCCACTTCTGGCTGAGTAAACCTGATATCTAGCTTGTCTTCTATTTACCTGCTATTATACCTTCATCTTCCCACTTCTGGCTGAGTATATCTGAAATCTAGCTTGTCTTCTATTTACCTGCTATTATACCTTCATCTTCCCACTTCTGGCTGAGTATACCTAAATCTAGCTTGTCTTCTATTTACCTTGTATTATGCCTTGATCTTCCCACTTCTGGCTGAGTATACCTGATATCTAGCTTATCTTCTATTAACCTGCTATTATACCTTGATCTTCCCACTTCTGGCTGAGTATATCTGATATCTAGCTTGTCTTCTATTTACCTGGTATTATACCTTGATCTTCCCACTTCTGGCTGAGTATACCTGATATCTAGCTTGTCTTCTATTTACCTGGTATTATACCTTGATCCTCCCACTTCTGGCTGAGTATACCTGATATCTAGCTTATCTTCTATTAACCTGCTATTATACCTTGATCTTCCCACTTCTGGCTGAGTATACCTGATATCTAGCTTGTCTTCCATTTACCTGCTATTATACCCTGATCCTCCCACTTCTGGCTGAGTATACCTGATATCTAGCTTGTCTTCTATTTACCTGCTATTATACCTTGATCTTCCCACTTGTGGCTGAGTATATCTGATATCTAGCTTGTCTTTTATTTACCTGGTATTATACCTTGATCTTCCCACTTCTGGCTGAGTATACCTGATATCTAGCTTGTCTTCTATTTACCTGCTATTATACCTTCATCTTCCCACTTCTGGCTGAGTATATCTGATATCTAGCTTGTCTTCTATTTACCTGGTATTATACCTTGATCTTCCCACTTCTGGCTGAGTATACCTGATATCTAGCTTGTCTTCTATTTATCTGGTATTATACCTTGATCTTCCCACTTCTGGCTGAATATTCCTGATATCTAGCTTGTCTTCTATTTACCTGGTATTATACCTTGATCTTCCCACTTCTGGCTGAGTATACCTGATATCTAGCTTGTCTTCTATTTACCTGGTATTATACCTTGATCCTCCCACTTCTGGCTGAGTATACCTGATATCTAGCTTATCTTCTATTAACCTGCTATTATACCTTGATCTTCCCACTTCTGGCTGAGTATACCTGATATCTAGCTTGTCTTCCATTTACCTGCTATTATACCCTGATCCTCCCACTTCTGGCTGAGTATACCTGATATCTAGCTTGTGTTCTATTTACCTGCTATTATACCTTGATCTTCCCACTTGTGGCTGAGTATATCTGATATCTAGCTTGTCTTTTATTTACCTGGTATTATACCTTGATCTTCCCACTTCTGGCTGAGTATACCTGATATCTAGCTTGTCTTCTATTTACCTGGTATTATACCTTGATCTTCCCACTTCTGGCTGAGTATACCTGATATCTAGCTTGTCTTCTATTTATCTGGTATTATACCTTGATCTTCCCACTTCTGGCTGAATATTCCTGATATCTAGCTTGTCTTCTATTTACCCGGCATTATACCTTGATCCTCCCACTTCTGGCCGAGTATACCTGATATCTAGCTTGTCTTATATTTACCTGCTATTATACCTTGATCTTCCCACTTCCGGCCGAGTATACCTGATATCTAGCTTGTCTTGTATTTACCTGCTATTATACCTTGATCTTCCAACTTCTGGCTGAGTATAGCTGATATCTAGCTTGTCTTGTATTTACCTGCTATTATACCTTGATCTTCCAACTTCTGGCTGAGTATAGCTGATATCTAGCTTGTCTTGTATTTACCTGCAATTATACCTTGAACCTCCCACTTCTGGCTGAGTATACATATCTAGCTTGTCATCTAATTACCTGCTATTATACCTTGATCTTCCAACTTCTGGCTGAGTATAGCTGATATCTAGCTTGTCTTGTATTTACCTGCTATTATACCTTGAACCTCCCACTTCTGGCTCAGTATACATGATATCTAGCTTGTCAACTATTTACCTGCTATTATACCTTGATCTTCCCACTTCTGGCTGAGTATATCTGATATCTAGCTTGTATTCTATTTAATAGCTATTATACCTTGATCTTCCCACTTCTGGCTGAGTATATCTGATATCTAGCTTGTCTTCTATTTACCTGGTATTATACCTTGATCTTCCCACTTCTGGCTGAGTATACCTGATATCTAGCTTGTCTTCTATTTACCTGCTATTATACCTTCATCTTCCCACTTCTGGCTGAGTAAACCTGATATCTAGCTTGTCTTCTATTTACCTGCTATTATACCTTCATCTTCCCACTTCTGGCTGAGTATATCTGAAATCTAGCTTGTCTTCTATTTACCTGCTATTATACCTTCATCTTCCCACTTCTGGCTGAGTATACCTAAATCTAGCTTGTCTTCTATTTACCTTGTATTATGCCTTGATCTTCCCACTTCTGGCTGAGTATACCTGATATCTAGCTTATCTTCTATTAACCTGCTATTATACCTTGATCTTCCCACTTCTGGCTGAGTATATCTGATATCTAGCTTGTCTTCTATTTACCTGGTATTATACCTTGATCTTCCCACTTCTGGCTGAGTATACCTGATATCTAGCTTGTCTTCTATTTACCTGGTATTATACCTTGATCCTCCCACTTCTGGCTGAGTATACCTGATATCTAGCTTATCTTCTATTAACCTGCTATTATACCTTGATCTTCCCACTTCTGGCTGAGTATACCTGATATCTAGCTTGTCTTCCATTTACCTGCTATTATACCCTGATCCTCCCACTTCTGGCTGAGTATACCTGATATCTAGCTTGTCTTCTATTTACCTGCTATTATACCTTGATCTTCCCACTTGTGGCTGAGTATATCTGATATCTAGCTTGTCTTTTATTTACCTGGTATTATACCTTGATCTTCCCACTTCTGGCTGAGTATACCTGATATCTAGCTTGTCTTCTATTTACCTGCTATTATACCTTCATCTTCCCACTTCTGGCTGAGTATATCTGATATCTAGCTTGTCTTCTATTTACCTGGTATTATACCTTGATCTTCCCACTTCTGGCTGAGTATACCTGATATCTAGCTTGTCTTCTATTTATCTGGTATTATACCTTGATCTTCCCACTTCTGGCTGAATATTCCTGATATCTAGCTTGTCTTCTATTTACCCGGCATTATACCTTGATCCTCCCACTTCTGGCTGAGTATACCTGATATCTAGCTTGTCTTATATTTACCTGCTATTATACCTTGATCTTCCCACTTCCGGCCGAGTATACCTGATATCTAGCTTGTCTTGTATTTACCTGCTTTTATACCTTGATCTTCCAACTTCTGGCTGAGTATAGCTGATATCTAGCTTGTCTTGTATTTACCTGCTATTATACCTTGAACCTCCCACTTCTGGCTGAGTATACATGATATCTAGCTTGTCATCTATTTACCTGCTATTATACCTTGATCTTCCCACTTCTGGCTGAGTATATCTGATATCTAGCTTGTATTCTATTTAACAGCTATTATACCTTGATCTTCCCACTTCTGGCTGAGTATACCTGATATCTAGCTTGTCTTCTATTTACCTGCTATTATACCTTCATCTTCCCACTTCTGGCTGAGTATATCTGATATCTAGCTTGTCTTCTATTTACCTGGTATTATACCTTGATCTTCCCACTTCTGGCTGAGTATACCTGATATCTAGCTTGTCTTCTATTTACCTGCTATTATACCTTCATCTTCCCACTTCTGGCTGAGTATACCTGATATCTAGCTTGTATTCTATTTAACAGCTATTATACCTTGATCTCCCCACTTCTGGCTGAGTATACCTAAATCTAGCTTGTCTTCTATTTACCTTGTATTATGCCTTGATCTTCCCACTTCTGGCTGAGTATACCTGATATCTAGCTTATCTTCTATTAACTTGCTATTATACCTTGATCTTCCCACTTCTGGCTGAGTATATCTGATATCTAGCTTGTCTTCTATTTACCTGGTATTATACCTTGATCTTCCCACTTCTGGCTGAGTATACCTGATATCTTGCTTGTCTTCTATTTACCTGGTATTATACCTTGATCCTTCCACTTCTGGCTGAGTATACCTGATATCTAGCTTATCTTCTATTAACCTGCTATTATACCTTGATCTTCCCACTTCTGGCTGAGTATACCTGATATCTAGCTTGTCTTCCATTTACCTGCTATTATACCCTGATCCTCCCACTTCTGGCTGAGTATACCTGATATCTAGCTTGTGTTCTATTTACCTGCTATTATACCTTGATCTTCCCACTTGTGGCTGAGTATATCTGATATCTAGCTTGTCTTTTATTTACCTGGTATTATACCTTGATCTTCCCACTTCTGGCTGAGTATACCTGATATCTAGCTTGTCTTCTATTTACCTGCTATTATACCTTCATCTTCCCACTTCTGGCTGAGTATAACTGATATCTAGCTTGTCTTCTATTTACCTGGTATTATACCTTGATCTTCCCACTTCTGGCTGAGTATACCTGATATCTAGCTTGTCTTCTATTTATCTGGTATTATACCTTGATCTTCCCACTTCTGGCTGAATATTCCTGATATCTAGCTTGTCTTCTATTTACCCGGCATTATACCTTGATCCTCCCACTTCTGGCCGAGTATACCTGATATCTAGCTTGTCTTATATTTACCTGCTATTATACCTTGATCTTCCCACTTCCGGCCGAGTATACCTGATATCTAGCTTGTCTTGTATTTACCTGCTATTATACCTTGATCTTCCAACTTCTGGCTGAGTATAGCTGATATCTAGCTTGTCTTGTATTTACCTGCTATTATACCTTGATCTTCCAACTTCTGGCTGAGTATAGCTGATATCTAGCTTGTCTTGTATTTACCTGCAATTATACCTTGAACCTCCCACTTCTGGCTGAGTATACATGATATCTAGCTTGTCATCTATTTACCTGCTATTATACCTTGATCTTCCAACTTCTGGCTGAGTATAGCTGATATCTAGCTTGTCTTGTATTTACCTGCTATTATACCTTGAACCTCCCACTTCTGGCTCAGTATACATGATATCTAGCTTGTCAACTATTTACCTGCTATTATACCTTGATCTTCCCACTTCTGGCTGAGTATATCTGATATCTAGCTTGTATTCTATTTAATAGCTATTATACCTTGATCTTCCCACTTCTGGCTGAGTATACCTGATATCTAGCTTGTCTTCTATTTACCTGCTATTATACCTTGATCTTCCCACTTCTTGCTGAGTATATCTGATATCTAGCTTGTCTTCTATTTACCTGGTATTATACCTTGATCTTCCCACTTCTGGCTGAGTATACCTGATATCTAGCTTGTCTTCTATTTACCTGCTATTATACCTTCATCTTCCCACTTCTGGCTGAGTATATCTGATATCTAGCTTGTCTTCTATTTACCTGCTATTATACCTTCATCTTCCCACTTCTGGCTGAGTATACCTAAATCTAGCTTGTCTTCTATTTACCTTGTATTATGCCTTGATCTTCCCACTTCTGGCTGAGTATACCTGATATCTAGCTTATCTTCTATTAACCTGCTATTATACCTTGATCTTCCCACTTCTGGCTGAGTATATCTGATATCTAGCTTGTCTTCTATTTACCTGGTATTATACCTTGATCTTCCCACTTCTGGCTGAGTATACCTGATATCTAGCTTGTCTTCTATTTACCTGGTATTATACCTTGATCCTCCCACTTCTGGCTGAGTATACCTGATATCTAGCTTATCTTCTATTAACCTGCTATTATACCTTGATCTTCCCACTTCTGGCTGAGTATACCTGATATCTTGCTTGTCTTCTATTTACCTGGTATTATACATTGATCCTTCCACTTCTGGCTGAGTATACCTGATATCTAGCTTATCTTCTATTAACCTGCTATTATACCTTGATCTTCCCACTTCTGGCTGAGTATACCTGATATCTAGCTTGTCTTCCATTTACCTGCTATTATACCCTGATCCTCCCACTTCTGGCTGAGTATACCTGATATCTAGCTTGTGTTCTATTTACCTGCTATTATACCTTGATCTTCCCACTTGTGGCTGAGTATATCTGATATCTAGCTTGTCTTTTATTTACCTGGTATTATACCTTGATCTTCCCACTTCTGGCTGAGTATACCTGATATCTAGCTTGTCTTCTATTTACCTGCTATTATACCTTCATCTTCCCACTTCTGGCTGAGTATAACTGATATCTAGCTTGTCTTCTATTTACCTGGTATTATACCTTGATCTTCCCACTTCTGGCTGAGTATACCTGATATCTAGCTTGTCTTCTATTTATCTGGTATTATACCTTGATCTTCCCACTTCTGGCTGAATATTCCTGATATCTAGCTTGTCTTCTATTTACCCGGCATTATACCTTGATCCTCCCACTTCTGGCCGAGTATACCTGATATCTAGCTTGTCTTATATTTACCTGCTATTATACCTTGATCTTCCCACTTCCGGCCGAGTATACCTGATATCTAGCTTGTCTTGTATTTACCTGCTATTATACCTTGATCTTCCAACTTCTGGCTGAGTATAGCTGATATCTAGCTTGTCTTGTATTTACCTGCTATTATACCTTGATCTTCCAACTTCTGGCTGAGTATAGCTGATATCTAGCTTGTCTTGTATTTACCTGCAATTATACCTTGAACCTCCCACTTCTGGCTGAGTATACATGATATCTAGCTTGTCATCTATTTACCTGCTATTATACCTTGATCTTCCAACTTCTGGCTGAGTATAGCTGATATCTAGCTTGTCTTGTATTTACCTGCTATTATACCTTGAACCTCCCACTTCTGGCTCAGTATACATGATATCTAGCTTGTCAACTATTTACCTGCTATTATACCTTGATCTTCCCACTTCTGGCTGAGTATATCTGATATCTAGCTTGTATTCTATTTAATAGCTATTATACCTTGATCTTCCCACTTCTGGCTGAGTATACCTGATATCTAGCTTGTCTTCTATTTACCTGCTATTATACCTTGATCTTCCCACTTCTGGCTGAGTATATCTGATATCTAGCTTGTCTTCTATTTACCTGGTATTATACCTTGATCTTCCCACTTCTGGCTGAGTATACCTGATATCTAGCTTGTCTTCTATTTACCTGCTATTATACCTTCATCTTCCCACTTCTGGCTGAGTATATCTGATATCTAGCTTGTCTTCTATTTACCTGCTATTATACCTTCATCTTCCCACTTCTGGCTGAGTATACCTAAATCTAGCTTGTCTTCTATTTACCTTGTATTATGCCTTGATCTTCCCACTTCTGGCTGAGTATACCTGATATCTAGCTTATCTTCTATTAACCTGCTATTATACCTTGATCTTCCCACTTCTGGCTGAGTATATCTGATATCTAGCTTGTCTTCTATTTACCTGGTATTATACCTTGATCTTCCCACTTCTGGCTGAGTATACCTGATATCTAGCTTGTCTTCTATTTACCTGGTATTATACCTTGATCCTCCCACTTCTGGCTGAGTATACCTGATATCTAGCTTATCTTCTATTAACCTGCTATTATACCTTGATCTTCCCACTTCTGGCTGAGTATACCTGATATCTAGCTTGTCTTCCATTTACCTGCTATTATACCCTGATCCTCCCACTTCTGGCTGAGTATACCTGATATCTAGCTTGTCTTCTATTTACCTGCTATTATACCTTCATCTTCCCACTTCTGGCTGAGTATATCTGATATCTAGCTTGTCTTTTATTTACCTGGTATTATACCTTGATCTTCCCACTTCTGGCTGAGTATACCTGATATCTAGCTTGTCTTCTATTTACCTGCTATTATACCTTCATCTTCCCACTTCTGGCTGAGTATATCTGATATCTAGCTTGTCTTCTATTTACCTGGTATTATATCTTGATCTTCCCTCTTCTGGCTGAGTATACCTGATGTCTAGCTTGTCTTCTATTTATCTGGTATTATACCTTGATCTTCCCACTTCTGGCTGAATATTCCTGATATCTAGCTTGTCTTCTATTTACCCGGCATTATACCTTGATCCTCCCACTTCTGGCTGAGTATACCTGATATCTAGCTTGTCTTATATTTACCTGCTATTATACCTTGATCTTCCCACTTCCGGCCGAGTATACCTGATATCTAGCTTGTCTTGTATTTACCTGCTATTATACCTTGATCTTCCAACTTCTGGCTGAGTATAGCTGATATCTAGCTTGTCTTGTATTTACCTGCTATTATACCTTGAACCTCCCACTTCTGGCTGAGTATACATGATATCTAGCTTGTCATCTATTTACCTGCTATTATACCTTGATCCTCCAACTTCTGGCTGAGTATAGCTGATATCTAGCTTGTCTTGTATTTACCTGCTATTATACCTTGAACCTCCCACTTCTGGCTGAGTATACATGATATCTAGCTTGTCATCTATTTACCTGCTATTATACCTTGATCTTCCAACTTCTGGCTGAGTATAGCTGATATCTAGCTTGTCTTGTATTTACCTGCTATTATACCTTGAACCTCCCACTTCTGGCTGAGTATACCTGATATTTAGCTTGTCTTCTATTTACCTGTTATTATACCTTGATCCTCCCACTTCTGGCTGAGTATACCTGATATCTAGCTTGTCTTATATTTACCTGCTATTATACCTTGATCTTCCCACTTCCGGCCGAGTATACCTGATATCTAGCTTGTCTTCTATTTACCTGCTATTATCCCTTGATCTTCCCACTTCTGGTTGAGTATACATGATATTAGCTTATCTTCTATTTACCTGCTATTATACCTTGAACCTCCCACTTCTGGCTGAGTATATCTGATATCTAGCTTGTCTTCATTTTTCCTAGTATTATACCTTGACCCTCCCACATCTGGCTGAGTAAACCTTATATGTAGCTTGTATTCTATTTACCTTGTTTTATACCTTGATCCTCTGACTTCAGGCTGAGTATACCTGATATCTAGCTTGTCTTCTATTTACCTGCTAGTATACCTTGATCTTCCCACATCTGGATGAGTATACCAGATATCTAGCTTGTCTTCTATTTACCTGGTATCATACCTTGATTCTCCCCCTTCTGGCTGAGTATAGCTTATATCTAGATTCTCTTCTATATACCTGCTATTATACCTTGATCTTCCAAATTCTGGCTGAGTATAGCTGATATCTAGCTTGTCTTGTATTTACCTGCTATTATACCTTGATCCTCCCACTTCTGGCTGAGTATACCTGATATTTAGCTTGTCTTCTATTTACCTGCTATTATTCCTTGATCCTCCCACTTCTGGCTGAGTATACCTGATATCTAGTTGTCTTCTATTTACCTGCTATTATACCTTGATCTTCCCACTTCTGGCTGAGTATACCTGATATTTAGCTTGTCTCCTATATACCTGATATCTAGCTTGTCTTCTATATACCTGCTATTATACCTTCATCTTCCCACTTCTGGCTGAGTATTCCTGATATCTAGCTTGTCTTCTATTTACCTGTTATTATACCTTGATCCTCCCACTTCTGGCTGAGTATACCTGATATTAACTTGTCTTCTATTTACCTGGTATTATCCCTTGATCCTCACACTTCTGGTTGAGTATACCTGATATCTAGCTTGTCTTCTATTTACCTGGTATTATCCCTTGATCTTCCCACTTCTGGCTGAGTATACCTGATATCTAGCATGTCTTCTAGTTACCTGTTATTATACCTTGATCTTCCCACTTCTGGCTGAGTATACCTGATATCTAGCATGTCTTCTATTTACCTTCTATTATACCTTGATCTTCCCACTTCTGGCTGAGTATACCTGATATCTAGCATGTCTTCTAGTTACCTGTTATTATACCTTGATCTTCCCACTTCTGGCTGAGTATACCTGATATCTAGAATGTCTTCTAGTTACCTGTTATTATACCTTGACCCTCCCACTTCTGGCTGTGTATACCTGATATCTAGCTTGTCTTCTATTTACCTGGTATTATACCTTGATCCTCCCACTTCTGGCTGAGTATACCTGATATCTAGCTTGTATTCTATTTACCTGCTATTATTCCTTGATCCTCCCACTTCTGGCTGAGTATACCTGATATCTAGTTGTCTTCTATTTACCTGCTATTATACCTTGATCCTCCCACTTCTGGCTGAGTATACCTGATATCTAGCTTGTCTTCTATTTACCTGATATTATACCTTGATCCTCCCACTTCTGGCTGTGTATACCTGATATCTAGCTTGTCTTCTATTTACCTGGTATTATACCTTGATCCTCCCACTTCTGGCTGTGTATACCTGATATCTAGCTTGTATTCTATTTACCTGTTATTATACCTTGACCCTCCCACTTCTGGCTGAGTATACCTGATATCTTGCTTGTATTCTATTTACCTGCTATTATACCTTGACCCTCCCACTTCTGGCTGTGTATACCTGATATCTAGCTTGTATTCTATTTACCTGCTATTATACCTTGATCTTCCCACTTCTGGTTGAGTATACCTGATATCTAGCTTGTATTCTATTTACCTGGTATTATACCTTGATCCTCCCACTTCTGGCTGAGTATACCTGATATCTGGCTTGTCTTCTATTTACCTGCTATTATACCTTGATCCTCCCACTTCTGGCTGAGTATACCTAATATCTAGCTTGTCTTCTATTTACTTGCTATTATACATTGACCTTCCCACTTCTGGCTGAGTATACCTGATATCTAGCTTGTCTTCTATTTACCTGGTATCATACCTCGATCCTCCCACTTCTGGCTGAGTATACCTGATATCTAGCTTGTCTTCTATATACCTGGTATTATCCCTTGATTCTCCCCCTTCTGGCTGAGTATAGCTTATATCTAGATTCTCTTCTATATACCTGCTATTATACGTTGATCTTCCAACTTCTGGCTGAGTATAGCTGATATCTAGCTTGTCTTGTATTTACCTGCCATTATACCTTGATCCTCCCACTTCTGGCTGAGTATACCTGATATTTAGCTTGTCTTCTATTTACCTGCTATTATTCCTTGATCCTCCCACTTCTGGCTGAGTATACCTGATATCTAGTTGTCTTCTATTTACCTGCTATTATACCTTGATCTTCCCACTTCTGGCTGAGTATACCTGATATCTAGCTTGTCTCCTATATACCTGATATCTAGCTTGTCTTCTATATACCTGCTATTATACCTTCATCTTCCCACTTCTGGCAGAGTATTCCTGATATCTAGCTTCTCTTCTATTTACCTGTTATTATACCTTGATCCTCCCACTTCTGGCTGAGTATACCTGATATTAACTTGTCTTCTATTTACCTGCTATTATCCCTTGATCTTCCCACTTCTGGTTGAGTATACATGATATTAGCTTATCTTCTATTTACCTGCTATTATACCTTGAACCTCCCACTTCTGGCTGAGTATATCTGATATCTAGCTTGTCTTCATTTTTGCTAGTATTATACCTTGACCCTCCCACATCTGGCTGAGTAAACCTTATATGTAGCTTGTATTCTATTTACCTTGTTTTATACCTTGATCCTCTGACTTCTGGCTGAGTATACCTGATATCTAGCTTGTCTTCTATTTACCTGCTAGTATACCTTGATCTTCCCACATCTGGATGAGTATACCAGATATCTAGCTTGTCTTCTATTTACCTGGTATCATACCTTGATTCTCCGCCTTCTGGCTGAGTATAGCTTATATCTAGATTCTCTTCTATATACCTGCTATTATACCTTGATCTTCCAAATTCTGGCTGAGTATAGCTGATATCTAGCTTGTCTTGTATTTACCTTCTATTATACCTTGATCCTCCCACTTCTGGCTGAGTATACCTGATATTTAGCTTGTCTTCTATTTACCTGCTATTATTCCTTGATCCCCCCACTTCTGGCTGAGTATACCTGATATCTAGTTGTCTTCTATTTACCTGCTATTATACCTTGATCTTCCCACTTCTGGCTGAGTATACCTGATATCTAGCTTGTCTTCTATTTACCTGGTATTATCCCTTGATCTTCCCACTTCTGGCTGAGTATACCTGATATCTAGCATGTCTTCTAGTTACCTGTTATTATACCTTGATCTTCCCACTTCTGGCTGAGTATACCTGATATCTAGCATGTCTTCTATTTACCTTCTATTATACCTTGATCTTCCCACTTCTGGCTGAGTATACCTGATATCTAGCATGTCTTCTAGTTACCTGTTATTATACCTTGATCTTCCCACTTCTGGCTGAGTATACCTGATATCTAGAATGTCTTCTAGTTACCTGTTATTATACCTTGACCCTCCCACTTCTGGCTGTGTATACCTGATATCTAGCTTGTCTTCTATTTACCTGGTATTATACCTTGATCCTCCCACTTCTGGCTGAGTATACCTGATATCTAGCTTGTATTCTATTTACCTGCTATTATTCCTTGATCCTCCCACTTCTGGCTGAGTATACCTGATATCTAGTTGTCTTCTATTTACCTGCTATTATACCTTGATCCTCCCACTTCTGGCTGAGTATACCTGATATCTAGCTTGTCTTCTATTTACCTGATATTATACCTTGATCCTCCCACTTCTGGCTGTGTATACCTGATATCTAGCTTGTCTTCTATTTACCTGGTATTATACCTTGATCCTCCCACTTCTGGCTGTGTATACCTGATATCTAGCTTGTATTCTATTTACCTGTTATTATACCTTGACCCTCCCACTTCTGGCTGAGTATACCTGATATCTTGCTTGTATTCTATTTACCTGCTATTATACCTTGACCCTCCCACTTCTGGCTGTGTATACCTGATATCTAGCTTGTATTCTATTTACCTGCTATTATACCTTGATCTTCCCACTTCTGGTTGAGTATACCTGATATCTAGCTTGTATTCTATTTACCTGGTATTATACCTTGATCCTCCCACTTCTGGCTGAGTATACCTGATATCTGGCTTGTCTTCTATTTACCTGCTATTATACCTTGATCCTCCCACTTCTGGCTGAGTATACCTAATATCTAGCTTGTCTTCTATTTACTTGCTATTATACATTGACCTTCCCACTTCTGGCTGAGTATACCTGATATCTAGCTTGTCTTCTATTTACCTGGTATCATACCTCGATCCTCCCACTTCTGGCTGAGTATACCTGATATCTAGCTTGTCTTCTATATACCTGGTATTATCCCTTGATTCTCCCCCTTCTGGCTGAGTATAGCTTATATCTAGATTCTCTTCTATATACCTGCTATTATACGTTGATCTTCCACCTTCTGGCTGAGTATAGCTGATATCTAGCTTGTCTTGTATTTACCTGCCATTATACCTTGATCCTCCCACTTCTGGCTGAGTATACCTGATATTTAGCTTGTCTTCTATTTACCTGCTATTATTCCTTGATCCTCCCACTTCTGGCTGAGTATACCTGATATCTAGTTGTCTTCTATTTACCTGCTATTATACCTTGATCTTCCCACTTCTGGCTGAGTATACCTGATATCTAGCTTGTCTCCTATATACCTGATATCTAGCTTGTCTTCTATATACCTGCTATTATACCTTCATCTTCCCACTTCTGGCAGAGTATTCCTGATATCTAGCTTCTCTTCTATTTACCTGTTATTATACCTTGATCCTCCCACTTCTGGCTGAGTATACCTGATATTAACTTGTCTTCTATTTACCTGGTATTATCCCTTGATCCTCACACTTCTGGTTGAGTATACCTGATATCTAGCTTGTCTTCTATTTACCTGGTATTATCCCTTGATATTCCCACTTCTGGCTGAGTATACCTGATATCTAGCATGTCTTCTAGTTACCTGTTATTATACCTTGATCTTCCCACTTCTGGCTGAGTATACCTGATATCTAGCATGTCTTCTATTTACCTTCTATTATACCTTGATCTTCCCACTTCTGGCTGAGTATACCTGATATCTAGCATGTCTTCTAGTTACCTGTTATTATACCTTGATCTTCCCACTTCTGGCTGAGTATACCTGATATGTAGCATGTCTTCTAGTTACCTGTTATTATACCTTGACCCTCACACTTCTGGCTGTGTATACCTGATATCTAGCTTGTCTTCTATTTACCTGGTATTATACCTTGATCCTCCCACTTCTGGCTGAGTATACCTGATATCTAGCTTGTATTCTACTTACCTGCTATTATTCCTTGATCCTCCCACTTCTGGCTGAGTATACCTGATATCTAGTTGTCTTCTATTTACCTGCTATTATACCTTGATCCTCCCACTTCTGGCTGAGTATACCTGATATCTAGCTTGTCTTCTATTTACCTGGTATTATACCTTGATCCTCCCACTTCTGGCTGTGTATACCTGATATCTAGCTTGTCTTTTATTCACCTGGTATTATACCTTGATCCTCCCACTTCTGGCTGTGTATACCTAATATCTAGCTTGTATTCTATTTACCTGTTATTATACCTTGACCCTCCCACTTCTGGCTGAGTATACCTGATATCTAGCTTGTATTCTATTTACCTGCTATTATACCTTGACACTCCCACTTCTGGCTGTGTATACCTGATATCTAGCTTGTATTCTATTTACCTGCTATTATACCTTGATCTTCCCACTTCTGGTTGAGTATACCTGATATCTAGCTTGTATTCTATTTACCTGGTATTATACCTTGATCCTCCCACTTCTGGCTGAGTATACCTGATATCTGGCTTGTCTTCTATTTACCTGCTATTATACCTTGATCCTCCCACTTCTGGCTGAGTATACCTAATATCTAGCTTGTCTTCTATTTACTTGCTATTATACATTGACCTTCCCACTTCTGGCTGAGTATACCTGATATCTAGCTTGTCTTCTATTTACCTGGTATTATACCTTGATCCTCCCACTTCTGGCTGAGTATACCTGATATCTAGCTTGTCTTCTATTTGCCTGTTACTATACCTTGATCCTCCCACTTCTGGCTGAGTATACCTAATATCTAGCTTGTCTTCTATTTACTTGCTATTATACATTGACCTTCCCACTTCTGGCTGAGTATACCTGATATCTAGCTTGTCTTCTATTTACCTGCTATTATACCTTGATCCTCCCACTTCTGGCTGAGTATACCTGATATATAACTTGTCTTCTATTTACCTGCTATTATACCTTGATCTTCCCACTTCTGGCTGAGTATACCTGATATCTAGCTTTTCTTCTATTTACCTGGTATTATACTTTGACCCTCCCACTTCTGTCTGTGTTTACCTGATATCTAGCTTGTCTTTTATTTACCTGGTATTAAACCTTGACCTTCCCACTTCTGGCTGAGTATACCTGATATCTAGCTTGTCTTCTATTTACCTAGTATTATACTTTGATCCGGTGGATTGGCAGTATCGGTAGAGAGTCTGACACCATGCTTTGAAGCATAGAGTTACGTCCCTTTATGATCTGAGTTCAAATCCCGCCGAGGTTAACTTTGCCTTTCATCCTTATGGGGTCGATAAAATAAAGTACTAGTAATGTACTGGGTAATTGCTGGCCTTGTGCCAAAATAGAAACAATTATACTTTGATCCTCCCACTTCTGGCTGAGTATACCTGATATCTAGCTTGTCTTTTATTTACCTGGTATTATACCTCTCACTTCTGGCTGAGTATACCTGATATCTAGCTTGTCTTCTATTTACCTGCTATTATACCTTGATCCTCCCACTTCTGGCTGAGTATACCTGATATCTAGCTTTTCTTCTATTTACCTGCTACTATACCTTGATCCTCAAACTTCTGGCTGAGTATACCTGATATCTAGCTTGTCTTCTATTTATCTGCTACTATACCTTGATCCTCTAACTTCTGGCTGAGTATACCTGATATCTAGCTTGTCTTCTATTTACCTGCTATTATACCTTGACCTTCCCACTTCTGGCTGTGTATACCTGATATATAACTTGTCTCCCATTTACCTGCTAGTATACCTTGATCTTCCCACTTCTGGCTGAGTATACCTGATATCTAGCTTTTCTTCTATTTACCTGCTATTATACCTTGATCCTCCCACTTCTGGCTGTGTATACCTGATATTAGCTTGTCTTCTATTTACCTGCTATTATACCTTGATCTTCCCACTAGTGGCTGAGTATACCTGATATTTAGCTTGTCTTCTATTTACCTGCTATTATACCTTGATCTTCCCACTTCTGGCTGAGTATAGCTGATATTAGCTTGTGTTCTATTTACCTTCTATTATACCTTGATCTTCCCACTTCTGGCTGAGTATACCTGATATTAGCTTGTCTTCTATTTACCTGCTATTATACCTTGATCTTTCCACTTCTGGCTGAGTATACCTGATATCTAGCTTTTCTTCTATTTACCTGCTATTATACCTTGATCTTCCCACTTCTGGCTGAGTATACCTGATATCTAGCTTCTCTTCTATTTACCTGCTATTATACCTTGATCTTCCCACTAGTGGCTGAGTATACCTGATATTTAGCTTGTTTTCTATTTACCTGCTATTATACCTTGATCTTCCCACTTCTGGCTGAGTATAGCTGATATCTAGCTTCTCTTCTATTTACCTGCTATTATACCTTGATCCTCCCACTTCTGGCTGAGTATACCTGATATCTAGCTTCTCTCCTATTTACCTGCTATTATACCTTGATCCTCCCACTTGTGGCTGAGTATACCTATTATCTAGATTGTCTTCCATTTACCTGCTAGTATACCTTGATCTTCCCACTTCTGGCTGAGTATACCTAATATCTAGCTTGTCTTCTATTTACTTGCTATTATACCTTGATCCTCCCACTTGTGGCTGAGTATACCTGATATCTAGCTTGTCTTCTACTTACCTGGTATTATACCTTGATCCTCCCACTTGTGGCTGAGTATACCTGATATCTAGCTTGTCTTGTATTTACCTGCTATTATACCTTGATCCTCCCACTTCTGGCTGAGTATACCTGATATTTAGCTTGTCTTCTATTTACCTGCTATTATTCCTTGATCCTCCCACTTCTGGCTGAGTATACCTGATATCTAGTTGTCTTCTATTTACCTGCTATTATACCTTGATCTTCCCACTTCTGGCTGCGTATACCTGATATCTAGCTTGTCTCCTATATACCTGATATCTAGCTTGTCTTCTATATACCTGCTATTATACCTTCATCTTCCCACTTCTGGCTGAGTATTCCTGATATCTAGCTTGTCTTCTATTTACCTGTTATTATACCTTGATCCTCCCACTTCTGGCTGAGTATACCTGATATTAACTTGTCTTCTATTTACCTGGTATTATCCCTTGATCCTCACACTTCTGGTTGAGTATACCTGATATCTAGCTTGTCTTCTATTTACCTGGTATTATCCCTTGATCTTCCCACTTCTGGCTGAGTATACCTGATATCTAGCTTGTCTTCTATTTACCTTCTATTATACCTTGATCTTCCCACTTCTGGCTGAGTATACCTGATATCTAGCATGTCTTCTAGTTACCTGTTATTATACCTTGATCTTCCCACTTCTGGCTGAGTATACCTGATATCTAGCATGTCTTCTAGTTACCTGTTATTATACCTTGACCCTCCCACTTCTGGCTGTGTATACCTGATATCTAGCTTGTCTTCTATTTACCTGGTATTATACCTTGATCCTCCCACTTCTGGCTGAGTATACCTGATATCTAGCTTGTATTCTATTTACCTGCTATTATTCCTTGATCCTCCCACTTCTGGCTGAGTATACCTGATATCTAGTTGTCTTCTATTTACCTGCTATTATACCTTGATCCTCCCACTTCTGGCTGAGTATACCTGATATCTAGCTTGTCTTCTATTTACCTGGTATTATACCTTGATCCTCCCACTTCTGGCTGTGTATACCTGATATCTAGCTTGTATTCTATTTACCTGCTATTATACCTTGATCTTCCCACTTCTGGTTGAGTATACCTGATATCTAGCTTGTATTTTATTTACCTGGTATTATACCTTGATCCTCCCACTTCTGGCTGAGTATACCTGATATCTGGCTTGTCTTCTATTTACCTGCTATTATACCTTGATCCTCCCACTTCTGGCTGAGTATACCTAATATCTAGCTTGTCTTCTATTTACTTGCTTTTATACATTGAACTTCCCACTTCTGGCTGAGTATACCTGATATCTAGCTTGTCTTCTATTTACCTGGTATTATATCTTGATCCTCCCACTTCTGGCTGAGTATACCTGATATCTAGCTTGTCTTCTATTTGCCTGTTAATATACCTTGATCCTCCCACTTCTGGCTGAGTATACCTAATATCTAGCTTGTCTTCTATTTACTTGCTATTATACATTGACCTTCCCACTTCTGGCTGAGTATACCTGATATCTAGCTTTTCTTCTATTTACCTGGTATTATACTTTGACCCTCCCACTTCTGTCTGTGTATACCTGATATCTAGCTTGTCTTTTATTTACCTGGTATTAAACCTTGACCTTCCCACTTCTGGCTGAGTATACCTGATATCTAGCTTGTCTTCTATTTACCTAGTATTATACTTTGATCCGGTGGATTGGCAGTATCGGTAGAGAGTCTGACACCATGCTTTGAAGCATAGAGTTACGTCCCTTTATGATCTGAGTTCAAATCCCGCCGAGGTTAACTTTGCCTTTCATCCTTATGGGGTCGATAAAATAAAGTACTAGTAATGTACTGGGTAATTGCTGGCCTTGTGCCAAAATAGAAACAATTATACTTTGATCCTCCCACTTCTGGCTGAGTATACCTGATATCTAGCTTGTCTTTTATTTACCTGGTATTATACCTCTCACTTCTGGCTGAGTATACCTGATATCTAGCTTGTCTTCTATTTACCTGCTATTATACCTTGATCCTCCCACTTCTGGCTGAGTATACCTGATATCTAGCTTTTCTTCTATTTACCTGCTACTATACCTTGATCCTCAAACTTCTGGCTGAGTATACCTGATATCTAGCTTGTCTTCTATTTATCTGCTACTATACCTTGATCCTCAAACTTCTGGCTGAGTATACCTGATATCTAGCTTGTCTCCTATATACCTGATATCTAGCTTGTCTTCTATATACCTGCTATTATACCTTCATCTTCCCACTTCTGGCTGAGTATTCCTGATATCTAGCTTGTCTTCTATTTACCTGTTATTATACCTTGATCCTCCCACTTCTGGCTGAGTATACCTGATATTAACTTGTCTTCTATTTACCTGTTATTATCCCTTGATCCTCACACTTCTGGTTGAGTATACCTGATATCTAGCTTGTCTTCTATTTATCTGGTATTATCCCTTGATCTTCCCACTTCTGGCTGAGTATACCTGATATCTAGCATGTCTTCTAGTTACCTGTTATTATACCTTGATCTTCCCACTTCTGTCTGAGTATACCTGATATCTAGCTTGTCTTCTATTTACCTTCTATTATACCTTGATCTTCCCACTTCTGGCTGAGTATACCTGATATCTAGCATGTCTTCTAGTTACCTATTATTGTACCTTGATCTTCCCACTTCTGGCCGAGTATACCTGATATCTAGCATGTCTTCTAGTTACCTGTTATTATACCTTGACCCTCCCACTTCTGGCTGTGTATACCTGATATCTAGCTTGTCTTCTATTTACCTGGTATTATACCTTGATCCTCCCACTTCTGGCTGAGTATACCTGATATCTAGCTTGTATTCTATTTACCTGCTATTATTCCTTGATCCTCCCACTTCTGGCTGAGTATACCTGATATCTAGTTGTCTTCTATTTACCTGCTATTATACCTTGATCCTCCCACTTCTGGCTGAGTATACCTGATATCTAGCTTGTCTTCTATTTACCTGGTATTATACCTTGATCCTCCCACTTCTGGCTGTGTATACCTGATATCTAGCTTGTCTTCTATTTACCTGGTATTATACCTTGATCCTCCCACTTCTGGCTGTGTATACCTGATATCTAGCTTGTATTCTATTTACCTGTTATTATACCTTGACCCTCCCACTTCTGGCTGAGTATACCTGATATCTAGCTTGTATTCTATTTACCTGCTATTATACCTTGACCCTCCCACTTCTGGCTGTGTATACCTGATATCTAGCTTGTATTCTATTTACCTGCTATTATACCTTGATCTTCCCACTTCTGGTTGAGTATACCTGATATCTAGCTTGTATTCTATTTACCTGGTATTATACCTTGATCCTCCCACTTCTGGCTGAGTATACCTGATATCTGGCTTGTCTTCTATTTACTTGCTATTATACATTGACCTTCCCACTTCTGGCTGAGTATACCTGATATCTAGCTTGTCTTCTATTTACCTGGTATTATACCTTGATCCTCCCACTTCTGGCTGAGTATACCTGATATCTAGCTTGTCTTCTATTTGCCTGTTACTATACCTTGATCCTCCCACTTCTGGCTGAGTATACCTAATATCTAGCTTGTCTTCTATTTACTTGCTATTATACATTGACCTTCCCACTTCTGGCTGAGTATACCTGATATCTAGCTTGTCTTCTATTTACCTGCTATTATACCTTGATCCTCCCACTTCTGGCTGAGTATACCTGATATATAACTTGTCTTCTATTTACCTGCTATTATACCTTGATCTTCCCACTTCTGGCTGAGTATACCTGATATCTAGCTTGTCTTCTATTTACCTAGTATTATACTTTGATCCGGTGGATTGGCAGTATCGGTAGAGAGTCTGACACCATGCTTTGAAGCATAGAGTTACGTCCCTTTATGATCTGAGTTCAAATCCCGCCGAGGTTAACTTTGCCTTTCATCCTTATGGGGTCGATAAAATAAAGTACTAGTAATGTACTGGGTAATTGCTGGCCTTGTGCCAAAATAGAAACAATTATACTTTGATCCTCCCACTTCTGGCTGAGTATACCTGATATCTAGCTTGTCTTTTATTTACCTGGTATTATACCTCTCACTTCTGGCTGAGTATACCTGATATCTAGCTTGTCTTCTATTTACCTGCTATTATACCTTGATCCTCCCACTTCTGGCTGAGTATACCTGATATCTAGCTTTTCTTCTATTTACCTGCTACTATACCTTGATCCTCAAACTTCTGGCTGAGTATACCTGATATCTAGCTTGTCTTCTATTTATCTGCTACTATACCTTGATCCTCAAACTTCTGGCTGAGTATACCTGATATCTAGCATGTCTTCTATTTACCTGCTATTATACCTTGACCTTCCCACTTCTGGCTGTGTATACCTGATATATAACTTGTCTCCCATTTACCTGCTAGTATACATTGATCTTCCCACTTCTGGCTGAGTATACCTGATATCTAGCTTTTCTTCTATTTACCTGCTATTATACCTTGATCCTCCCACTTCTGGCTGTGTATACCTGATATTAGCTTGTCTTCTATTTACCTGCTATTATACCTTGATCTTCCCACTAGTGGCTGAGTATACCTGATATTTAGCTTGTCTTCTATTTACCTGCTATTATACCTTGATCTTCCCACTTCTGGCTGAGTATAGCTGATATTAGCTTGTCTTCTATTAACCTGCTATTATACCTTGATCTTCCCACTTCTGGCTGAGTATACCTGATATTAGCTTGTCTTCTATTTACCTGCTATTATACCTTGATCTTCCCACTTCTGGCTGTGTATACCTGATATCTAGCTTTTCTTCTATTTACCTGCTATTATACCTTGATCTTCCCACTTCTGGCTGAGTATACCTGATATCTAGCTTCTCTTCTATTTACCTGCTATTATACCTTGATCTTCCCACTAGTGGCAGAGTATACCTGATATTTAGCTTGTCTTCTATTAACCTGCTATTATACCTTGATCTTCCCACTTCTGGCTGAGTATAGCTGATATCTAGCTTCTCTTCTATTTACCTGCTATTATACCTTGATCCTCCCACTTCTGGCTGAGTATACCTGATATCTAGCTTCTCTTCTATTTACCTGCTATTATACCTTGATCCTCCCACTTGTGGCTGAGTATACCTGATATCTAGATTGTCTTCCATTTACCTGCTAGTATACCTTGATCTTCCCACTTCTGGCTGAGTATACCTGATATCTAGCTTGTCTTCTATTTACCTGTTATTATACCTTGATCCTCCCACTTCTGGCTGAGTATACCTGATATCTAGATTGTCTTCTATTTACCTGCTATTATACCTTGATCCTCCCACTTGTGGCTGAGTATACCTGATATCTAGCTTGTCTTCTATTTACCTGGTATTATACCTTGATCCTCCCACTTGTGGCTGAGTATACCTGATATCTAGATTGTCTTCTATTTACCTGCTATTATACCTGGATCCTCCCACTTGTGGCTGAGTATACCTGATATCTAGATTGTCTTCTATTTACCTGCTATTATACCTTGATCCTCCCACTTGTGGCTGAGTATACCTGATATCTAGCTTGTCTTCTATTTAGCTGGTATTATACCTTGATCCTCCCACTTGTGGCTGAGTATACCTGATATCTAGATTGTCTTCTATTTACCTGCTATTATACCTTGATCCTCCCACTTGTGGCTGAGTATACCTGATATCTAGCTTATCTTCTATTTACCTGGTATTATACCTTGATCCTTCCACTTGTGGCTGAGTATACCTGATATCTAGATTGTCTTCTATTTACCTTCTATTATACCTTGATCCTCCCACTTGTGGCTGAGTATACCTGATATCTAGCTTGTCTTCTATTTACCTGGTATTATACCTTGATCCTCCCACTTCTGGTTGAGTATACCTGATACCTAGATTGTCTTCTATTTACCTGCTATTATACCTTGATCCTCCCACTTGTGGCTGAGTATACCTGATATCTAGCATGTCTTCTAGTTACCTGTTATTATACCTTGATCTTCCCACTTCTGGCTGAGTATACCTGATATCTAGCATGTCTTCTAGTTACCAGTTATTATACCTTGACCCTCCCACTTCTGGCTGTGTATACCTGATATCTAGCTTGTCTTCTATTTACCTGGTATTATACCTTGATCCTCCCACTTCTGGCTGAGTATACCTGATATCTAGCTTGTATTCTATTTACCTGCTATTATTCCTTGATCCTCCCACTTCTGGCTGAGTATACCTGATATCTAGTTGTCTTCTATTTACCTGCTATTATACCTTGATCCTCCCACTTCTGGCTGAGTATACCTGATATCTAGCTTGTCTTCTATTTACCTGGTATTATACCTTGATCCTCCCACTTCTGGCTGTGTATACCTGATATCTAGCTTGTATTCTATTTACCTGCTATTATACCTTGATCTTCCCACTTCTGGTTGAGTATACCTGATATCTAGCTTGTATTTTATTTACCTGGTATTATACCTTGATCCTCCCACTTCTGGCTGAGTATACCTGATATCTGGCTTGTCTTCTATTTACCTGCTATTATACCTTGATCCTCCCACTTCTGGCTGAGTATACCTAATATCTAGCTTGTCTTCTATTTACTTGCTTTTATACATTGACCTTCCCACTTCTGGCTGAGTATACCTGATATCTAGCTTGTCTTCTATTTACCTAGTATTATACCTTGATCCTCCCACTTCTGGCTGAGTATACCTAATATCTAGCTTGTCTTCTATTTACTTGCTTTTATACATTGACCTTCCCACTTCTGGCTGAGTATACCTGATATCTAGCTTGTCTTTTATTTACCTGGTATTATACCTCTCACTTCTGGCTGAGTATACCTGATATCTAGCTTGTCTTCTATTTACCTGCTATTATACCTTGATCCTCCCACTTCTGGCTGAGTATACCTGATATCTAGCTTTTCTTCTATTTACCTGCTACTATACCTTGATCCTCAAACTTCTGGCTGAGTATACCTGATATCTAGCTTGTCTTCTATTTATCTGCTACTATACCTTGATCCTCAAACTTCTGGCTGAGTATACCTGATATCTAGCTTGTCTCCTATATACCTGATATCTAGCTTGTCTTCTATATACCTGCTATTATACCTTCATCTTCCCACTTCTGGCTGAGTATTCCTGATATCTAGCTTGTCTTCTATTTACCTGTTATTATACCTTGATCCTCCCACTTCTGGCTGAGTATACCTGATATTAACTTGTCTTCTATTTACCTGTTATTATCCCTTGATCCTCACACTTCTGGTTGAGTATACCTGATATCTAGCTTGTCTTCTATTTATCTGGTATTATCCCTTGATCTTCCCACTTCTGGCTGAGTATACCTGATATCTAGCATGTCTTCTAGTTACCTGTTATTATACCTTGATCTTCCCACTTCTGTCTGAGTATACCTGATATCTAGCTTGTCTTCTATTTACCTTCTATTATACCTTGATCTTCCCACTTCTGGCTGAGTATACTTGATATCTAGCATGTCTTCTAGTTACCTATTATTGTACCTTGATCTTCCCACTTCTGGCTGAGTATACCTGATATCTAGCATGTCTTCTAGTTACCTGTTATTATACCTTGACCCTCCCACTTCTGGCTGTGTATACCTGATATCTAGCTTGTCTTCTATTTACCTGGTATTATACCTTGATCCTCCCACTTCTGGCTGAGTATACCTGATATCTAGCTTGTATTCTATTTACCTGCTATTATTCCTTGATCCTCCCACTTCTGGCTGAGTATACCTGATATCTAGTTGTCTTCTATTTACCTGCTATTATACCTTGATCCTCCCACTTCTGGCTGAGTATACCTGATATCTAGCTTGTCTTCTATTTACCTGGTATTATACCTTGATCCTCCCACTTCTGGCTGTGTATACCTGATATCTAGCTTGTCTTCTATTTAACTGGTATTACACCTTGATCCTCCCACTTCTGGCTGTGTATACCTGATATCTAGCTTGTATTCTATTTACCTGTTATTAAACCTTGACCCTCCCACTTCTGGCTGAGTATACCTGATATCTAGCTTGTATTCTATTTACCTGCTATTATACCTTGACCCTCCCACTTCTGGCTGTGTATACCTGATATCTAGCTTGTATTCTATTTACCTGCTATTATACCTTGATCTTCCCACTTCTGGTTGAGTATACCTGATATCTAGCTTGTATTCTATTTACCTGGTATTATACCTTGATCCTCCCACTTCTGGCTGAGTATACCTGATATCTGGCTTGTCTTCTATTTACCTGCTATTATACCTTGATCCTCCCACTTCTGGCTGAGTATACCTAATATCTAGCTTGTCTTCTATTTACTTGCTATTATACACTGACCTTCCCACTTCTGGCTGAGTATACCTGATATCTAGCTTGTCTTCTATTTACCTGGTATTATACCTTGATCCTCCCACTTCTGGCTGAGTATACCTGATATCTAGCTTGTCTTCTATTTGCCTGTTACTATACCTTGATCCTCCCACTTCTGGCTGAGTATACCTAATATCTAGCTTGTCTTCTATTTACTTGCTATTATACATTGACCTTCCCACTTCTGGCTGAGTATACCTGATATCTAGCTTGTCTTCTATTTACCTGCTATTATACCTTGATCCTCCCACTTCTGGCTGAGTATACCTGATATATAACTTGTCTTCTATTTACCTGCTATTATACCTTGATCTTCCCACTTCTGGCTGAGTATACCTGATATCTAGCTTGTCTTCTATTTACCTAGTATTATACTTTGATCCGGTGGATTGGCAGTATCGGTAGAGAGTCTGACACCATGCTTTGAAGCATAGAGTTACGTCCCTTTATGATCTGAGTTCAAATCCCGCCGAGGTTAACTTTGCCTTTCATCCTTATGGGGTCGATAAAATAAAGTACTAGTAATGTACTGGGTAATTGCTGGCCTTGTGCCAAAATAGAAACAATTATACTTTGATCCTCCCACTTCTGGCTGAGTATACCTGATATCTAGCTTGTCTTTTATTTACCTGGTATTATACCTCTCACTTCTGGCTGAGTATACCTGATATCTAGCTTGTCTTCTATTTACCTGCTATTATACCTTGATCCTCCCACTTCTGGCTGAGTATACCTGATATCTAGCTTTTCTTCTATTTACCTGCTACTATACCTTGATCCTCAAACTTCTGGCTGAGTATACCTGATATCTAGCTTGTCTTCTATTTATCTGCTACTATACCTTGATCCTCAAACTTCTGGCTGAGTATACCTGATATCTAGCATGTCTTCTATTTACCTGCTATTATACCTTGACCTTCCCACTTCTGGCTGTGTATACCTGATATATAACTTGTCTCCCATTTACCTGCTAGTATACATTGATCTTCCCACTTCTGGCTGAGTATACCTGATATCTAGCTTTTCTTCTATTTACCTGCTATTATACCTTGATCCTCCCACTTCTGGCTGTGTATACCTGATATTAGCTTGTCTTCTATTTACCTGCTATTATACCTTGATCTTCCCACTAGTGGCTGAGTATACCTGATATTTAGCTTGTCTTCTATTTACCTGCTATTATACCTTGATCTTCCCACTTCTGGCTGAGTATAGCTGATATTAGCTTGTCTTCTATTAACCTGCTATTATACCTTGATCTTCCCACTTCTGGCTGAGTATACCTGATATTAGCTTGTCTTCTATTTACCTGCTATTATACCTTGATCTTCCCACTTCTGGCTGTGTATACCTGATATCTAGCTTTTCTTCTATTTACCTGCTATTATACCTTGATCTTCCCACTTCTGGCTGAGTATACCTGATATCTAGCTTCTCTTCTATTTACCTGCTATTATACCTTGATCTTCCCACTAGTGGCTGAGTATACCTGATATTTAGCTTGTCTTCTATTAACCTGCTATTATACCTTGATCTTCCCACTTCTGGCTGAGTATAGCTGATATCTAGCTTCTCTTCTATTTACCTGCTATTATACCTTGATCCTCCCACTTCTGGCTGAGTATACCTGATATCTAGCTTCTCTTCTATTTACCTGCTATTATACCTTGATCCTCCCACTTGTGGCTGAGTATACCTGATATCTAGATTGTCTTCCATTTACCTGCTAGTATACCTTGATCTTCCCACTTCTGGCTGAGTATACCTGATATCTAGCTTGTCTTCTATTTACCTGTTATTATACCTTGATCCTCCCACTTCTGGCTGAGTATACCTGATATCTAGCTTGTCTTCTATTTACCTGGTATTATACCTTGATCCTCCCACTTGTGGCTGAGTATACCTGATATCTAGATTGTCTTCTATTTACCTGCTATTATACCTTGATCCTCCCACTTGTGGCTGAGTATACCTGATATCTAGATTGTCTTCTATTTACCTGCTATTATACCTTGATCCTCCCACTTGTGGCTGAGTATACCTGATATCTAGCTTGTCTTCTATTTAGCTGGTATTATACCTTGATCCTCCCACTTGTGGCTGAGTATACCTGATATCTAGATTGTCTTCTATTTACCTGCTATTATACCTTGATCCTCCCACTTGTGGCTGAGTATACCTGATATCTAGCTTATCTTCTATTTACCTGGTATTATACCTTGATCCTTCCACTTGTGGCTGAGTATACCTGATATCTAGATTGTCTTCTATTTACCTTCTATTATACCTTGATCCTCCCACTTGTGGCTGAGTATACCTGATATCTAGCTTGTCTTCTATTTACCTGGTATTATACCTTGATCCTCCCACTTCTGGTTGAGTATACCTGATACCTAGATTGTCTTCTATTTACCTGCTATTATACCTTGATCCTCCCACTTGTGGCTGAGTATACCTGATATCTAGCATGTCTTCTAGTTACCTGTTATTATACCTTGATCTTCCCACTTCTGGCTGAGTATACCTGATATCTAGCATGTCTTCTAGTTACCAGTTATTATACCTTGACCCTCCCACTTCTGGCTGTGTATACCTGATATCTAGCTTGTCTTCTATTTACCTGGTATTATACCTTGATCCTCCCACTTCTGGCTGAGTATACCTGATATCTAGCTTGTATTCTATTTATCTGCTATTATTCCTTGATCCTCCCACTTCTGGCTGAGTATACCTGATATCTAGTTGTCTTCTATTTACCTGCTATTATACCTTGATCCTCCCACTTCTGGCTGAGTATACCTGATATCTAGCTTGTCTTCTATTTACCTGGTATTATACCTTGATCCTCCCACTTCTGGCTGTGTATACCTGATATCTAGCTTGTATTCTATTTACCTGCTATTATACCTTGATCTTCCCACTTCTGGTTGAGTATACCTGATATCTAGCTTGTATTTTATTTACCTGGTATTATACCTTGATCCTCCCACTTCTGGCTGAGTATACCTGATATCTGGCTTGTCTTCTATTTACCTGCTATTATACCTTGATCCTCCCACTTCTGGCTGAGTATACCTAATATCTAGCTTGTCTTCTATTTACTTGCTTTTATACATTGACCTTCCCACTTCTGGCTGAGTATACCTGATATCTAGCTTGTCTTCTATTTACCTGGTATTATACCTTGATCCTCCCACTTCTGGCTGAGTATACCTGATATCTAGCTTGTCTTCTATTTGCCTGTTACTATACCTTGATCCTCCCACTTCTGGCTGAGTATACCTAATATCTAGCTTGTCTTCTATTTACTTGCTATTATACATTGACCTTCCCACTTCTGGCTGAGTATACCTGATATCTAGCTTGTCTTCTATTTACCTAGTATTATACCTTGATCCTCCCACTTCTGGCTGAGTATACCTAATATCTAGCTTGTCTTCTATTTACTTGCTTTTATACATTGACCTTCCCACTTCTGGCTGAGTATACCTGATATCTAGCTTGTCTTTTATTTACCTGGTATTATACCTCTCACTTCTGGCTGAGTATACCTGATATCTAGCTTGTCTTCTATTTACCTGCTATTATACCTTGATCCTCCCACTTCTGGCTGAGTATACCTGATATCTAGCTTTTCTTCTATTTACCTGCTACTATACCTTGATCCTCAAACTTCTGGCTGAGTATACCTGATATCTAGCTTGTCTTCTATTTATCTGCTACTATACCTTGATCCTCAAACTTCTGGCTGAGTATACCTGATATCTAGCTTGTCTCCTATATACCTGATATCTAGCTTGTCTTCTATATACCTGCTATTATACCTTCATCTTCCCACTTCTGGCTGAGTATTCCTGATATCTAGCTTGTCTTCTATTTACCTGTTATTATACCTTGATCCTCCCACTTCTGGCTGAGTATACCTGATATTAACTTGTCTTCTATTTACCTGTTATTATCCCTTGATCCTCACACTTCTGGTTGAGTATACCTGATATCTAGCTTGTCTTCTATTTATCTGGTATTATCCCTTGATCTTCCCACTTCTGGCTGAGTATACCTGATATCTAGCATGTCTTCTAGTTACCTGTTATTATACCTTGATCTTCCCACTTCTGTCTGAGTATACCTGATATCTAGCTTGTCTTCTATTTACCTTCTATTATACCTTGATCTTCCCACTTCTGGCTGAGTATACTTGATATCTAGCATGTCTTCTAGTTACCTATTATTGTACCTTGATCTTCCCACTTCTGGCTGAGTATACCTGATATCTAGCATGTCTTCTAGTTACCTGTTATTATACCTTGACCCTCCCACTTCTGGCTGTGTATACCTGATATCTAGCTTGTCTTCTATTTACCTGGTATTATACCTTGATCCTCCCACTTCTGGCTGAGTATACCTGATATCTAGCTTGTATTCTATTTACCTGCTATTATTCCTTGATCCTCCCACTTCTGGCTGAGTATACCTGATATCTAGTTGTCTTCTATTTACCTGCTATTATACCTTGATCCTCCCACTTCTGGCTGAGTATACCTGATATCTAGCTTGTCTTCTATTTACCTGGTATTATACCTTGATCCTCCCACTTCTGGCTGTGTATACCTGATATCTAGCTTGTCTTCTATTTAACTGGTATTACACCTTGATCCTCCCACTTCTGGCTGTGTATACCTGATATCTAGCTTGTATTCTATTTACCTGTTATTAAACCTTGACCCTCCCACTTCTGGCTGAGTATACCTGATATCTAGCTTGTATTCTATTTACCTGCTATTATACCTTGATCCTCCCACTTCTGGCTGTGTATACCTGATATCTAGCTTGTATTCTATTTACCTGCTATTATACCTTGATCTTCCCACTTCTGGTTGAGTATACCTGATATCTAGCTTGTATTCTATTTACCTGGTATTATACCTTGATCCTCCCACTTCTGGCTGAGTATACCTGATATCTGGCTTGTCTTCTATTTACCTGCTATTATACCTTGATCCTCCCACTTCTGGCTGAGTATACCTAATATCTAGCTTGTCTTCTATTTACTTGCTATTATACACTGACCTTCCCACTTCTGGCTGAGTATACCTGATATCTAGCTTGTCTTCTATTTACCTGGTATTATACCTTGATCCTCCCACTTCTGGCTGAGTATACCTGATATCTAGCTTGTCTTCTATTTGGCTGTTACTATACCTTGATCCTCCCACTTCTGGCTGAGTATACCTAATATCTAGCTTGTCTTCTATTTACTTGCTATTATACATTGACCTTCCCACTTCTGGCTGAGTATACCTGATATCTAGCTTGTCTTCTATTTACCTGCTATTATACCTTGATCCTCCCACTTCTGGCTGAGTATACCTGATATATAACTTGTCTTCTATTTACCTGCTATTATACCTTGATCTTCCCACTTCTGGCTGAGTATACCTGATATCTAGCTTGTCTTCTATTTACCTAGTATTATACTTTGATCCGGTGGATTGGCAGTATCGGTAGAGAGTCTGACACCATGCTTTGAAGCATAGAGTTACGTCCCTTTATGATCTGAGTTCAAATCCCGCCGAGGTTAACTTTGCCTTTCATCCTTATGGGGTCGATAAAATAAAGTACTAGTAATGTACTGGGTAATTGCTGGCCTTGTGCCAAAATAGAAACAATTATACTTTGATCCTCCCACTTCTGGCTGAGTATACCTGATATCTAGCTTGTCTTTTATTTACCTGGTATTATACCTCTCACTTCTGGCTGAGTATACCTGATATCTAGCTTGTCTTCTATTTACCTGCTATTATACCTTGATCCTCCCACTTCTGGCTGAGTATACCTGATATCTAGCTTTTCTTCTATTTACCTGCTACTATACCTTGATCCTCAAACTTCTGGCTGAGTATACCTGATATCTAGCTTGTCTTCTATTTATCTGCTACTATACCTTGATCCTCAAACTTCTGGCTGAGTATACCTGATATCTAGCATGTCTTCTATTTACCTGCTATTATACCTTGACCTTCCCACTTCTGGCTGTGTATACCTGATATATAACTTGTCTCCCATTTACCTGCTAGTATACATTGATCTTCCCACTTCTGGCTGAGTATACCTGATATCTAGCTTTTCTTCTATTTACCTGCTATTATACCTTGATCCTCCCACTTCTGGCTGTGTATACCTGATATTAGCTTGTCTTCTATTTACCTGCTATTATACCTTGATCTTCCCACTAGTGGCTGAGTATACCTGATATTTAGCTTGTCTTCTATTTACCTGCTATTATACCTTGATCTTCCCACTTCTGGCTGAGTATAGCTGATATTAGCTTGTCTTCTATTAACCTGCTATTATACCTTGATCTTCCCACTTCTGGCTGAGTATACCTGATATTAGCTTGTCTTCTATTTACCTGCTATTATACCTTGATCTTCCCACTTCTGGCTGTGTATACCTGATATCTAGCTTTTCTTCTATTTACCTGCTATTATACCTTGATCTTCCCACTTCTGGCTGAGTATACCTGATATCTAGCTTCTCTTCTATTTACCTGCTATTATACCTTGATCTTCCCACTAGTGGCTGAGTATACCTGATATTTAGCTTGTCTTCTATTAACCTGCTATTATACCTTGATCTTCCCACTTCTGGCTGAGTATAGCTGATATCTAGCTTCTCTTCTATTTACCTGCTATTATACCTTGATCCTCCCACTTCTGGCTGAGTATACCTGATATCTAGCTTCTCTTCTATTTACCTGCTATTATACCTTGATCCTCCCACTTGTGGCTGAGTATACCTGATATCTAGATTGTCTTCCATTTACCTGCTAGTATACCTTGATCTTCCCACTTCTGGCTGAGTATACCTGATATCTAGCTTGTCTTCTATTTACCTGTTATTATACCTTGATCCTCCCACTTCTGGCTGAGTATACCTGATATCTAGCTTGTCTTCTATTTACCTGGTATTATACCTTGATCCTCCCACTTGTGGCTGAGTATACCTGATATCTAGATTGTCTTCTATTTACCTGCTATTATACCTTGATCCTCCCACTTGTGGCTGAGTATACCTGATATCTAGATTGTCTTCTATTTACCTGCTATTATACCTTGATCCTCCCACTTGTGGCTGAGTATACCTGATATCTAGCTTGTCTTCTATTTAGCTGGTATTATACCTTGATCCTCCCACTTGTGGCTGAGTATACCTGATATCTAGATTGTCTTCTATTTACCTGCTATTATACCTTGATCCTCCCACTTGTGGCTGAGTATACCTGATATCTAGCTTATCTTCTATTTACCTGGTATTATACCTTGATCCTTCCACTTGTGGCTGAGTATACCTGATATCTAGATTGTCTTCTATTTACCTTCTATTATACCTTGATCCTCCCACTTGTGGCTGAGTATACCTGATATCTAGCTTGTCTTCTATTTACCTGGTATTATACCTTGATCCTCCCACTTCTGGTTGAGTATACCTGATACCTAGATTGTCTTCTATTTACCTGCTATTATACCTTGATCCTCCCACTTGTGGCTGAGTATACCTGATATCTAGCATGTCTTCTAGTTACCTGTTATTATACCTTGATCTTCCCACTTCTGGCTGAGTATACCTGATATCTAGCATGTCTTCTAGTTACCAGTTATTATACCTTGACCCTCCCACTTCTGGCTGTGTATACCTGATATCTAGCTTGTCTTCTATTTACCTGGTATTATACCTTGATCCTCCCACTTCTGGCTGAGTATACCTGATATCTAGCTTGTATTCTATTTACCTGCTATTATTCCTTGATCCTCCCACTTCTGGCTGAGTATACCTGATATCTAGTTGTCTTCTATTTACCTGCTATTATACCTTGATCCTCCCACTTCTGGCTGAGTATACCTGATATCTAGCTTGTCTTCTATTTACCTGGTATTATACCTTGATCCTCCCACTTCTGGCTGTGTATACCTGATATCTAGCTTGTATTCTATTTACCTGCTATTATACCTTGATCTTCCCACTTCTGGTTGAGTATACCTGATATCTAGCTTGTATTTTATTTACCTGGTATTATACCTTGATCCTCCCACTTCTGGCTGAGTATACCTGATATCTGGCTTGTCTTCTATTTACCTGCTATTATACCTTGATCCTCCCACTTCTGGCTGAGTATACCTAATATCTAGCTTGTCTTCTATTTACTTGCTTTTATACATTGACCTTCCCACTTCTGGCTGAGTATACCTGATATCTAGCTTGTCTTCTATTTACCTGGTATTATACCTTGATCCTCCCACTTCTGGCTGAGTATACCTGATATCTAGCTTGTCTTCTATTTGCCTGTTACTATACCTTAATCCTCCCACTTCTGGCTGAGTATACCTAATATCTAGCTTGTCTTCTATTTACTTGCTATTATACATTGACCTTCCCACTTCTGGCTGAGTATACCTGATATCTAGCTTTTCTTCTATTTACCTGGTATTATACTTTGACCCTCCCACTTCTGTCTGTGTATACCTGATATCTAGCTTGTCTTTTATTTACCTGGTATTAAACCTTGACCTTCCCACTTCTGGCTGAGTATACCTGATATCTAGCTTGTCTTCTATTTACCTAGTATTATACTTTGATCCGGTGGATTGGCAGTATCGGTAGAGAGTCTGACACCATGCTTTGAAGCATAGAGTTACGTCCCTTTATGATCTGAGTTCAAATCCCGCCGAGGTTAACTTTGCCTTTCATCCTTATGGGGTTGATAAAATAAAGTACTAGTAATGTACTGGGTAATTGCTGGCCTTGTGCCAAAATAGAAACAATTATACTTTGATCCTCCCACTTCTGGCTGAGTATACCTGATATCTAGCTTGTCTTTTATTTACCTGGTATTATACCTCTCACTTCTGGCTGAGTATACCTGATATCTAGCTTGTCTTCTATTTACCTGCTATTATGCCTTGATCCTCCCACTTCTGGCTGAGTATACCTGATATCTAGCTTTTCTTCTATTTACCTGCTACTATACCTTGATCCTCAAACTTCTGGCTGAGTATACCTGATATCTAGCTTGTCTTCTATTTATCTGCTACTATACCTTGATCCTCAAACTTCTGGCTGAGTATACCTGATATCTAGCTTGTCTCCTATATACCTGATATCTAGCTTGTCTTCTATATACCTGCTATTATACCTTCATCTTCCCACTTCTGGCTGAGTATTCCTGATATCTAGCTTGTCTTCTATTTACCTGTTATTATACCTTGATCCTCCCACTTCTGGCTGAGTATACCTGATATTAACTTGTCTTCTATTTACCTGGTATTATCCCTTGATCCTCACACTTCTGGTTGAGTATACCTGATATCTAGCTTGTCTTCTATTTATCTGGTATTATCCCTTGATCTTCCCACTTCTGGCTGAGTATACCTGATATCTAGCATGTCTTCTAGTTACCTGTTATTATACCTTGATCTTCCCACTTCTGTCTGAGTATACCTGATATCTAGCTTGTCTTCTATTTACCTTCTATTATACCTTGATCTTCCCACTTCTGGCTGAGTATACCTGATATCTAGCATGTCTTCTAGTTACCTATTATTATACCTTGATCTTCCCACTTCTGGCTGAGTATACCTGATATCTAGCATGTCTTCTAGTTACCTGTTATTATACCTTGACCCTCCCACTTCTGGCTGTGTATACCTGATATCTAGCTTGTCTTCTATTTACCTGGTATTATACCTTGATCCTCCCACTTCTGGCTGAGTATACCTGATATCTAGCTTGTATTCTATTTACCTGCTATTATTCCTTGATCCTCCCACTTCTGGCTGAGTATACCTGATATCTAGTTGTCTTCTATTTACCTGCTATTATACCTTGATCCTCCCACTTCTGGCTGAGTATACCTGATATCTAGCTTGTCTTCTATTTACCTGGTATTATACCTTGATCCTCCCACTTCTGGCTGTGTATACCTGATATCTAGCTTGTCTTCTATTTACCTGGTATTATACCTTGATCCTCCCACTTCTGGCTGTGTATACCTGATATCTAGCTTGTATTCTATTTACCTGTTATTATACCTTGACCCTCCCACTTCTGGCTGAGTATACCTGATATCTTGCTTGTATTCTATTTACCTGCTATTATACCTTGACCCTCCCACTTCTGGCTGTGTATACCTGATATCTAGCTTGTATTCTATTTACCTGCTATTATACCTTGATCTTCCCACTTCTGGTTGAGTATACCTGATATCTAGCTTGTATTCTATTTACCTGGTATTATACCTTGATCCTCCCACTTCTGGCTGAGTATACCTGATATCTGGCTTGTCTTCTATTTACCTGCTATTATACCTTGATCCTCCCACTTCTGGCTGAGTATACCTAATATCTAGCTTGTCTTCTATTTACTTGCTATTATACATTGACCTTCCCACTTCTGGCTGAGTATACCTGATATCTAGCTTGTCTTCTATTTACCTGGTATTATACCTTGATCCTCCCACTTCTGGCTGAGTATACCTGATATCTAGCTTGTCTTCTATTTGCCTGTTACTATACCTTGATCCTCCCACTTCTGGCTGAGTATACCTAATATCTAGCTTGTCTTCTATTTACTTGCTATTATACATTGACCTTCCCACTTCTGGCTGAGTATACCTGATATCTAGCTTTTCTTCTATTTACATGGTATTATACTTTGACCCTCCCACTTCTGTCTGTGTATACCTGATATCTAGCTTGTCTTTTATTTACCTGGTATTAAACCTTGACCTTCCCACTTCTGGCTGAGTATACCTGATATCTAGCTTGTCTTCTATTTACCTAGTATTATACTTTGATCCGGTGGATTGGCAGTATCGGTAGAGAGTCTGACACCATGCTTTGAAGCATAGAGTTACGTCCCTTTATGATCTGAGTTCAAATCCCGCCGAGGTTAACTTTGCCTTTCATCCTTATGGGGTCGATAAAATAAAGTACTAGTAATGTACTGGGTAATTGCTGGCCTTGTGCCAAAATAGAAACAATTATACTTTGATCCTCCCACTTCTGGCTGAGTATACCTGATATCTAGCTTGTCTTTTATTTACCTGGTATTATACCTCTCACTTCTGGCTGAGTATACCTGATATCTAGCTTGTCTTCTATTTACCTGCTATTATACCTTGATCCTCCCACTTCTGGCTGAGTATACCTGATATCTAGCTTTTCTTCTATTTACCTGCTACTATACCTTGATCCTCAAACTTCTGGCTGAGTATACCTGATATCTAGCTTGTCTTCTATTTATCTGCTACTATACCTTGATCCTCAAACTTCTGGCTGAGTATACCTGATATCTAGCTTGTCTCCTATATACCTGATATCTAGCTTGTCTTCTATATACCTGCTATTATACCTTCATCTTCCCACTTCTGGCTGAGTATTCCTGATATCTAGCTTGTCTTCTATTTACCTGTTATTATACCTTGATCCTCCCACTTCTGGCTGAGTATACCTGATATTAACTTGTCTTCTATTTACCTGGTATTATCCCTTGATCCTCACACTTCTGGTTGAGTATACCTGATATCTAGCTTGTCTTCTATTTATCTGGTATTATCCCTTGATCTTCCCACTTCTGGCTGAGTATACCTGATATCTAGCATGTCTTCTAGTTACCTGTTATTATACCTTGATCTTCCCACTTCAGTCTGAGTATACCTGATATCTAGCTTGTCTTCTATTTACCTTCTATTATACCTTGATCTTCCCACTTCTGGCTGAGTATACCTGATATCTAGCATGTCTTCTAGTTACCTATTATTATACCTTGATCTTCCCACTTCTGGCTGAGTATACCTGATATCTAGCATGTCTTCTAGTTACCTGTTATTATACCTTGACCCTCCCACTTCTGGCTGTGTATACCTGATATCTAGCTTGTCTTCTATTTACCTGGTATTATACCTTGATCCTCCCACTTCTGGCTGAGTATACCTGATATCTAGCTTGTATTCTATTTACCTGCTATTATTCCTTGATCCTCCCACTTCTGGCTGAGTATATCTGATATCTAGTTGTCTTCTATTTACCTGCTATTATACCTTGATCCTCCCACTTCTGGCTGAGTATACCTGATATCTAGCTTGTCTTCTATTTACCTGGTATTATACCTTGATCCTCCCACTTCTGGCTGTGTATACCTGATATCTAGCTTGTCTTCTATTTACCTGGTATTATACCTTGATCCTCCCACTTCTGGCTGTGTATACCTGATATCTAGCTTGTATTCTATTTACCTGTTATTATACCTTGACCCTCCCACTTCTGGCTGAGTATACCTGATATCTTGCTTGTATTCTATTTACCTGCTATTATACCTTGACCCTCCCACTTCTGGCTGTGTATACCTGATATCTAGCTTGTATTCTATTTACCTGCTATTATACCTTGATCTTCCCACTTCTGGTTGAGTATACCTGATATCTAGCTTGTATTCTATTTACCTGGTATTATACCTTGATCCTCCCACTTCTGGCTGAGTATACCTGATATCTGGCTTGTCTTCTATTTACCTGCTATTATACCTTGATCCTCCCACTTCTGGCTGAGTATACCTAATATCTAGCTTGTCTTCTATTTACTTGCTATTATACATTGACCCTCCCACTTCTGGCTGAGTATACCTGATATCTAGCTTGTCTTCTATTTACCTGGTATTATACCTTGATCCTCCCACTTCTGGCTGAGTATACCTGATATCTAGCTTGTCTTCTATTTGCCTGTTACTATACCTTGATCCTCCCACTTCTGGCTGAGTATACCTAATATCTAGCTTGTCTTCTATTTACTTGCTATTATACATTGACCTTCCCACTTCTGGCTGAGTATACCTGATATCTAGCTTGTCTTCTATTTACCTGGTATTATACCTTGATCCTCCCACTTCTGGCTGAGTATACCTGATATCTAGCTTGTCTTCTATTTACCTGCTATTATACCTTGATCCTCCCACTTCTGGCTGAGTATACCTGATATATAACTTGTCTTCTATTTACCTGCTATTATACCTTGATCTTCCCACTTCTGGCTGAGTATACCTGATATCTAGCTTTTCTTCTATTTACCTGGTATTATACTTTGACCCTCCCACTTCTGTCTGTGTATACCTGATATCTAGCTTGTCTTTTATTTACCTGGTATTAAACCTTGACCTTCCCACTTCTGGCTGAGTATACCTGATATCTAGCTTGTCTTCTATTTACCTAGTATTATACTTTGATCCGGTGGATTGGCAGTATCGGTAGAGAGTCTGACACCATGCTTTGAAGCATAGAGTTACGTCCCTTTATGATCTGAGTTCAAATCCCGCCGAGGTTAACTTTGCCTTTCATCCTTATGGGGTCGATAAAATAAAGTACTAGTAATGTACTGGGTAATTGCTGGCCTTGTGCCAAAATAGAAACAATTATACTTTGATCCTCCCACTTCTGGCTGAGTATACCTGATATCTAGCTTGTCTTTTATTTACCTGGTATTATACCTCTCACTTCTGGCTGAGTATACCTGATATCTAGCTTGTCTTCTATTTACCTGCTATTATACCTTGATCCTCCCACTTCTGGCTGAGTATACCTGATATCTAGCTTTTCTTCTATTTACCTGCTACTATACCTTGATCCTCAAACTTCTGGCTGAGTATACCTGATATCTAGCTTGTCTTCTATTTATCTGCTACTATACCTTGATCCTCAAACTTCTGGCTGAGTATACCTGATATCTAGCTTGTCTTCTATTTACCTGCTATTATACCTTGACCTTCCCACTTCTGGCTGTGTATATCTGATATATAACTTGTCTCCCATTTACCTGCTAGTATACCTTGATCTTCCCACTTCTGGCTGAGTATACCTGATATCTAGCTTTTCTTCTATTTACCTGCTATTATACCTTGATCCTCCCACTTCTGGCTGTGTATACCTGATATTAGCTTGTCTTCTATTTACCTGCTATTATACCTTGATCTTCCCACTAGTGGCTGAGTATACCTGATATTTAGCTTGTCTTCTATTTACCTGCTATTATACCTTGATCTTCCCACTTCTGGCTGAGTATAGCTGATATTAGCTTGTCTTCTATTTACCTGCTATTATACCTTGATCTTCCCACTAGTGGCTGAGTATACCTGATATTTAGCTTGTCTTCTATTTACCTGCTATTATACCTTGATCTTCCCACTTCTGGCTGAGTATAGCTGATATTAGCTTGTCTTCTATTTACCTGCTATTATACCTTGATCTTCCCACTAGTGGCTGAGTATACCTGATATTTAGCTTGTCTTCTATTTACCTGCTATTATACCTTGATCTTCCCACTTCTGGCTGAGTATACCTGATATCTAGCTTGTCTTCTATTAACCTGCTATTATACCTTGATCTTCCCACTTCTGGCTGAGTATACCTGATATTAGCTTGTCTTCTATTTACCTGCTATTATACCTTGATCTTCCCACTTCTGGCTGTGTATACCTGATATCTAGCTTTTCTTCTATTTACCTGCTATTATACCTTGATCTTCCCACTTCTGGCTGAGTATACCTGATATCTAGCTTCTCTTCTATTTACCTGCTATTATACCTTGATCTTCCCACTAGTGGCTGAGTATACCTGATATTTAGCTTGTCTTCTATTAACCTGCTATTATACCTTGATCTTCCCACTTCTGGCTGAGTATAGCTGATATCTAGCTTCTCTTCTATTTACCTGCTATTATACCTTGATCCTCCCCCTTCTGGCTGAGTATACCTGATATCTAGCTTCTCTTCTATTTACCTGCTTTTATACCTTGATCCTCCCACTTGTGGCTGAGTATACCTGATATCTAGATTGTCTTCCATTTACCTGCTAGTATACCTTGATCTTCCCACTTCTGGCTGAGTATACCTGATATCTAGCTTGTCTTCTATTTACCTGGTATTATACCTTGATCCTCCCACTTGTGGCTGAGTATACCTGATATCTAGCTTATCTTCTATTTACCTGGTATTATACCTTGATCCTCCCTCTTGTGGCTGAGTATACCTGATATCTAGATTGTCTTCTATTTACCTGCTATTATACCTTGATCCTCCCACTTGTGGCTGAGTATACCTGATATCTAGCTTGTCTTCTATTTACCTGGTATTATACCTTGATCCTCCCACTTCTGGTTGAGTATACCTGATATCTAGATTGTCTTCTATTTACCTGCTATTATACCTTGATCCTCCCACTTGTGGCTGAGTATACCTGATATCTAGCTTGTCTTCTATTTACCTGGTATTATACCTTGATCCTCCCACTTCTGGTTGAGTATACCTGATACCTAGATTGTCTTCTATTTACCTGCTATTATACCTTGATCCTCCCACTTGTGGCTGAGTATACCTGATATCTAGCTTGTCTTCTATTTACCTGGTATTATACCTTGATCCTCCCACTTGTGGCTGAGTATACCTGATATCTAGATTGTCTTCTATTTACCTGCTATTATACCTTGATCCTCCCACTTGTGGCTGAGTATACCTGATATCTAGCTTGTCTTCTATTTACCTGGTATTATACCTTGATCTTCCCACTTCTGGCTGAGTATTCCTGATATCTAGATTGTCTTCTATTTACCTGCTATTATACCTTGATCCTCCCACTTCTGGCTGAGTATACCTGATATCTAGCTTGTCTTTTATTTACCTGGTATTATACCTCTCACTTCTGGCTGAGTATACCTGATATCTAGCTTGTCTTCTATTTACCTGCTATTATACCTTGATCCTCCCACTTCTGGCTGAGTATACCTGATATCTAGCTTTTCTTCTATTTACCTGCTACTATACCTTGATCCTCAAACTTCTGGCTGAGTATACCTGATATCTAGCTTGTCTTCTATTTATCTGCTACTATACCTTGATCCTCAAACTTCTGGCTGAGTATACCTGATATCTAGCTTGTCTTCTATTTACCTGCTATTATACCTTGACCTTCCCACTTCTGGCTGTGTATATCTGATATATAACTTGTCTCCCATTTACCTGCTAGTATACCTTGATCTTCCCACTTCTGGCTGAGTATACCTGATATCTAGCTTTTCTTCTATTTACCTGCTATTATACCTTGATCCTCCCACTTCTGGCTGTGTATACCTGATATTAGCTTGTCTTCTATTTACCTGCTATTATACCTTGATCTTCCCACTTCTGGCTGAGTATACCTGATATTAGCTTGTCTTCTATTTACCTGCTATTATACCTTGATCTTCCCACTTCTGGCTGAGTATACCTGATACCTAGCTTTTCTTCTATTTACCTGCTATTATACCTTGATCTTCCCACTTCTGGCTGAGTATACCTGATATCTAGCTTCTCTTCTATTTACCTGCTATTATACCTTGATCTTCCCACTAGTGGCTGAGTATACCTGATATTTAGCTTGTCTTCTATTTACCTGCTATTATACCTTGATCTTCCCACTTCTGGCTGAGTATAGCTGATATCTAGCTTCTCTTCTATTTACCTGCTATTATACCTTGATCCTCCCACTTCTGGCTGAGTATACCTGATATCTAGCTTCTCTTCTATTTACCTGCTATTATACCTTGATCCTCCCACTTGTGGCTGAGTATACCTGATATCTAGATTGTCTTCTATTTACCTGCTAGTATACCTCGATCTTCCCACTTCTGGCTGAGTATACCTGATATCTAGCTTGTCTTCTATTTACCTGTTATTATACCTTGATCTTCCCAATTCTGGCTGAGTATACCTGATATCTAGATTGTCTTCTATTTACTTGCTATTATACCTTGATCCTCCCACTTGTGGCTGAGTATACCTGATATCTAGCTTGTCTTCTATTTACCTGGTATTATACCTTGATCCTCCCACTTGTGGCTGAGTATACCTGATATCTAGATTGTCTTCTATTTACCTGCTATTATACCTTGATCCTCCCACTTGTGGCTGAGTATACCTGATATCTAGCTTGTCTTCTATTTACCTGGTATTATACCTTGATCCTCCCACTTGTGGCTGAGTATACCTGATATTTAGATTGTCTTCTATTTACCTGCTATTATACCTTGATCATCCCACTTGTGGCTGAGTATACCTGATATCTAGCTTGTCTTCTATTTACCTGGTATTATACCTTGATCCTCCCACTTGTGGCTGAGTATACCTGATATCTAGATTGTCTTCTATTTACCTGCTATTATACCTTGATCCTCCCACTTGTGGCTGAGTATACCTGATATCTAGCTTGTCTTCTATTTACCTGGTATTATACCTTGATCCTCCCACTTCTGGCTGAGTATACCTGATATCTAGATTGTCTTCTATTTACCTGCTATTATACCTTGATCCTCCCACTTATGGCTGAGTATACCTGATATCTAGCTTGTCTTCTATTTACCTGGTATTATACCTTGATCCTCCCACTTCTGGCTGAGTAAACCTTATATGTAGCTTGTATTCTATTTACCTGGTATTATACCTTGATCCTCCCACTTCTGGCTGAGTATACCTAATATCTAGCTTGTCTTCTATTTACCTGCTATTATACCTTGATCTTCCCACTTCTGGCTGAGTATACCTGATATCTAGCTTCTTTTCTATTTACCTGCTATTATACCTTGATCTTCCCACTAGTGGCTGAGTATACCTGATATTTAGCTTGTATTCTATTTACCTGGTATTATACCTTGATCCTCCCACTTCTGGCTGAGTATACCTGATATCTAGCTTGTCTTCTATTTACCTGGTATTATACCTTGATCCTCCCACTTCTGGCTGAGTATACCTGATTACTAGCTTGTCTTCTATTTACCTGCTATTATACCTTTATCTTCCCACTTCTGGCTGAGCATACCTGATATCTAGCTTGTCTTCTATTTACCTGGTATTATACCTTGTTCGTGCCACCAGTACTAGAGAGGTGGTTTTACCAGACATAAGATTTCTCTCCACCCTGAATAAGTTATTATTTGGAGTGTCAACTCTGATAGATGGGTGGCCTTCACTACATTCTTAGGAGCTCATGTCTTCCCTGTGCAGTCATGTTTTATGTCAAAGTTACAGCCCTCCTAGATGGGTTGCCTTTAATATGGCCTACAGGGTCCACATCTGCCCTGTGCAATTGCTTTTTTAATCGGAGTCACTGCTATCCTAGTTGGGTTGCCTTCACTATAGCTTGCGAAGCCCACCTCTCCTCTGAGCAGTCATTAAACGGCTACAGATTAGTGAATTGAGATTCATAATGTAGGAGGATACATATTGGTGTGTGTAAATGTGTACGCAAAAGGGAAAAATAAGGAAAAAGGCAGGAGCACAAGGCCATGTCTGCCAGACAGCTAGTTGAATTGTGCTGGATAGGGGGTGGGTGGGAGAGATCTGGAGTCAGTGTCTGAAAGCTAGAGTTTATCGTGGTAAATAGCTGAAAAATTAGTAATAAATAGGCGAAGAGTTAAAAGTTATGGAAAGAAATATAACTAGGAGATTAGTAAATAAATAAATACGTGGAATTAATGTTAAGGAAGAGAGAGACAGAGTATAGGAATATAAAAATACATATATATATCTGTAAAGTTGTCGTTTTTGGTTTCAAGACAAAAAGCACCCAGTCCATGCTGTAAAGTGGTACTTTCAGGGCTATGGAAAAAAAGAGTCTAATCAACAATGTAAAGAGGTCATCTTCGTGTCATGACAAAAAGTGCCCAGTCCACACTGTAAGGTGTTTGTTTTGATGTCATGATAAATAAATAGCATCCAGTCGAGTCGGTAAATATGGTTGGTGTTAGGAAGGGTATCCAGCCATAGAAACCAAGCCAGAAATAGTTCTGTATGAGCAAACATGGTCATCTGACCTGACATGTCTCACAACGTGACAACTCATCTAACCCATGCTAGTGTGGAAAAATGGATGTTAAGATATTATCGATATATTGACTTATCGATAGCAGTAATGTAAAACCATAGCCTTGACAAAACCAGTGTTTTGAAATGGTCATAAAACAACAGATAAATAAAGCACTGAACCTTGCCTTTTTGTTTTCATTGTTCCACCTATATATCTGACTCAGTAGTTCTTTGAATAGTCAACAACATATAAGATACCATTTTTTCACAAAAAAATAGATTTCACTTCGTTTCAATGAGGTATTCATATCCACACTGCATAGAGTTCTAATATTATTATAAGTTTTACTTTCAGCAGAATATTAATGTATATATCATCATCATCATTACCGTTTATTGTCCTTTTTTCCATGCTAGCATGGGTTAAACAAGTTGTCCTGTTGTGAGAAAAGCCAAGTCAGATGACCATGTCTTGCTCATACAGAACGGTTTCTGGCTTGGTCTCTATGGCTGGATGCCCTTGTTAATGCCAAGCACATTTACAGTGGATACTGGGTGCTTTTTGTTATGACACCTACACACCCAGTTTACAGTGTGGACTGGGTGCTTTTTGTTGTGTCACCTACATGACCACTTTACAGTGTGGACTGGGGACTTGAATGGTGGAAGTAGATCTAGAGACATGTGTGAGGGGCAGAGTGTTAGGGAGTGGGTGGAGTGTTAGGACGTGGGAGGTATATGGAAGGGGGGATGGAGGGGAAGGTGTGCATACTTCAACCTGTGCTTATGGGAAGGCAGGTCTGTATTATTATAGTGCTAGAGATCTTCGTCATGTGTCATCACCTTTGAGGGGTGCAGTTATGCAAGGTCAGCTTTTATCACCTCATTCCAAGTCTTCCAACTCCATAGCGATGATGATGAAGGTACACACACACACACACACACACACACATATAATGATAATAATAAACAAAACATGTTCTCTTCAGATAAAATCCACAGATGTAGATATCATTTGAGAACATGTTTTGACTTATGTTATACATAAGCCATACATCTTTGAAATACGTATAATAAAATAAATAGTAAATAGTAGGACTAAAGTAACTGTCTTTCGTTTATTATTATTATAACAAAACTCTGGATAAACAAATACCGTCAAGTGCTTGACATCTGTTATATAAAAGTCAGCTGATTCTAAATCAATATATATATATATATATATATATATATATAAAAATATGTGTGTGTGTATGTGCATTATAAATATCTATCTATACATACAGATAAAATTTATCTTCACTAGAAGACGAAATAGAGTGACAGTTGTAAACACTAAATCCCTCCCTGGTGAAGAATGCACCTCCCAACATAACCTAGTAGTTAGCGACCTCATAGTTAACCCTTTAGTGTTCAAACCAGCCAAAACCGGCCAGAATTCTCTACCTCTATCTGTTGAAACTAGTTGTAACTGGTCGCTCAAACTGATGTTAAGATATTGTTCTCAAAACAAATACTTTCAAAATCTCATAGATTCGATATTATGTGAGATAATTATGTGCGGTAAAGCCTTTACCATGAAAATATAATAGTATATATAAAATAATGTGAATGCTAGATGAACTCAATGACAGAGGACATCCTGGAGGAGGAGAATATAGAAGTTAAAAGAACTCACAGCCAGTAACAAATTTAGAGATATGCTGCTTGATGCATTTGACAGAAAGGAAGAACAAATAGAGACATACAATATAGAGGAGCAGTGGGAGCCCACACTGTAAAGTGGTAGTGTGAAAGTGAAACAACAAAAAGGGCTCAGTCTACACTGTAAAGTGGTTGTATAGGTGTCATGACAAAAAGCACCCAGTCCATGTTGTAAATGTGGTTGGCATTAGGAAGGGCATCCGGCCATAGAAACCAAGCCAGAAACAGTTTATTATTATTATTATTGTTGTTGTTGTTGTTAGTGGTTGTAGTCGACATGGTCGTAGTCTATGACTACGACCATGTCGACTACGACCACTAACAACAACAACAACAATAATAATAATAATAAAAGTGATGTTGATGGTGATGATTACTAGAAAATGCTATTTTCATCATTTCTAAAAATAGCAAAACAATTGATGCTTTGGATAGGATCAATTAGTGGTCGTTAAACATGCTCAACCAACCGTGACGCCTAAACCAATCAGCTTTAGTAATTCAATGAAACTACACACCGATTGGTCGAAATATAGTTTGCAAGATTTAGCATTCTAGAGCCACTTTTCACTGTATATAAGGTACACAATTTACCCATCTCATTACAGTTGAAAATTGCAAACTTGACTGTCACCACACATTATGAACCTGAAGATTGCGAAAGCATGAAAGTACTTGTTCAATTAACACTTAACATTTAATATTCTATCATACTATTTCATTATAACCCCATTATAAATTTTAAAGGATTGTAAATAAAACGAGTAAATCAGACAAAGTTGGAATTCCTCTTATTAATATAATCTTCTATACACAATCATACACACCCGTGTATATTTATCTATATCTATATATATATATATAGATATATTTGTGTGTGTGTGTGGGTGTATGTATATATATATATATATATATATATATACACCCACACACACATATATATGTGTGTGTATATATATGTGTGTATATATATGTGTGTGTATATATGTGTGTGTATATATGTATACACACACAAACACACACATATATAATGTATATACACATACACACATGCCAACAATCAAAGAGAAAAAGCCAATATAACATAAAAATGTAGAAAGCGATGCAATAAACCCAATTCTAGCATCCTCCATAAAGTGTAGGTCATTTTCCTTTTGGGAAATCAAGCATTTCTAGAAAATTCTGGAAATGGAAATTAATGGAAAATTGATTGTTTCTGCTGGAATATTCTAGAATTGATAACACTTGTGCTGTTCAGGCTTCGCTGAATTTCTAACTGCAATAGCCATGTTATTGGCACCCATATATAAACAGTTGTAGTAAAACCAATAATATTGATGCTGCTACACTCTAGTGTGGCAATAACAACAATAACATAGCCAGAACCTATCAATCCAGATAAGTGTTGTTGACAGAGGGCAGGCTTTGTTTTAGTTTCAAATTGTGAGAAGGGCATCTCACCTGATGAAGATCCCTGTGAGGTGAAATGGGTGATGCAATGGGTGTCACTGGACATTCTCTGTGGTAATGTTCTGTCCACAGATTGCAGCTGAAATATACCATCCAGTGCAGAATTTTTGCATTCACAATTTTTTTTTTTCTCTTTGTTATTATTAAATGCACAATAGGGTGGTGGATTGGCAGAATCATTTGAGTGTTGTGTAAAATGCTTAGTGGTATTTGTAACTGCTCTTTACATTCGGAGTTCAAATCCCGCTAAGGCCAACTTTGTCTTTCATCCTTCTGAGGGTTATAAAATAAAGAACCAATATAGGGGGTCAATATAATCGACTTTACCATTCCTGCAACTTGCAGGCCTTTTACTTAGATCAGAAATTATTATTAAATACACACTGTTTATGTATGTTATTTCTGTTTATAGAACATTAAATGGGGTTTTGTCCCTTATAATGTATATTAGATGCTACATGCACAGCATGAAACTTGTGCAGCAACTATTTTCTCATTCTTGTATAGATTATGTGTTTCTCTTACTCATGACATCAAGTAGTAGACATAATCCATTAGCTGGTTTACCACCACCACCACCACCACTACCACCACCACCACCACCACTTAGTATTGGGGTGCTTTTAGTAGAGTTTAATCTGTTGCAAGCCTTGTATATTTGCATGTCATAGTGTGCTATTAAAAGTGTTGGCACTAAAAAAGGCATCCAGCTTTAATACATTGCCTCAAAAAGGACCCTATGAGGGCCGGCAGGGAAAATGGCCTTAAAATACTTGAAGACTTTGCTCTACGCATTGAAGCAAAGTTTCCAATTTAAGGATAACCTCTTCCCCTTTCTCACATCAACCATAGAGGCACATTAGTGCTACACTCTCTGCTCACTACTAGTATCATTTTAGTTGCTGTTGCTGGTGATTTCTCCCATGGGCACAAGGCCAAACATCTGTAGAGAAAAGGTACATTGAATTGACCCAAATATATGATGGGTATTGCTTTTATTGGGCCAGGATTTCAAAAGATGCAATGCTACCAACAACAATACCAACAAAATAACAGAGAGACCTTACTGCATTTATTTTTTTCCCTACTATATATATTTACACCTTAACTATATTTTATCCATTGTTGTCCAACCCTAAAACATATCAACATTCTGTCATTCTATTTGCCTGGCGACATTCCTTTTTTTTCCCCACATTCCACAAAAAGAATTCCAGCCATTTTTTTTCTTTCCTTTCTGTGAGGTGTTGTATTAGTTTAAATGTGTCAATATTAAGTATACACTTCCTTTTAGTGAAGTGATTCTAATATCAGAAAATTTAATACACAATTATAGAGAGCAACACAAATACACATCTTTGAATCCCTCATAATATTAAACTCTTTGATACCGAACTGCCTGAAACAGCCCTAGGTTCTAAGATACAAAACTTTATTTTAAAGTGCTTATATTTATCTAAAAACTTCTTTGTAGCAGCTCCAGTAATCCTTGCATTTAATTCAGCCTTCTGCTTGACATTATTTGTGAAAACGGGCTTGAGATACTTGAACTTCCCCTCCAGCTTCAGTGTAACTCCTCTCATATATAGAGTGTACTGCACAGGATTTCTTGAGACCATGAATGTCTGTCTTCACAGCACTGGTTTTTATCCTTGCTACACAGCACTCAGTAGCAAACCTATTCAGTACATGTTGGAGATCACCTTCCAATGACTGATCCTACACCCACTGGTCTTGATACCACTTAAAGCCCTGCTTTGCATGTCAAACCTGTCCATGAATATGATGAACAGGAGAGATAACAGAATGCATGCTTGATGGAGTCCAACACCCACATTGAATGGTTTCAACTTAGTACCATTTATCTGAACACAAATACTTGCGCATTCAGATATGGAATTCAAGGCAACAAGAAGCTGTCCATTGATCCCATATTCCTGCAGAACTTTCCACAACAAGTCCTGTGGAACATGGTCATATGCCTTTTTGAGGTCCACCAAATAAGCATACATTTCTTGGCAAACTCCCACAATTTCTTGAAAACCTGCCACTGAGTGAATATTTTGTCGCCTGAGCTACATCTGGAATGAAAACCACACGGTTTGTCAGCTACCTTAGATTCACCAATAGCCATACATCTCTTTTCAAGACACTTAGCATGTAGACTTTTCCAGGGAGGCTTAACAAGGAGATTCCTCTATAATTAGAGCAATCACTCTCATCCCCCTTTTTGAGAATTGGCATTATCACTTCCAATTGCCATTGTTTTGCCTTTCTAGAGATCCAGGCCACCTAGCACACATGAGTCAGCCAGAAAATATCTTCTCTTAACATCTCAAGACGAATTTCATCTTCCCCAGAGGCTCTGCCACATTTGAGCGCTTTAATTGCTCTCATAACGTCAGTCTCCAAGAGGTTAGTCAGTGCTCCTAGATGTACCTTGAGTACATCAGATGCTGTTGTGACCGGGTTTAGGAGATCAGTAAAGTATTCTCTCCACCTTCAAAGAGAAGAATCCTAGACAAGTTCTTGATAGCAGGCATGGAGGAAACTTATAATTATGCAGTCTGTGGATTGTTTGCCAGAATATTTTATAAGCTGATCTAAAGTTGGATTTCAGCTTAACCCCAAAGTCCTCTCAATTCTTAACATTGAACACTTTTACTGTCTCTACTGCAACTTTACATGCATGTTTGCATTGCATGTGCACAAAGGAAGACTTATTTCGAAGCCAAGCTTTGTAAACCTTCTTTGCTCAAAGGTATCTTTAACTACCTGATTAAACCAAGGTGTCCTCCTGCCACTCAGCACCACACCAAGCCACTTCTGCCCTCACCATTTAACAGGTGAAACAGAAACTGCAGATTTAAAAACTTTCCATCATAATTTTATGTAAAGACATATATTAAGTTATGTTCCAAATGCTATATTAATAATTGTTTCTACTGTTGGCACAAGGCCAGCAATTATCCCAGTGTATTACTGGTACTTTATTTTATCGACCCCGTAAGGATGAAAGGCAAAGTTAACCTCAGCGGGATTTGAATGCAGACCGTAAAGGGCCATAACTCTATGCTGCAAAGCATGGCGTCCACCCTCTACCGATACTGTCAATCCACTGCTATATTGATAATGAGAAAGTTAGTCATATTGAAAAACTCCTCTGAATTCTTTATTTTCAAAATTATTTGAAAATCATAGAGCAGTGTATTTCATTAGAAAGGTGATGATGAAAGCCTGCCTACATAGTATACTCTGCATGTGAGTGGAGTTAACCCTTTAGTATTCACATTACTCTATATATACTATTATATTTTCATGATAAATGCTTTATCTCACATAATATTGAATCTATGAGATTTTGAAAGTATTTATTTTGAGAACAATATCTTAACATCAGTTTGAGCGACCAGTTTCAGCCAGTTTCTACAGAAAAAGGTAGAGAATTCTGGCCGGTTTTGGCCGGTTTGAACATTAAAGGGTTAAACTGAAGTTGGTGGAGAAGTGCAAGTAGCTCGGGGCTGTTTTCATGAGTGGTGGAAAGCAGGAAACTGAATTAAATGCAAGAATTGCTGGAGCTGGTAGAGAGAGAGAGAGAGAGAGAGAAAAGAAGATTTTCTGGCACCTTTGGTCTTTTATTTATTATCCAGATATAATTATGGGAGTACTCAAGAATTACCTACATCCCACTAAACTAGTTAATTCATGTTAGGGGTTATCACTTGGAATCAAATTTAATTTCAAACAATTCATCATCATCATAATTTTACGTCCGCCTTTACCTGCTTGCAAGGGTGGGACAGGTCTTATTCAGCACAGCATCTCTCCACTCGTCACGGTCCCTCATCATCTCCACCGTGAGCTTCCATGATCTGAGGTCTGTTCTCACCACCTCCGCCCATGTTTTTCGTGGTCTACCTCTACCACGTCTTCCTTCAACTGGCAATTCCTGGCACTTCTTCACCCAACGGTCATCCTCCATGCGCATCACATGTCCATACCACCTCAGTCTCCTCTCCCGTACACTACAATTGTATCTATATATCATTATCAGTATCGGTAGAGGGTTGGGTGCCATGCTTTCTAGCACAGTTACGTCCCTTTACGGACTGAGTTCAAATCCCGCCGAGGTTAACTTTGCTTTTCATCCTTACGGGGTCGATAAAATAAAGTACCAGTAATACACTGGGATAATTGCTGGCCTTGTGCCAAAAGTAGAAACAATTATCATTATATCTATATATCATTATAGTTAAGGAGAAGGGCGGTGAATTGGCAGTATCGGTAGGGGGTCGAGCACCATGCTTTGACGCATAGAGTTACGGCCCTTGCCATTCTGAGTTCAAATCCCGCCGAGGTTGACTTTGCCTTTCATCCTTACGGGGTCGATAAAATAAAGTACCAGTAATACACTGGGTAATTGCTGGCCTTGTGCCTAAAGTAGAAACAATTATAGTTAAGGAGAGTATATCTGATTTTGTTATATGTTTTGAATAGTTCAGTAAAATTGACAATCTGGTAATTATCTGGAACCATGGGTACTAGAAAATTGGTGTTATTATACCTGTAACAAAATCCAGTTGTTTAGGGTTTAGTTCTTTAACCCTATAGCTTTTAAACCGGCCGTATCCAGTCAGAATTCTCTCACCTCTTTTTGTTCAAATCGGCCATAACCAGTAACTCATACTGGTTTTAGGGTATTGTTCTCAAAATAAATAGTATCGAAATGTCATAGATTCGATATTATATGAGATAAAGCCTTTACTGTGAAAATAGAATAGTAGATATAGAGTAATGTAAATGCTAAAGGGTTAATAATTGATTAGTCATGACTATTCTGCTAGCCTTGAGGTATGCTAATGATAGAAGACTCTCTTCTATTAATAGTTTTAATTTTTTATTTTCTATCTACTAGAAACTATAGTTTGACTTTTGTAAAAACTAATGATTTCTAATTTAGGTATAAGGCCAGCAATTTGTGGGAAGGGAAAAGTTGATTATATCAAACCTAGTATTTTGCTGGAACTTTATTTTACCGACCTCAGAAGGATGAAAGGAAAACTTTGACCCCAGCAGGATTTAAACTCAGAACATAAACAGCTGTAATTAAATGGCGCAAAGCATTTTGTCCGACACTAACCATTCTGCCAGTCAGCCACCTTACTGTTGTAAAATATGAGATGATGTTGCTGGGTGTAAAATGTTGTGAGGTGCTGTTAGCATATAACGCTGTGAATTAGCAGTTGTTAGAATGTCTTTTTAAATTTTTTGCAGTATCCCACCAAGGTTAACTTTGGCTCTCATCCCTTCAGGGTGAATAATATAAAATATTAGTTCAGTGTAATGGGTTGGCAAAATTGTTTTTTCAGCCCTTTATATTCAGAGTTTGTTTGTGATAACATAGGCGCCAAGGTGAAAAGCCTTTGCTTTTTTCTTGGACAATATCGGTGACATGGAGTAGGGAGACTTGCATGCATCGAAGATTAATCTTACATAAAAATCCTTCCCAAGGCCTCCACCTTGGTGAAGAACTTCCCATGTGCAGATCTCTGGTTACACAAGATGGAAGCTCTATATCTACCATATACAACCTGCTAGAAATAGCAGCAAAATCTGCCCCCAAAAGCTATCCTAATATCTTAAAAAAGAAAAGATACACTCGTTTACGTGGTCCTTGACAACCTCCCTCAAAAAAGACAGGATGGTTATGGCTAGAATACCTTTGATCATATGTTTGCTCTATCTAGGTTGACCTGACAATAACAATTATCAGAATAAGTTAGTTGTAGAGGAAATTATCAAAATAATCATATTTGAGGAGGGTTTCAATGAAACCAGCTGATAGTTAATATTTTCTATAGTTTAACAGGTTTTATAAATCAATGGATTATCATGATAATCTCAGAGATAATCTTTGAATTTAATCTTTAATCTAGTGTATCCCAGTTATATTCTGTTTTTCTTTGTAACTATCAGTGAAATTTACTGAGAGTTCAGGGTACATTTTTGTTAATATCTTATATAAAAATTAAAGATTTTGATATAAAGTAATTAGAAATCAGCGGATTGTTTAAATTGTATGTAGTGTTGTGGTGCTATATTAAATGGTGTTAGTGTTATATCAATTATCTGCCTTGATATATTATGTAAATTAGTTATAGTGTTATATAATTGTTTCTACATTTTTCAACCCCAGTGCTTACTGATACTTTATTTTATCAACCCCTTAAGAATGAAAGGCAAAGCTAACCATAGCAAAATTTAAAATCAGAACGTAAAGGGCCGTAATTCTATGCCACGAAGCATTTGGTCCGACACTCTGTAAATTAATTAGGTTGTGTGTTAGGGTTATGTGTGAGTTTGTGTAGTGGCACAGGAAATAAATCTGGTGCAATGGAAAATAATAAAAAAACAATTTAGTTGGCTATTTTGAAATGAAGATGTGGAGTGATGGTGTACAAGTGTAATATTAACCCTTTTATGACCATATCTTTAATGACATACACTGTACTTCAGTTAATTAATAAAGAATTTGGCGGGATTTACTAAGATTATTATTTCATTATCAATACAGTATTTATAGCACAATTTATCAAAATGTTCTTATATTAAATTGTGTTGGAAGATTGTAATTTAAGTAGAAACCTTTTAAAATGGGTAGTTTAATTTCAGAGAGCTAAGGGGTGTTTTGAGCATGTTAGTGGTTTTATTAAAAAACTCAGAGGCAGTTTGGTATCAAAAGGGTTAACACATACTATAGTATATTAGGGTTAGTATGTTATAGGAGAATTAGCAGAGTTGTTAGAGTGCCAGACAAAATTCCTGCAGTATTTATTCCAGCTCTCTGCATTCTGAGTTCAAATCCTGTCATGGTCAACTGTGCTTTTCATCCTTTTGAGGTTGAAATAAAGTACTAGTAAAATACTGAAGCCAATCTAACCGAGTTTTCCCTACCCCCAAAATTACTGGCATTTTGCCTATTTTAGAAACCACTATTAATGGTTGTATCCATTACCTTTCAAATAAATCACCAGTAAATTACTGGGTCAATTCTTCTTTTCCCACTTGCTGAAAGAAATTGGCAGTAGCTATACCTGGAAAAAGATGGACCATGCCAGATTTAAAATGTCCAAGACATGTGGTATATAAAGGAGAGGGGTGGGAGAGAAGGAAAAAGTCACAGTTAAGTCATTAGAGAAGTATATATATATATATATAGATTTTTTTTTTTACACAATGCATATATATATATATATGCATTGTGTAAAAAAAAATGTATACACACTTCAACACCATTCTAATAAATATTGCCTGTACAGGTAATCAAAGTGTGTATGCATTTTTAGGACACGCTGTGTGTGTGCGTGTGTATATATATATATAGATGGATAAAGAGAGAGAGGCAGTGAAGTCAACAGGTTAGTAAAGAGAGTGACAGTTAAGGCCAGGTTATAGTGCAGGTCAGATCTTCAAAAATTGTTGAGATATTCAAGGATTCAGGATAGATTGATTAATTTTTTTTCTATATTGTTGATTATTTAATGAGATAGATGTAGGAACAAGATAGCCTTAATAACTAGCATAGGTGTACATCATTAACTGGAAGAATGATTAAAGAGATTTCCTAATGCGCTATAAATTAAGGACGCCTCATGTTGTAGATCATCTTGTGAAAGTGACTGAAAAAGTCACAGAAAATTAGTCTGTGTTGTGAAGAGGTTGATGATAGGAAGGGCATTTATTAACACATAATAGGAAGAGCAAACATTAGTAAAGTGATTGATGAGTGCATCCACTAGTAAAGTACTAATGATAAGAAGGGGTCCATTGGTAAAGCCAAGGCTAGAAAAGAACAAAGCTAAACAATTTTTTTCTATTGTGTGGCAATTGATAAAGGATTGTGACTGGATGCGATATATATATATATTAATTGATATTCTTTATATTTTTTAATTGATATTTCTTAATTCATATATCCTTTTTCGTGATAGTTTTCTAAATACACTGATATATATATCAGTTTGTATAATTGTAGATAATATATTAGTCAATCAAATTAATATATATATATATATAATACAAAAGCGTATATGAACCAACATAATGTATGTATTAAGATAATTTGGTTAACGATTTCTAAGCGGTTTTAAATAGTATTTATTATTTTTTTTAAAGAAAAATATAATTCTGTTTTTTGTCTTCTATTCTACATTTCGTTTTATATATTTCTCAAAATAAATTCACTATTTGTTTTACAAGTAATTAGCAGCAAATCTATTGTCAAAAATTATTTTGATAAGGAAAAAGATAAATTTTAGTGGAGTATATGTCACATTCAAGTCATACACAAGCCGACTGAGAATTGTGAGAGGCTTTACTGCTTAAAACACTTCCGGGTGCGCAAACATGACGTCATATCATGCGCAATAGCAAAGGGGCGTTAAAAGGGACGCCATATTGATATATCCGTTTACAGAAAGTGACAAATATCATAGGGCAAAAAAATTGAAATAATCCTAGCCATCCGGCGACGTATCAACGAAATATAAATATAGAACGTATCTAGACTCTTCCAAAATTAATTTGTACTCTTTATTTTAACTTTTTGTCACTCTGAAGCGTATAAGGAGCCTTTTGTTTACAGCTAGTAATCCTTACGGGAAAACGTAGACGATGACGAAGGACGATGAGTATGATTATTTATTTAAAGGTAGGTGTAAGAAACCCCTCAATGTCCACTATTTATTTACTTGAAATTGTTATATTCTACTATCTTAAAATCCCTTTTATTAACGTTGATCGCTTTAAGCGTATTCTTGTGATTAGTATTTCATTTTTACCACCATCTCTCCGCCACCCTCACAAGACCTTGTTTTGACAACTAGACGAGGACTGTTTTTTATTTTATTTTCCTGATAATTATATTTTAACGTTAACTTAACACCACAAATGATTTTTAATGTCCTTTTAAAGCCATTTAAAAAAATATAAAGCTATATTCATTCTCTGACATTTCAGTTTTTTATTTGAAAAAAAAAAAAGACTTCATTGTCAAATGCATGTATGAAAGGAAGGTGTATATATACATTATATATATCTCTCTCTCTCTATATATATATATATTATATATATATATATAATGTGTGTGTATATATATATATATATATGTGGTGGTGGATTCATTCTTTGACAACTACACCTAATGTATGTTTTTTGTTAGCTTGTTTTAAAAGATCTCAATATTCCTAAATGCCATTATATTTGACTTATTACATTCCCCCGCCCTATCTATTTCTCTTATGATAAACTAAACTATTACAGCTTCATTCAAGCTCGTCCTCTCTTGTATTGTCAGCAGTTCTTTTCTCCCCAAAACCCACATTCCCATTTCTCCTGTGCTTCTTTCCTTCTTGTGAATTTGACCACTTTTCTCTGAAACTGCTGCTATACAGGATGTCGAAATAAGTAATACTTTATCCATTGGGATTATATATATACATACGTGAGGGTGTATATATATATACCCTCACGCGCAGACATCCATACGTTTGGATGTACTGACGGGAGAAATACATAAGCTTATATCTATATATCTATGTGTGTGTGTGTGTGTTCGAAGCTGATGATTCACTCCGTAGATACCCAGAGTTTCTCGAATAAACTACATATATTGTACTATTTTATCTTGTTTGTACAACCAAGCTCTTGTCAATCTGTGTATAATATATATGTATATATATTTATATATAATATGCCTGTGATTGATGTGGGCAGCTCCTTGACCTGCATGTATGTATAATACACTAGTTGGTGGTACTCCTATGCAAGCGAACACTACCATCATTTCATATACGATACGTTCACTTCTTCATGATGGCGATAATAATATTAATTTATTTCTCGCTTGTTCCTTCTGTAACGAGTACAGTGTGTGATGAATTTTGGATGTAATGGTTGGATCAATGACAGTAATTTCTGGAAAAAGCTTATCTTTTTTCCAGTCGAGGGACCCTTTTAAAAAAGATTCTATCATTCCTAGATGTTACGCCCGCTACAGATATCCCCTATTTTTTTTATGTCGAAGCCGATAATACGGCGACATCGACATCTCCCACCCTTTCTAATTTTCATGAAACTTACAAACGAAAATCTTGTCTTCTATATATCATCTAAATGTGCTTTTAAACAATCACTTAACAGCCATTAAAGAAATTATCTATATTCTCGAAGGGTGTGTCTGTCATGTCTTATATGTGTATGTCTCTGTGTACATATTACGAATGCATCCGTTTGCTTAACTTTTTCAACGTTTTTCACCATTAATAAATGCACATTTCTCTATCCCCGAGGTCTGTCATGAAATTTAATTCTACGCTATATGATGATGATATATATCAGTAACTAGGAGTCATTGTACTATCTATACCTTCAGTATATATGTGTGTGTGTGTGTGTCAGCAAAGACCAACCAATTTGTCTACTGGTATTTAATATATATTTTTTTTGTTAGTCTTCGAGAAAATTATATTCTCGATGCATTGTCATGGGTTATTGGGAAGACTATCGGTGACGAAATTAAAATAACTGATATATATTTTTAGATATAATATCGACATTTCGTTCCTCTTAAGCTCATATTTTCTAATGAATATGTGATGTAAATATGTGTGTATAATATATATTATATATATATATATATATATATAATACACACACACACACACACACACACACACACACACACACACATATGTGCCCGTCTAATGCAATTGGCTTAGAATAATTAACCATATCCCTCTGATCTAAAATTTTTCACTATTGTTGATTGATGAATGCCCTTGAAAATTCATAAACGTCCATCTCATTATTTCACCTATCTCCTCTTTGTAAACCTGATGCTGTATCTCCTTATACAATGAATCTATTTTCTTGCAAATCTAACCATGTCTATTTGATATAGACTTCGTCTTCAACGTGATATTCACATCCTTTCAATGTTTCTCCCCGGAGATGCCTTTTCAACATTCGTTCACGACAATCATTCGTTTTATTCAAACTTAGCCTTCTAATCTATTTTGTCTCTAACTTTGCCATATGAGGAAATTACATTGGAATTATTGAATTTATTTCATATCCGAAGTATGAAAGTGTTCTCCATCTTTGAACTGCTTAACTACGGTCGGGTGAATAAAAAAAAATCTTTTCACTTATATTAATTATTACAATAAATATACGATGGTTAGTAATTGTTTTCTCTTAGTTTACTCCCTCTCCTTTCTTTTCTCTTTCTTTAAATATCAACCTTTTGACCCGGCCTGGAAAAAAATTTAGGCAAATCTAGTTTTTCCTTTTTATATATGCCAGTTGAGATAAACTAGTTGTCATTAACTGTGATTACACACACACACATATCTATAATATATATATAGTATGTGTATGTGGCTAGCGAGCCGTATCAGCTCTACCCAGTTTCAAATGTCATAGTTGGTTTCTATGAGCCAACGAGGGGATCTCAAATGTCATAGTTGGTTTCTATGAGCCAACGAGGGGATCCTCTACGTGGCTTTTCTCATTATATATTATAGTCCTAGAAGGCGTTTGATGATATATCTACTGGAATAGGGTAGAATTCGTTAATACATACACACAATTATACATATCTGCTAAATGCCTTGAGATCACACTCATTCCTGTAACTCGACAAATTTGTGAGTTTTTGTTTTTGAAGATGATACCTCATTTGGGCTGAGGACACATGAACCGAGTTAGTGAATTGGATTCGATTTATCTGCCCTTAGGAAATGTATGAATGTCACATCTTAACATTTTTTGGTTAATTATACCTGGCCTTGTATCTGTATGAAAATAAATATAGCTAAGGTTCATCAGAACCTGCACAAATAGGGGGTTCGAATCGGACCTCGAGCTCGGTGTCTCCCGTGAGGAACTAACTACTTTGATGGTACTCTTCAGGGGATGAGGTGGCACGGTGTTTCCCGTGGATGCTTCGATGTTGCACTCTTTAGATTGGCGTATGATGAAATTGATTTTTGTTGTTGTTTAAACTTAAAATGATTCATACTCCACAAGTAAAAATACTACAGAGACAGTTTTTTTTTTATTACCGTTCAGATTAGTAAAATAATTGCTCACTATATGGAAACCAATTTAACTAAAACGGATTGACTGTTAAAGGCGTATCGCAAATTATAGTATATAAGTGGCACCGGTAGATAAGTCGCACGTTGATTTATTTATTTAATTTATTTTTTTTATATATATACTGCATTTGCAATATATTTTGAATCAAGGTTTTGGAGGCCCAGTTCCATTTAAAAAAAGAAGTATTTTCGTAGAAAAGAAGCAACTTATACACGAGTATATACGGTACGTCTTTGGAAAAAAGGATGGACCTTATAATTTCCTATTTAACTATCCTGTAATTTTGAGAGGGTGTGTTTCTACAAGAACTCATCATTAATAGTGCAGAAATTCGCGGTGAAGCGAACCTTCACTTGGTTACACATCACAGTTGGTGCAGTTTCACTTAGTCACTGGTTCCTGTCACTAAAGTAGGAACATTACTATTTTTTGTCCTCTTTACATCGAAGATATCGGGTTCATGAGAAAAAGAAAGGGTATACTATATATGAGTATATAGGACGTGCAAAACCGTCCAATTCAAAATATATGGTACAATGTAAATATTTGTAAAATGTATGTGCGCCTTATACATGAGTTTCTATATGAACGTCACTAATTCCAATAGTCTTTTCTACACACAGAAAAAAAAAACGGGTTTCATTATGTAAGAAACTTCTTTCTTTTCAGCTATGGTTAACAGTCCAAGACTGAATTGCAGTAAATTACAGGCTGTAAGCTTGTCTGTCCTCTATCGTAACGCTTTTGTTTGTAACAAACTAGTCATTTTGTCTTGTTAAGCATTGACATTCTCTAATTAACTTTAGCTTTTTGTCTCCTATCTATGAACACCTCTGTCCTTTGTCATACACTCGTGCAGTAAACCTTGCTCATCTCGCTTGTTTCAACTGATCTTTCTAATTAGACATCTTGTATGTATGTGTGTGTGTACGTAGTGGGGCTGAATACTTGAGATCGCTTTACAATCATTATGTCCCATGTTCGATCCCACTCCGTGTTATCTTGGGCAAATGTCATTTATTATAATTTCGTGTCGACCCAAGCTTTGATAGTAAAATGGAGTAGACTGAAACTGTTAGGAAGTCCGTCGGATGGACTGTACTTGTAATTCAAAGAGCTCAGCTTTGTTACACACTGCTATGTGGAATGCTCTGTCACTTACACGTTAATTTCATGAGCTGGCTGATTCATTGATAAAAGACGGTCTGCTGATGTATGTATATTTGGTCTGTCATTAGATTGAGGCGAGGGAGGACATGCTGGGACACTGACTCCTAGAATACAGCCATATTTTTTTATAGACCTTGGAAGGATGAAAACTCGAGACATGTATGTGTGTGTATTAATATATATAAAACTAATGTCGCTTAAAAAACAAACTATTAGCTTTCTCATTGTATTTCTGACCAATCTCTTATTTTTTAAAATCAATTTGATATAATAGCCAAGATGTGTTTCGTGTGTGTAAAATTATGTCCAGAAATTGCAAATGTTTCTTACCCCGTTATAAACTTGCTGTTGTCAGTAAGTTTATAGACACATTTAGGGCTGTGTATTTAGTCAGCCACTATTAATTTCACTGGAAATATTTCAAATATTTTACATTCACTAGATGACTAATAGATATGGAGTAGTGACGTTTTAAAATACTTAGTTTTCTTAACTTGCCTTGCGTTTTATAAAGTGTTTAGTCTAATTAATTATTTTATTTCACATTGCTCCAGTTTACTCAGTTGTAGAAATGAGATGATAGGGACTGGGGTCCATATCATTCCACTGCAAAGCGGTTGTGGAGGTGCCACGGCAAAAAAGCACCGAGCACTCACTGTAAATGAGGTTGGTGTTAGGAAGGGCATCCAGCTGTAGAAATCAAGCCAGAATCAGTTCTCGCCCCACCCTTGCAAGCAGGGAAAAGCGGATGTAAAATGGTGTTCACTCACCCGTGCGCTCTCTCTCTCTCATAAAATGTGATTAATTTTTTTTAACGATGGTTAATTTAAAACGTGTATGTATATTTAATCTATCAATATTTAGGATCGATTTTACAAGGCGGAAACCGTTCAATAGTGTTTGTACCTGTATATTCATTTATCTATCTGCCTACTATTATGTTTGGCAGTATCGGTAGAGGGTCGGACGCCATGCTTTCCAGCATAGTTATGTCCCTTTACGATCTGAGTTCAAATCCCGCCGAGGTTAACTTTGCCTTTCATCCTTACGGGGTCGATAAAATAAAGTACCAGTAATGCACTGGGTAATTGCTGGCCTTGTGCCTAAAGTAGAAACAATTATGTTTATAGCTAGCTAGTTATCCCGCCCCTGCTAGCTGGTTCTTCTGTAACTTAAAATTTACCTAGTCACACATTCTTATCACTTTTGTTTAATGTTCCGTATTGCCTTTAAGTAAAACAACACATCTTTTGGAATATTTTAAATAACTTTTCACATAATTACTCATATAAACACAATTTACGTTTAAGAAAAAAAAAAAAGTGGAAGACTCACTCAATCATTTGCACCCTCTAATAATTGTTGAAATAAGTCACTCACTTGCAGCGTTGCCACGTGTGATAGCAAGACTAATGCACTGGAAAAATCAAGCACCCTCATGGGGGGGCATTACCTGATATGTCACAATAAGAACCTCGTTGTCAGCGGCCTAACTCCCCTAAACGTCTTGAACTCCACAGGTTGAAGAAAATAGTTTGTCAATAATTTCTGTTAGAAATTTATTCAATTTGACTATGGGTGCAGTAACCCTCACCTTTTCTGCAGCATCCTAGATGTTGAAAGAGTAAGTCGCTCACCTTGGCGTCCCTTATTAATGACCACCGCATTTAGTGATTGACTAGAAGCAATATAGGGTCTGAAAGAACCCTTAGTGACAACCTCTTTAGTGCTGGTTTTACAATAAAATACATCCTGTAAGGTGGTTGGCATTAGGAAGGACATCCAGCCATAGAAACCATGCCAAATATAGAATGTAAAGAGCAAGATGAGTTGCTCTGATCAGTTTGGTCTCGGACTGTGGCAGCTTGTCTAACCAATATGCCATTATGGAAACTGGATGTAAAATCATGCTGATGCTTTGGGCTTTTTTTTTTTTTTTTTTTAATTTGCAATGTGTGAACTGACCAGTCTGTGAAATAACAGTAGGATGGAAATGGTTTGAATTTTTTGAAATATAATAATTGAAGAAATAAATCATGAGTCAGTGTTATAAATGAGAATGTCGCTTTTAAATGTCTGTGTTATATTTGTTTCTGTTAATTTATCCAAAAGGTAAATTATTGGATATGAGAAACATAATTCATGGTGTTCATTCATGTCCATGTAAGTTTACCAGAGAGTTTGAACAAAACATTCCATTTGAAATAAATATTTTAGAATTATGCAATTATTAAAAAAATTGTAAATCCAGTAAGCCTCAGTCATATACATAAGGGTGGTGTTCCAGCATGGTGCCAATGAGTGGTTGAAACTTAAGAGAATAGGTGCTATCTTGATTTTTATTTTCTAGAGCAGTGTCTCAGTGAATTCTAAGGAATCTTAGCTGGTCCTTATAAAATTTCTGATTCCATGTGATAGATGTCTCAAAATAAAGTTTACTTTTTTGTTTTTCACGAATACATTTTGTGTCATTTAACTATTAATGCCCTTTAATCACATGAATCTGTATTAGTAAGACCTTAAAATGTACCTTAAAACAACTCATTGAATCACACAAAAAACTTTAGTCTAATACAGCAAATGTTTACCACAATCTATCCACAAGTAAAGATATAAACATTTGAATTAACAAATCTGGGTTGTCCATAAGATATAGGAATGGATTACACAATTTTTGGAAAATCATGAAAATCATATGGGCTCAACGAAGTTTGGGAACCACTGCACTAAACTATAAATGTTGAAGTCTTTGTATATTGCTAATATATTAATTTAAAAAAAAAATATATAATAATGTTCTTTTTTTTTCGTTGTGTATGTAAAAAAATCATTTTAATTTTTCATGTAAATTTATCTATTCAAAATATTGACTATAGGATTGGCAGTGTGTGTGTCTGTATATAATATATATATATATGTATACGTACATGCACACTCTTTTATATATTTCGTTACTGTTGGAATTATACTAGCTTCAAAAACAAATTATTAATTTATCAAAATCTGGAATATTTTGCAATGCTATTTTAAATTTGAGTTAATTGAAGCTTTAGTATTGTGAGCTAGCTAACATTCTTGGTTGTGTCTGCAATTAATGGTTATTTCACATGCTTCTAGCCTGACTGTCTTTCCCCAAATAAACAGCAGAGCTACCGACAAAATGTGCAATCTAATTTAATGAAGAAATTACTGTTCACTGAAATACTTTTCACTATGACGGCCTGTTAAAATCATATGTTTAGTAAGACAGGTTGTTTCATAATCAATTGTTGATCTACTTATATATCTCCTTTCTTTGGTCCTTCATCTTCTGATAGTCATATGGATATCATCATGGCTAAACCTAACGAGACTCATCTCTCTGCATGTCTGATCTCAACTAATTTCTTCTAGGGAAGAAGATAAATTGACCCTATTACTTGACTGGTCCTTTATAAGCCCTAAGGGGATGAAAGACAAAGTTGACTTCAGACTTGTATGTGTATACTTATATTCATTGGACTAAAAATAGTTAAAATAGTTTGTCAAGTAACTAAGAATGTTTTCAAAATACTTGTTAGTGGCGGATGGTGAATGTAGATGTTAAGCTTACAGTTGGTATATTTTTGTTTTAATCTTAATGTAGCTAAGTAATAATTGTTTCTACTTTTGGCACAAGGCCAGCAATTATCCCAGTGCATTACTGGTACTTTATTTTATCGACCCCGTAAGGATGAAAGGCAAAGTTAACCTCAGCGGGATTTGAACTCGGAATGTAAAGAGCCGTAACTATATGCCGCAAAGCATAAAAGATTGCAGATAGACAGCCAGCCAGTAGTATAATAGCAAAAAGGAGGCATAGTTTGAGTTGATTGATGATAGACTTTAACTATGTAGAACTAACAACACCATTATTTGTATAACTGTCATCAGACAATACTTTTGATTGTTAATCTTCAGTTCTTTATCTTATCTACAGATAATTGTTTGAAGGCATGCATTTAGAATGTTTACCAAATAAAATTTGGTATCACAATCTGTCTGTTGATTCATATACTTGAGCTTTGCTTTCTGATTATCTTTTATCAAATCATATGTATACATCAAGCAGCATTTCTTATTTCCCCTTTCACAGTGAATTTTTATTATTAGGTGGTGGAATGGTAGAATCATAAGGGCGTTGGACAAAATACTTTGCAGTATTTGTTTTGAAATCTCAATTTATATCAGACATACTAAAATTCATACCGAAAAAGAGCCAGAACAAATACTGCAAACATATTCAACACTTCGATTTTGTCAAGTTTACTGCCTTAAAAAGAGAAATTATTTTCTAACATTAGCACAAGCCAACAAATATATATTAGTGAGGTAGTCAAATAAATTGATAGTAGATTACTATTAAAAGCGGTGAACTGTTGTAGGATTTGAAATTGGAATGTAATGAGATGTAAGTCTACTTGCAGTCTACTTTCATAATAGCAATGATTTAAAACTTTGCTACAAAACACAATTGTAGAAAGCAGGTGATTTTGATTGACATAACTGCTTAACTTGGGAATCTACAAATTGTAACTTGTTGAGATAGGTATTCTAAATTATGCATATTTGTATTTGTTTGGTTTATTTTTGCTAATGTTAAAGGGTTTAAAAGAAAGCATCTGTATTATTATTATAAATACTATGAAAGCTAAATGGAAATTAGATTATTTTCATTTAGTTTATTGTATGGTCTTTAGTGGAGCTGTTTAAACTCTTGCTAGCTAGGAAAATGGATGTTAATTGATGATGATCTTAGGTATATGGCAGTGAATTGACATTGTTAGAGCACTGGATGAAATGCCTTTATTTGTTCTGGCTCTGCATTCTAAGTTCAAATTCCATCAATATTAATTTAGCCTTTCATCTTTTCAATAGAGGCAGTAGATTGGCAGAATTGAGTCACACAGGATGCTTTGTGGTATCTGTTCTTGCTCTGTGTGTTCGGAGTTCAAATTCTGCCTCCTTTTATTGGAATAGCAGTGAAGCTTCTGTTGGGATTTGTAACTAGTAGATGGTATTTGACAATGGTAAAACCAATGGAAACATTTTCCTTAATCTGATAATTCATGTTGCTTTTCATTAGTAGATTGGGGACCCTATTATTAAAACACAAGAAACTTATACGATAATCCCCCCCCCCTCGGAGGCCAGGTAAAGCTACATAAATGTGAGCTGTAAACTCCCCCCCCCCCCAATAAATAAAATTGCTTTTATGGGTTTTTATATTGTAGAAATGCTAAGATGGATCTAAATTATAGAGCATACAGTGTAATTATCTTAGACAATACATCTTATTGCTTAAAATAGTTTTACATAGCTAAAAATAGGTAGCAATGTCATTGTAAGATTGAACAGTTGATAGTCAGACATGATTCCAACTCCATAGGCAAAATGTTGAAATATCTGGGGAAAAATGTTTTTTTTTTAAACTTTTGATTTACACTTGCTGTTAATTAATATAGCAGATTGGGAGAATCATTAGTATTGGAGGAAGTGTTTCTTTATGTTCTGTGGTAACTTTGCCTTTTATTCTTTCAGTATCAATAAAATAATTTGTCAGTTTAGTACCAGGATGATTTCAGTCTATTAACTTTTTATATAAAAAAACACAAATTTGTTAATTTAAATGTTTATAGTATCTTTACTGGTGAACAAATTGTGAAAATTTGCAGTAAATTCAAAGATGTAAATTTTTAATCTGATGCAGTCATTGTACTGTTTAACCCAGCATTGCATTACTCTATATTTACTATTGTATTTTCGCAGTAATGGCTTTATCTCACATAATGCCGAATCTGAGATTTTGATATTATTTATTTTGAGAACAATACCTTAACATTGGTATGAGCAGCCGGTTATGGCCAATTTGAACAGAAAGAGATGAGAGAATTCTGACCGGATATGGCCTGTTTAAATGCTAAAGGGTTAATGTTTCAAGAACGGTTTGCAAATGTGGCTTTAAGTGGTACAAGTTGTTAAAATAGCAGATGACCTATGGTTAATTTTTGCTTTTCATTTGGAGTTGATTTGACTGTTCTTCCTTTCAAAATTTCTGGCCCCCGTGCTTATGTAAGGGAAAAAGAGGGGTGGAGATGCTTGGGTGAGCAATGTTTTTTTTTTTTTGTGTGTGTAGTGGGGGAGGTGAGGAGGGTCATTGTTCAAAGTTACTAATGCAATTAACTTTGCCTTTCATCTTGTGTTCAGTGAAATATAACCAGTCATATTTTGGGGTCAGTTCAGTTAATTATACTTGTTTTCCTCAAAAGAATTGCCCTTCTTAATTGAAAGAAATGAATATGATGATAGTTGCCAAAGGCAGAGTCATTACAGTGTTAGTAAGCTTGTGTGTATTATTATTAAATGACTGTTGCTGAGGCTAACAGAAAACATAAGGCATGTAAAACTAACTTGAAAATTTACTTGGCTGCATTCCTGAAATGTTTTTCACTAGATCACCAGTTACTGCCATGTTACTACTTCAGGCAATGGGTTCCTTTACCACCCAATTAGACATTAAATTAGCTCTTTCACTTATATAGTACTTATGAATTATTATATATAGCCTTACACGAACAAATACTACAAATCCTTAATATCAAATCTCAATGTTTAAAAAAAATAGATTTGCAGATAAACATTTTAAGATAACGTGTGTGCATGTTTATAGTATATTAAAGGTGCTGTGCTGTCAGTGTGATATATTAGGGGTTTTGTGCACTTGGTGTAACACATTAAATAACCATAACACAAAATTAAACAAAGAAAGTTTTTGAATTGATAAAATTCAGTGATCTAGCAATTTTTTTTTTTACTAGAAATAATTTTGCAAACCATGTGTGTAGATTATTATTCTGGTTGGTATAATAATTCAGTTTGAAAAATGATTTCAAATAATTATTCTTTCAGTCATTAGCGAAGAATATTTGAAGATAATTTTTGTTTGAATTTCTGATATGGGGAATTATCATTGTTATAAGCTGATGTATTCTGACTAGTGAGTGTCCTCATCTTGGTTGTTGTATGCCAACCTTATTCAGGTGTTTGTCATATTCGGTAATGTTCTCAAGATTTTGAACAGATCACTTTATTCAATTTATAGGAGTAGATTGAGTTGTGAATAAAAGAAATTCTAATGAGTGTATTGTATGATGTAACATTTGATTTGTAACATGAATTTGGTGTGTGGAAACTGAGATATCTATTAGAATAGAAAAGAAAATATTAAGTAAACATATTAAGAATTCTAGGAATAGTACATTAAGAATGGTACATGACTCCATCATTGAAACATTTAGGTTAATGTTAGTGGAAGAGGTAGAAAATATTTTGAGAGGAGTTAGTATAAATGAAAGTTATTCATACAAAACAAACTGTTAAAACTTTTCACCCAGAGTCATTGTTTTCAGTGTAGAATTATTGCAGAAAAAGGAAATATAGATTTACCATTATTCAGTCAGGTATCAATTTTTCTATTAAAATTATAGTATAGAAATAATAGATAAAGGGTTGAAGAGATTTTCAAACTGTGTTAAAGTACATAAGTCATATTTAATCATCATTGTTTAATGTCCATTTTCCTTACTGGCAAGTATTAAACTGTGAAGTATATTTAAGATCTGACAACTGTGTACAATTAGACACATGACCAGTGACACGGGATATATTTAATTAATAAATTTTGTAAATTTCATGCCACTAACAAAACTTAATGTATCATGTAAAATTTCATTGTATCACCAACATGAAAAGTTTAGAAAGCTCATATTTAGATGATAACGGTAGAGGTTGGGACATCGAGGTTAAGATTATAGTTTAGTAGCAAGTTGGTGGATTATATGGTCAACTTGTAGGTTGTCTGATATTGGAGGAAGCTGAATTACTCAATGATAATTTTATTTTATGTCAATTTTTAATGATTGTTAGTTGAGATATTGATTCTTGAGCAGTTTCTCAGTTTTCTATTAATTAGTAAAGGAAATCTATCAAGAATTAAAATATATATAGAATTAACCCTTTCATTGCCATATTTCTAATGAAAGACTGCTTATAGTTTTCAAATGATTTTGAAAATAATAAAATATTAAGCTTGTTTTTGGAGCATACCTTAAAAGGAAAGTTTTTAGATATAAACATTTTATAGCAAATAGTACTGTATCATAGAACCAGGAGCAGTTCCAGGCAGAGTTCTGTATCAAAAGGGTTAATGCACTTGTATTTCATCTACTTTTGTACCCTAATTGTCAATCAATGGGTATTTGTTAGTAAATTGTTTAGCAGACAATAGAGGCCCTATTGAGAACAGGAGAGATAGTGAGCATTGTATTGAGTTAGATGAGTTTTCTAGCTAACTACACACTGACCTACAATCTTACAACATTTTATTTACTAAAGTAAATGTCTACAAGGTAGTTTAAGAAATAAAAAGAAATGTTACTTTGCGCTAGATTCAGAACATTGATTGTCAGATAAATCACTCTCTTTTATTAGGACATCACATCATCGCCCTTTGCACTGGCATTGTCAATCTGGTTTCTGAATACACAATAGATACAGTAATCATTTTGGGTTTGTTTTCTATCCCTGCTATGTTACTACTCTCCTAGACAGGCCAGTGTATCATGGCATGAACTTTCTTTTTGTAGCCAATTCATGACTGTTAAGCTAACAGTCTAATGACTTAATCAGACTCTCACAAGTCAGTTGATGACAAAACTAGTTTTCTAATGGAGGAAAAAGGGAATTAAAAGAAAACATATCCAAACCATGTCATTGATTTAGAATTCACCTTTCAGTGTTGGTTGGCTGGGTTTACTCGACTCTCCACCTCTAAACTTGTCACTGTATTCTTTTATAATTGGATATTTGAAGTAACATTTATAAGAACTATCCGCTATTCCTTTGCTGTTATTTAATTGTAAATTGAAGCATGTTCAGTTATTAACCATCATTTATCATGTGTTCATAGTATTGCTACAGATTATCAATATTATGTTGCATATGTTATCAACATGGTATGAACCTAAGCTATTATAGAGAATGGTTAGCTTTGGTACAAGGCAAAGTATGAAATAAGCTTATATACTTTACTTTAGGGTTTTGATAGAATGCATAGGTGTTGTATTAGCTTGTCTAAACTTGGGAGGGTGTGTGTGGGTGTCAAGTACAATATAGTACACATTTTATTAATGGATTGAAATCGGAGAAACTACAGGGTCGATAAAATAAAGTACCAGTAATGTACTGGGTAATTGCTGGCCTTGTGCCAAAAGTAGAAACAATTATATACACACACACATGGCTTAGTGGTTAGAGCATTGGCCTTGCAATCGAAAGGTTGTGAGTTCAATTCTCAGACCAGGTGATGTGTTGTTTCCTTGAGCAAGACGCTTTATTTCACATTGCTCCAGTTTACTCAGCTGTAGAAATGAGATGATAGGGACTGGGGTCCTTATCATTCCACTGTAAAGTGGTCGTGTAGGTGCCACAGCAAAAAAGCACCCAGCACTCACTGTAAATGAGGTTGGTGTTAGGAAGGGCATCCAGCTGTAGAAATCAAGCCAGAATCAGTTCCCGTCCCACCCTTGCAAGCAGGGAAAAGCGGACGTAAAATGAAATGATGATGATGATGACACGCCTACTTTTTGAAGCACCGTTTTACAACCAATTGCCCTTCCCAATACAAACCCTTTTCATAGCTTGTTGTGATGCACAGGGATATGGTGTTTTAGATTGGATACAGCTATATGCACTCTGTAGTCAAGATATGAGAACATTTTCCTACTAAACTGATACTGAAACCTAAATTAAATAAAAACATTCTAATGGACATTGCTCAGTTCATCATTTTAATCTTTTATTTATTGCAGCCATGTGAACTTGCACATTTCGACTTTTATAGTACATTATTTTAGTTTGACACACCTTGTGCTGTTCTCAACCTAGACATTCATAATGGCCAAATATTGCAAATGCCTTTGCATTTTGTCACGCTGAAGTATGGAAATTGAACTGTAGCACCACATTTGTCTAATGGAAACTTATTGTTATGACATTTTACTGATTAGTGGGAACATTCTGGTAGTTTTACACATTGCCTAAAACAACCTCAGTGATCTATAGAATATCTAAGATATGTGTACAGATAGATGATGATTGTATTTTAGATTTTTGCCTTCACATTTTAGGCATTCTATTAGAATATCTTAGTATCACACAATGGCATAGCATACAGTACCCCTATATACCTTATCTAAATCTTGTGTAGTTAAATGGATTATACTGAGTTTATTTGTATTGAGATATTGTATGTAATTGTGTTGTCTTGACTGAGCATATTTCACTGCCAAGCAGTTTTGTAATTATGCTGAGCTTATTTATATTGAGATGTTACAATTGTCTTCACTGAGCAGATTCCACTACCTAACAGCTTTTCACTCCTAACATATCCAACAATCTATCCTTTGTCTGTGAAGTTATTTTTTTATCAAATGTCATCTATGTATTTTGCTCTTATCATTAATTAGATCCCTTTACGATCTGAGTTCAAATCCCGCCGAGGTTGACTTTGCCTTTCATCCTTACGGGGTCGATAAAATAAAGTACCAGTAATGCACTGTATAATTGCTGGCCTTGTGCCTAAAGTAGAAATAATTAGATAATCTAACAAACAAAAACTTATACAGTTAAACTGCTATAGCATTTAATTCAGTTTAGTACAATTCAATTCACTGTGTTGCTGATTTGTCAACCTAGTTTTTGTATTTATCTCAGTTTCACCGTTAGTGAATTGGCAGAGATATTAGAGCATGTGGTCTTGTAGTAGTTCCAACTCTCTCTGCTCTGAACGCGAATTCTTTTGAGGTCAACATTGCCCTTCATCATTTCAGGGTTGATAAAGTAAAAGTCAAGAGGTGGAGAATTAGTGATATAGATTATTGAGCATGATATCATATGGTATCTTTTTGTGGCCTTTGAGTTAACTTGCAACACCACTGGTCTATTCGCTGACTTTAAAGAGTGCTACAAAGAGACATTTGGTGAGCTTCCTCAATTTCTGCCTACTAAATTCACTCACAAGATATTGGTTGGCCTGCAAGTGAACTTGTTAACCACACAGCTATGCCTGCACCCAATGTATACAACAAAATATTAGTATTTTGATGAATTGAAGATGTTAGTGGTGGGTGTGTTTTGAAAAGTATCACATATCTGCATTTCTGCTCTAATAAAACAATCTGAATTTACATTCAATATTAACCTAATTAGTCTTGTGTATTTTTGACTTCACCAAATGTTAATAATATGCCAATAATGGGGAATAATACTTTCCTCTATAATCTGATTAACTAAGCAAGTAACTCCTGCTCTTCCTACCCACCGTCATGTTTGATGGGCTTGCAGATTTTTTATTATTTCAATTCATTAATCCCCTTGTGTATGAGTATCACATTAGTTTCTGTATATGTATATCACTCTTTTAACTTGACAGTAGGGATGTACTTGTTTTCTCATTTCCAGTCCTCCATTATCATCACTCAATGCAATTATACCCATATTAGCACTTTTCTCTCTTAATAACTTGCTGCCATAAAGTGCAAATATAAAATGGCATAACATTATTGGCATTATCAGTTTTTCTATACTGGCATGGGTCAGATAAGATATTTTGGGAGCATGTTTTCTTTTTCTATGATGGGGTGCTTCTTCTTGGGGCCAACCCATAGATTTTTTTTTATATAGTATATCTACTGATGACATCTGTTGAACTGTAAGCCGTGGGACATAGTTTTATGTGGAACATAAACATCACTGCTTGATTTAAAGTGTTTTACAGACACATGCACATGCCTAAGCTTACTTAGTTTTCAGCCACCAAATTCATTCATAAGGTATTGGTCACCTCAAGACTACAGTAAAAGGCACTTGTCCAAAGTGTTATGTAATGGGATCAAATCAGAAACCACATGGTGGTATCTCCATCTTACCACAAAATATTGTAGCATCTTTTGACGGTCTTCTTTAAAATGTTGAACATTTTGTTAGCTAAACTTGGAATTCCATTAACATGTCTGTTAGTGATCTGAAATTTTGCTTGTGCTACAGATGAAACAAATCTGCATAAATTAAAACGTTCATAGAATTCATTGAAACTAGTTGTTGCTATTTACTACTAGATTACTATATAAGGATTCTACATGACACATGACAATACCAACTCAAATTTAGCCTTGAAAACTATTCTCTGAAAAGCTAACTTTAGCTGAAATCACTCAGTACAAAAATAAATGAGATAACCATGATTCTTTCTCCAAATACACTATTAAAAAAAAATAATTTTTGTATGAACTAATTTTTGTTATGTACTTTAAATTTGCATGTATATATAAAAAAAAACATTAGGGGGCAATCTTCAACTCTATTATTATCATTGTGTGTGTGTATATATATTGTGTGTGTGTGTGTGTGTGTGTGTGTGTGTGTGTGTGTGTGTGTGTGTGTGTGTGTGTGGCTAACTTTATAAGGTATTTCATGTTAAGTGTTTTAATGATAGGGTCCAATAATAAATGAAGCATTTTGCGCAAGAACATGTTACCTGGTCCAGGAAGCAAATTCATGACCTTTCAAACACCTTAACCACAAGATCATGCAAACCCCCTCACACACACACAGTGTGGGCTATAATTAGCTTACTGATAATAAACAAACCTAAGAATTTAAGTGCTTGCAAATAGACCATTTTGAAAATTTAATATCGCTATGCCCCCCCCTCGTGCTCGTGTTTCTTAATAGTAAGCTAATTATGGCCCACCCAATATTTTATCTGTATTTTAATAAGGTGATTAAAATGTTTTCATTATAATTAAAAGAAAACAGTTGCTATTGAATTCTATTGTATAACACGATTAAAAGAAATGCAGACCTAATGTTTTTTTTTTATTTTTATTTATAAGCTACAATTTCAATCTAATAAATGGTTTATGACATGATTGAAATGGTTTGTATCTACAAGAATTTTTAAAAGCAAAATGTGTCGGCAAAGTTTTGTATTTAACCCTTTTGTTACCACATTTCTAATGAAAGACACTGCCTTTGGTTTTCAAATCATTTTGAAAATAAAAATAAGTTTGGAGGGATTTAGTAATATATCTGACTTTGTCAATATTAAGCTGATGTTAAAAACTAAAGATTCTTGCATAGAATTATGATGGATGGTTTTTATTTAAAGTTTAGTATCATAGAAACAGGTGGTTTCAGGTATTATGGTATCAAAAAGGTCAATCAATAATGAGTTAATACTTATAACTGCACTTCATTGGATGTCATCACCAGTTTTACTTTTGCTATTCTATGCTGACATGGGTTAGATGACACGTTGTGAGGTAGAATTCTATGGATTGATGCTCTTACTGATGCTAATCCTTGATTTTTCTTTTTGCTTTTAAGTACATTACAGAACTTCATATATCTCACTGCTGAGGTGCAGGACTTATGTTTATGTGGGACATGAACAAATATCTCTAGCTCTGCTCGTAATATAAATGTGGATATGACATACACACATACATAGGTACCCACTCAGTTATATCCAATAATTGTAATTAATGGTGGTGCTAATTGTGATCCGAATTAACTATTATTTTGAACATATTTTCATTGAGACTTTCATTTTGATTAGATTCTCAAAAAAATAAATTTAAAATGCATGACCATTCTGATATGAGATGGAACTTTTGAAAATGAAACATTGTTGCTTGGTCTTGGTTTTCACGGCAGATGAGGCCATGTTTTCTTCATTCAGAAACCATCCCGTAACAATCTGATTAAGATACATTGCCTAAAGCTGAAGAGTCCTCTCAACCCTAGACAATGTTGGGTTGAGGAGACCTTTTAGTTATGCTGGGGATATAACAATCTGTCTTATTGGTTCCACAATAAAACACACTGATGTGCTTTGTGGTTGGTGTTAGGAAGGGCATCCAGTCATAGAAACCATGCCAAAAATGGAGTGTTTGAGTGAAATGTGGTCTTTCAACCCTTCTAGGAGGTAAATGACTGTGAATAAGAATTGACTTTGACTATAATGATCCATCCAACTAATGCCAGCATAGAAAGTGGATGTAAAATAATGATGTTCTAAATTAATTGGATTCATAATTGAATTATTACCAAGAACAACTCATTTGATAGGGGGTAAAAATATATGAAAGGAGTGATAATTAGTGAAGCTGGAGTGATTGAGTGGATAAGGGGTATGCAGGTCACAAAGCAATTTGATACATTGGGAGAATACCTTCCTTTATCTAACTGTAGACAATAATCTTCTGAGAATGCTATTTGACAGATAGGTATCTTACCTAGGAGAGATTGGATTTCAGTTTTATACTTCTTAACCCTTTCATTACCATATTTCTAGTGAAAGACACTGCCTATGATTTTGAAACCATTTTGAAAATAATCAAGAATTTAGAGGGATTTTGTAGTATAACTTTCTTATTATTAAGCTGGTGTTTGGAACATAACTTTACAAAGGTTCTTATATAAAATCATTATGGGAGGTTTTTAGATAAATATAAAGACTTTAGAATAGATAGTTAGGTATTGAAAAACCAGACATTGATTCAAGCAGTTTAGTATTATAGAACCAGTAGTTTCAGGTGTTTAGGTATAAAAAGGGTTAATATGGAGCTAAATAGTAATTGTTCCTCTGAATCATGGTATGTGGAAGAGTTAGGATTGAACATTTATTTGTCAAGATCAAATGATTCAATAACTATAATTTGGCCCCCAAAATTCATTTGATTTGAAATTGTTGTGAAGGAAATAGTATTTAAATTGGATAAATGAGTGTTAAATTAAGATTAACTCCAGATCAACCTTAATTAAGCACACCTGATTGAAGGCATTTCACACATGACCAACTATGTGTCTGCGTCTAAAAAGACTACATTGTTCAACAAGACCTTTTCTTATGGTGGTAGGGTGTGATTCAGGTGGTTTACTTGATATTTTTAGCAAGTTGAGTGACCACATAGAAACTCTTTTGGAGGGTAGTATTAAGTAGACAAATGAAAAAGATGACAGGGTGCATCAGTTTTTTTTATAGATTTGTATGAATTTAGAAAGACACATAGCACATCAAAGAAATGCTATATTTAGATAGAAATTGGTACAAATAGTATTTACAGTACATTTATATCTATTACATGCTTCAATGACTGCTTCAATATGAAGTATTGACATGCCCAAATCAGATGACATTTATCAATATTGGAGATTGTGCTGATAATGGTGGACTTGAGAAATTCTATAGTGTTGTGAGGGTGATAATTGACCTCTCTTTCAACTCCACCCCATACGTAATAGTCCAGGGGATACAGGTCTGGTGAGCTATGAGGCCATGTGCCTGGAAGAATATGGTCATGGCAATTGCCATGCATTCATGTTAGTATCGTTCTGACCTTATGGGAGGGTACAATCTTGTTGGAAGATGGCCTCTGTGGATGATCTTCTGTTGCTTACCCTGTCAATCCAGGGTTTCACAACTGTCTCCAACACCTTTGTAGACTGCATCATTGTCTGTTTAGCCCTAAGAAAAAAAATGAGGAGGCACAGCATCTCTCTCATTGCTGACGACACCCAAAACCATCACAGTCACTGGAAATTTAGTGTGCATGGCCGTTAGAACTTCAGTTGGGTCTATGCATAGTTATCATTCCTTCGGTTTACCTTTTGGTAGCTAATATCCTGTATTTGTTGACAATGAATTCATTTTAGACTACTTCGATTTCTCTAGTGAGCTCTGTAATAAAATTAGATATATAAATTCATATACTACACAAACTTTTGAATTTTTTTAAAATAAAACCTTTATGGGAGGGGGGGATACATATAAGTGTTTTACATCATCACTGTTTTACATGCTTGCATGGGTTAGACTGAGCATAATCTGAGGTTAGACAGGTGAGATGACTGTCTGCTAATGTGTTCCATTTTGGCATGGTTTCTACAGCTTGATGCCATTTCTAATGCCAGGGTTTTCAAGGTGTGCACTGTATGCATGTTATTGTGACACTGCCACTATTTTCAATGTTATGGCTCAGAGGGCAGTGATAGAGTAGGGTAGAGTAGGCTATGTTTTGCTTGCTGAGGGAGAGGTGGCCTTATGAGTGAGTGATGTCTGATTGTGTGTATATGCATATTTATTAATTTATATATATATATATATATATATACACGTATGTATACAAGGTTTATTCCAAAAGTAAGGGTACTGATGCTTTATTTAAAAGTATATTAGACATACATAAAATTACGACCTTTGGGAAGTCACGGTAGTTCCAACATTTTTTCCATTGATTGTAGCAGTACCGAAGGTCAATATCTATGAGTGTCTTTAGCTTATTAGTTACAATTTTTTGCATGTTTTCCAGTCCCCAAATGATGACCCTTCAACTTCGATTTCAACTTAGGGAAGAGATAGAAATCACATGCTGCTAGATCTGGGTTGTAGGGAGGATGTGGAAGAGTGGGAATATTTTTCTTCGCCACAAATTCCTCTAAATGAAAATGCTTTCTGAGTAGGTGCATTATCGTGGTGCAGTACCCAATCTTTTGCAATGTCCTTTCGAACATGCTGGACTTGTTTTTCCAAGACATCTTTGTAGGTGCAATAAACTGTCTGTCCTGGAAGTAATTCTTTGTGAGCAATACCATGGTTGTCGAAAAAAAAAAAAAAAAAAAAATCATTTTCATCCTGAATGTGCTCATGGGTGCTTTCTTCGGATGAGAATTTTTCTTGTGCTGTCTTGTCTATGGATTGTACATGAACACCCATGATTCATCTGTTATTACTTTATCCAAGAAATTTGGCTCAATTTCGAGTCTTTCTAGCAAATCCTGACAAACTTTCCAACCAATTCACTTTTTGCTCCACAGACAAGTGTTTGGCCACTTGTTTTGCACAATTTTTTTGTATGTACAAATAGTCTGTATTGGATGATAAACACGTCTTCTATGAGGGTTCAATAAGATTCGAAAATCAAAGATGTTTATCATTTTTTTTTTAATATACGGGGAAATTCGTATTTTCTGGCAGGTTTACATGCCTACATATTAGATATGTGTATATATTTATACATGTTGGTGCAGTCTTGGTTACACACTCACTATTTATACAGGTATTACTTTAGTGTGTGTGTGTATATACATATGTAAGCATTGTACTCGATATATACTTGAATGTACTTTGACTATTTATTTTAATGCTGAAATAACGTATTGTATGAGATATTCTTAGAGGAGTAAACAATTCTTCAATACAAACAATTAAAATATATTTTGTCTCCACTCCCCAATGAAGCAAATAAATAGATTCTTTTCGATCCTTCCAATACAAATAATCCCATTGAGATTAGTATACACTGTTATGTCAGTATATTCTGTTATGTCTAACATATATTTTTTTTATTGATCTTTATCAAGCTATTGAAGATCAATTTGTAATATGACCACTGTCTGTGGATGTATGTTTAGTCTACATTCGACTTACTGATTCAATCTTCTTTCTTGAATATTATACATGAAACGCTTTCATTAGTAAATATCATTTCATCAACTTTCACTGTTTCACATTTGTTGTCATTGTCAGCAATTTCATCTGTTAATTTCTTCAGGAAAGACAGACAAAAATTGAATTCCTTGAAGCTGTTGGATTCTATGGATGTCTGATGATAAACTAGATAGGTATGGTGAGGAGGATTGAGAAACTTCTGGACACCTGCCAATGTTAATGTTTCATCTTTCCCAGCTCAAAATCAATGCCAGTTGCATACTGAATTTTGTGCGAGAGTGAAACACTTGACCCTATCTGGTTTGTTTAGCTTGAGGGTCAGGTAGTGTGTATGTTGATCTTTTAGTGTGTCGTATACTTGATTGTCATAGGTCTTGATCTTTTGATGTACCACAAAGGTCAGTTAGCATGCCTGTTTATCTGTCAGTGTGCCATTGGTCAACTAGTTTGTCTTGATCTGTGTGTTGTGCCATGGGTCGGCTAGTATGTCTGTTGATCTGACAATATGCCACATTGTATTTTGGTAAATCAGATCTAGGTAACACAACAACTATTGATAAAAAATAAGTGCCATGAATACATTTTCTGTTGATGCTAAGTTTGAGGTGTATCAATGTATAATTACTCCAATGCTTAACACAGAGTAGATCATTTTAAATAAAGGAACATTACTATAAATCATGTATCCGGAATTAATAGTATTCTAGAAAAGCTATTTAGACATAAAATACTAAAGTTGTCTTTCTTAGTGTTTGCTACTGTCATTTAGCATTCCTTTTATATCTATTGTTATTTCCTGAACTCAGTTATGCAACAGAACAAGCTCACTTCATTTTGCAACCTGTGTACATGTTCATTCTTTGCTACTATGCTGTATCACACTTTGAAAACAAGTGTTATAAAATCTACCTGTCACTCAGAGAATCTTTTTGTTGCCTGTAGGGCTACTGTGCTTTAAAAAAACCTACTTCCATTGCAATACTTCTAGTGAACCTTTTGAAAATATTCATTTTATGGATGCTCTTCCTATTAACTAACTGCTCCTCTACATCTACTGCACACAGTACTGTCAGTCTGCCTGTGATCCCACTGCAACTTGTGCATTGGGGTTTGTACATAGAAGATCAGATGAGAGAACTGCCACTAGTCTTTATAGTCATCTTTTTCATTGTTATTCTTTATTAAAGAATAATGGTTGGCGATGGGGAATAAGTAGTTGTAACATTTTGGTGGTATCGAATTAGTAGTTGTGGCACACATCTGGAGAACAGCTGAATTAAATCTGACCTGCTGGATACAATGACTGATATGTCAAAGGAATATTGAAGAAATAGGTTAAATCTAAGAATGTCGGGCTGGAATGTAATAATAGTGATCCTGTTGATTTGGGTGGTAGTAGTAGCAATGAATAATGCACACTATAATAAAAGCAAATGGACCTCTATCAGTTTCAACTATGTATTCCAGAAGATTAAATTAACCTGTAAATGGCTGAGTATTCCAGACATGTACATAGCATGTGACAAGGCTGGTTGGTTTAATTACAAGTGTAGTCCATCCGACTAGCGTTAAAAGTTTGTCAAACTAATTCCTCTCTCAAAACTAAGCAAACTTAAGGTTATGGTAAAGACACTTGCTAAAGATGCCATGCAGTAGGAGCAAACCTGGTACCTCATGATTGCAAATTGTACTTTTTAACCATTCAGTCACATGCTGTGTTTACAATGCAAACCTTTAAGTAAACTACTGTGAATTGCAGATTGTATGTGAATAGGCAAACTAAGGAAGATATGTAGAAAAGGCAATTAGACAGAACTGCAAAACAACTCATTCAAGAATTAGCAATTCTTTATGATAATCTTAGTATTGAGCATGTTTAATACTGCTAACAAAGCCATCAAATTGTAAACTTTTGTAGTTCTTAAAGCATATCTAGCAAACCAGATACCATGTCTTGCTGATTTCATTGATTGAGATAAATGTCATTTGAACTTGCTGAATATTTCCTTGATGTCAAATATGTTCCGGTTTGAAAGTCATATCAGTTATAAAATTTTAACCAAGATGAATTTAGAAAAATAATGAGAAAATATTCTAAATTTTGATAATGTAAGAAAATAGTACTAAACAAGGGTGCATCTAAATAAGAATAGATGTCTGTCACAGTAGGTCAGTATAGAAAATAGTCAAAAAATGGAGTAGAAAATGTTAACATAACCCTTTCATGACCATATTTCTAATGAAAGACTGCCTATGTCTTTCAAATTATTTTGAAAATAGTAAAAAATTTGAAGGATTTAATAATATAACTTTCTCATTATTAAGATGTTTGGAACAGCATTTATATTACTTTATATTTACTATTATGTTTTCACAAAGGCTTTCTCACATAATATCGAATTGAGATTTTGATGGTTTATTTTGAGAACAATACGTTAATATCAGTATGAGTGGCTGGTTGCATCCGGTTTAAACCGAAAGAGGTGAGATGATTCTGGCTGGATACAGCTGGTTTAAATGCTAAAGGGTTAATGGTTCTTATATAAAATTATGAAGTTTTTAGTTTTTTTTTTTTTAGAAAACTGTAAACACTTTAACCCTTTAGCATTTACATTATTCTATATTTACTTTTTACTTTCACAGTAAAGGCTTTATCTAACATAATTATTTCACATAATATTGAATCCATGAGATTTTGATGTTATATATTTTGAGAACAATACCTTAATGTAGGTATGACTGGTCAGTTACAGCTAGTTTGAACAGAAAGAGGTGAGAGTTCTGGCCAGATACGGCCAGTTTAAATGCTAAAGGGTTAAAATAATGTAGAAAATAGGCCAGTTTCAGGTGGCATCAAAATTTAATAGGTAAAAGGGGATAAGTGTATATAGTGGATGACAGAATTGGACAAAATAATTTGTAGTATAAATTTGTATCCCTTTGTACTATCCAAGTTTGTACCAACAGAAAACTGGATCTGTGTAACTGATATTATTTTTCAGTGATCTGTGGCCACATTGCAATGACAGACACCAATAAAATAATTGTGTGTGTGTGTGTTTGTTTTCTCCCCATGGGTTAGATGCCAGATTCAGCTTCTTGAGATCAGCTTTATTCCTATGTCTGTCTTGACCTTCCTTTGGATGGCCTGGCACTTTACCCAACTACCATCTTCTATGCATATCAAATTTTTGTCTCGGTTCAGCCTTTTCTTTTGCAAAAACTACATCTGATATAGTTCACTCCAGATTTTCTTTCTGCTAAATTGTTCTGTTGTTTATGTACATTCTGCATCAACTCCATATTCAATGTCCATGTCATATTGCATTACACACACACACACACACACACACACACACACCACACATGCGTGCACGCGCACACTTTTTTTTTTTTTTTACCAGCCACTGTTACTCTGGCTATTATGCACATAGAACACCCTCTATCATTGCTAATTAGGTCACCTATAAACTACTTCTAGGAAATCCTCCAAGTATTTAATTATTCCAGGGTTACACTTATAAGAATAAGTCCTTGTCAGTCAGCCTGAATTTCATAACTTGGCCATCTCTTGTCCTTGTAGCCGTTGATAATGTTAGTATTATGCTAGCACCATGTTAGTACTATACTAGCACCATGTTAGTACTATACCAGCCATTGGGAAAATCCCTCTTCTGATTGACTATGCAAGTAACTAGCATTTGTCCAGATATTTTCAGTATCTCTGCAACTATCCCTGATGGTCCAGTTACTCTCTCTCTCTCTCTCTCTCTCTCTCTCTCTCTCTCTCTCTCTCTCTCTCTCTCTCTCTCTCTCTCGTCAGTAATCAACATAAACTATAGGGTTTCCCTTATGCAAACCATTAATTTATCAAAACTCATATTTCCCAGATTGTATGATTATTCATATATCTGATATAGGGCATTTCAATCCTGGGCTCCAAAAATTAAATATGCGTCTATGCCATTGTCGTAATAATTGACGACACAGGTCCACTACTATCAATATAATCTTAATGATATGGTGAAAATATTTACTGAGTTCTTTCTGTACTAAGATCTGTTTACAGGTTTAAACTGGTATTTTCATTTTCTAGTCAATTTGAATTACAAAAGACCTTAAAAGTAACCTCAGTGTTACAGAAAGGTGTTTGAGATGTTACGATGTTCATGCCCATCTGCTTAAACAAGTAAAGTGAAACTGTTTCAAACTGTGAATCTAAACTAGGTCAGAAGATTGATTTATCGATAATCAATATTTAGATAGCTTGTGTTGAGTAACAGTCAATAAGAAAGAAAAAAGTTTGTAAGATGGCAGACTATCTGGTTTAGCCTCTTTGCCTGTGGCTTTCTCTCTAAAGTAGGAATGTTGATCTCTATTCTAGTGGTAAATTTCCTTCTGTAACAATGAACCACTCTAACAATGACAATATTGAATTCTATATTTTTTCTTTCATTTGCCAAATATTCTTTTGACTATTGGGAATGTCTTAGGAATGTACCTTTTAGAAGGTAAAGTTATGTTTTGTTTGTTTTAGATAACCTTAATGGTACAAACATGTAAGATCCAAAGAGAGCATGTGGCATTGTATATTTAATGTATTGTATATAGATACTGAATATATTGTATATACTGGTATATGTGTTACTTTTTAGCATTGTTATTTACTAATTCTAGTTGGGAGCCAAGTTCAATAGATAAGTAGAATTTGGGTTTTTGCAGCCCACATATGACATACACAATCCCTTTTGCCCTGAACTGCATCAGTTTGTAAATTTCTCTGGTGTTCATACTGACATTGACCTACAGAAGTTGAATCCAAATATCAGCTATATCAGTCTAGGGAGTAGCTGTAGAGGTCTTAGCTTTTACCCCACCCCACCTATAATTAAATAATTAAAAAGATCTGATGATACATTGCAGACATTTTGCACACAGAAAATAAAATCAAAATTACAAAATAATTGGTTTTGTTCAAATCTGTTCTTTGTTCTATTGTTAAGCATTTGAAATTTCCAATCTGAGGCTAAAATTGATATTCCTACAAAAAATTTAACGTTTAACGTCCATCTTCCACGCTAGCATTATATTTCATAGTTTTATATATTTATATATTTCATAGTTTTATATATTTATATATTTCATAGTTTTATATATTTATATATTTCATAGTTTTATATATTTATATATTTCATAGTTTTATATATTTATATATTTCATAGCTTTATATATTTATATATTTCATAGCTTTATATATTTATATATTTCATAGCTTTATATATTTATATATTTCATAGCTTTTTATATTTATATATTTCATAGCTTTATATTTCATAGTTTCATATATTTATAACTTTACATATTATATAGCTGCATATGATCTATTACATAACTGAAAGCTTAGGTGGTATAGTTAATAGCTATTTAGGTAGTCTATAGTTCAAATGTTGTCATCAGTACTATATTGTGTACAAGGCCAAAATACTTAACTCTCATTGACTAAGTCTACCTTGGTAGATTGTAGAGAATAAGATTCACTATTACACCAAACAACCAGGCTAGATTTCTCTCATCTACTTAAATCTAGTGAAACCAGAGAGAAGAACTGACCCATACCTTCCTCTTTCATAGACTGTTTAACTCTCTTGTGACCATATTTCTTCTAACAGGAATATACTGCCTTTGTCTTTTAATTATCCAATAATAAACAATTATGTGAGGCTAGGTAAAAGACAAATATTTAACTACTGAAATCTAATATTGTTGATATTGTTGAATGAGATTTCAATTCAAGATTTACATTTGAACATTTTAATAGAAGCAATTTCAGGTAGGCTGATACTAAAAGGGTTAAACTGTAATTAGTAACTAAAGCAACTAAGCTAAAAGTTCATAACAAATGACATGTACAGATTAATTGCAGTTGTCTGATGCTAGTATCAAGACATAGCTCAATGATTTAGCAGAAAATATCTAAAAAGCAGGTTTGTTAATTCAAATGTTTATAGCATCTTTACTAGTGGATAGGGTGTAAAAATTTACATTATCAAATAGATCAACTAGATTGCAGACCTCACTTGCTTACCAAGTGGGGTGGATCTTATCAATTCAGGCCAAAGAAACTGTTTCCATTGGTCTCTTTATTGCTGATACTATCTACTGGTCGCAACTCTTTGCAGAAAAGGCAACATGAACTAAAGTGACTTGCTAAAGGACATAAAGCATTGCCTGGTCTGGGAATCAAATTTGCAACCACGAGATTGAGAATCCAATTCTCTAATCACTAAACCATGCATCTTTGCTATTATCATTAAGGTGTATGTCTAGAGATGAGGTATTCTATAGAATACAGATTCTTATATACACACAAGTGTATAAGAACAAATAACAGATAAAAGATTAAAAAAATAAATAAAAATTGAGAGGGGAAGAAATAAAGGACAGGAGACAGAATGGGGATGATGATACGAGAATGACACATAAGGGTAGGGCATAATACCCTAAAAACCATTAATCTGGATACCTAAATATGGAATGTTGCGTGATGGGGTCCCGGCGGACAGGATGGAGAAGGCGTTCCCGCGGAGGACGGCAAGGGAGAAGCGCTGGAAAAGCCACTCCAACTCGCGGGGTTCACACCTGCGGCTGCCCAGCTCAGCACCTATGGGGCCGAGAACACCAGAAGTCTCCACTGCCAGGAGTACAATCGCAAACCTGTCGGAGCGACTGGTATTTGAGGAGCTTGGCCTCCTCAGCCCGACGTGCAGCAGAACCTGAGTTAGTTGCAGACTGCACCAGGTTGCGGCTGCAGAAAGTGTCGGTGCAAGTAGCATCCCAGACGAGGGGTTTGCCACTGCGGAACGGGAAGATGGTCATGCCATCTGGCCTTTTGCCGTCCCCTCGGTCCAGCCCCACTGGCTCGAGCTGGGAAGGGAAGCCCGCAGCGTTCCAAGCCATGCTTTATGACCTAGTTGAGGGCAGCATGGCATGGAAGGTGGCCGGCACTGTGGCGACAGGAAAGCGGGTGAAAGCCAAAAGACTCCACGGCGGATCTGCAGCAACATTGGTGTGGCTCGCAGGTCCGGAGGCCGAGCCTCAAGGAAACGCCAATGCGCAGGCTATTGTTGTCTAGCTGCGTGCCAGTGGAGAAGGAGGGCAGGGCATGGAGCCAGGCACCACTGGGGTTTGGAGGCCGCACAAAAGCAGGCAAGGCGGTGCTGGTCGAGCTGGTACGTGAGCCTGTCTGAGGCCAGGCTGCACTGGATGGCATCCCAAATACTTTGGGGGGACTTGACGTCAACAGGGGGAGAAGGAAGAGGGACGTCTACTGAGCTAAGTCCCAGCCGGTCCCATGTCTCACAGGCGCCTCACATTCTCTGAACACAGAGGGTTCTATTGTTTTGAAGAACCCTGCTGACGAGGACGCGGCACGAGGTTACCGACGAAAGATACGCCTGCAAAGCCAGTGAGACCGGAGGCCAAGGCCGCCATACCTGACAGGTAAAGTGGCCTGTTGCCATCCAATGTCGTCAAACTTGACATTGCATATCTCCTCGGCTGCTGCTCGGATACAAGTATCGAGGTCAGCGAGGAGAGATGTGTGGGTGTAGCATGGAGCGCTGCGTAGACACTAACTTTTAATATGTTGCAGTCATAATGCTGTTTTGTAGTTTCTAAGAATGTCTTGCTAATGTGATCTCGTGTGGTGCAGGACATTAATAATTATTCTATAAATATCGGCATGATATACTCTTTTGCTTGCTCTTTAAAAAATTTTCTTATAAATTATAATTGCTTTCTTTTTCTTTTAAAGTTGTATTGATTGGTGACTCTGGTGTTGGGAAGAGTAACCTATTATCGAGGTTTACTCGAAATGAATTCAATTTGGAAAGTAAAAGTACCATCGGCGTAGAATTTGCCACTAGGTGAGTTTTCAGCTTTTTTTACTTTTAGTTAACTTATTTTGTCAACACATTACACTTTGGTTTTTTTTTTTTTTTGACCACATTTCTAATGAAACACACTGCCAATGGTTTTCAATTGATTTTGAAAATAATCAATTTAGGTGTTTGGGACATTATAATGTAAAGAAGGTTCTTGTATAAAATTATGATGGAAGGTTTTTAGATAAATATAAAGTCTCTAACACAAACTACTTGGTATTGGACAACCAAGGGTGATTTGGTATCAGAAGGGTTAAAGTATCTTTCAAAATGTAGGCCTTATTGTATTGCAATGGATAGTGTGGATACATGATTTGTAGTTCATGGCCATAGATCTTATGACAGGATTAGGGTCCCTATCATTAAAACTTTCATGAAACGAAAGGGATGTAGCCTCATGGGACGTTCGCAAAACCTACGCGTGTGAACCATAATGGGAACAACTGTACCCAGTCCACTCTGTCAAGAGTTATTGGTCTCAAATCCTGTAATAGACATTGTTCTCTCTCTCCCTAGCTTGGTGCTATTTGCTGAGATAATATGCAGTGTTGTTACTTGATAAGAAGAGCATTTCCTTGCAAGATATACTTTTCCTTTCAAGTTTACCTAATCTCAGCTGTATGGGTTGGGTTAGGGGGTTGCAGCAATTCAATAGAAACTTTTTCTGTAAATATTTACACAGAATAAATTCTCATGAAATAATGGTCAAATATTTGAGTCTCGCCTGAGATTGTTGTGGCTCATTAAACAGATTGAATTGTTGATTCAGTTCTGTTGTCAGTAAATTTATAGTTTCTTTCTCATTTAAATCACATTTGTGCTTGATCAACTGTTAAGTGCCACGGGAGGAGATAATCTTTAATTATCAGTCATGTTGAAAGGGATTAAAAGGGAAAGCAATCTCATGATCAATATTTGACGAAAGAACTATTTTATTTTAAACTTAAAAAAGACTATACCATGCATACTTGTAGATATGTTACAGTTTTTGTACTAACAATTTGCGACTTGGCTACTGATCCCTACTCTAGGTTTGAAATTCACAGCACTCACTGAAATACACACACAGGCAAATGATTTAGTATGTAGGATACATTGGTCATATTAATTAATGACTCTTAACCCTTTAATGTTCAAACTGGCCAGAATTCTCTACTTTTTTCTGTTGGAACTGGCTGTAACTGGTCACTCAAACTGATAAGGTATTTTTCTCAAAATAAATACTTTCAAAATCTCATAGATTTGATATTATGTGAGATAATTATGCGAGATAAAGCCTTTACCATGAAAATATAATAGTACATATAATGTGAATGCTAAAGGGTTAAATAAATATTGACATTGTAAACAGATTTTGATGCATCATACAAAATTTGAAATAATTTCCACGTGTGTGAAATGGTTTTTTTATTTTTTAAATTTTTTTAATTTTTTTATATCAACCAGCTCTAAACTCAATGCCCATTATGTTACAATTTCGACACCTTCCTGAGTACTGGTGTGACAATAAAACACACCCAGTGCACTATAGTGATTGACGTTAGGAAGGGCATCCAGCTGTAGAAACCATGTCAAAAAACGGTTGAGGACACTTCAGTTAAGACATGACAACCTCTCTGGTACTACAGAAAATGCACCCTGTACATCCTGTAAGGTGGTTGGTAATAGGAAAGGCATCCAGCTGTAGAACCCAATTAAGGGGGTTGAGAGGATTCTTCAGTTGTGTCAAGGGCATGACCACCTCCCTAGTGTTACTGAAATGATAAAATACACCCAGTACACCCTGTAAAGTGATTGGTGGTAGAAAAAGCATCCAGCTGTAGTAAACTTGCCAAACAAAGGGTAGACAGGGCTCTTCAGTTGTGCAAAAGACATGACAATTACCTTAATGTTGGTGCCATAATAAAATGTGCAGTGCACTCTGTAGAGTAGCTCTAATTGAGTACTAACTAGGTCTGTGACAACTCATCTAACTCTTGCTAGCAGGAAAAAATGAATGTTATATGATGATGATTGTGAATGAATTAGTTGTGATTTAAAACATAAAAACACATTGCTAAGATATCTATGGTTTGGCACTGGCTGGGAGTTTAGCTAAACATAACCACAAGCAAAGTTGCAAATAGTATTTAAGGAAAGATGCATGTAATTTATGCACAGGGAAGCTAAAGCCCAAATATTATAAACATATAAGGGTGTCACTAATGAGTGTATGTTGTAGTTATTTAACGATTTTGTGACTATTTCAAATGAAATACAGTGCCTATCTGTTTATATTGACTTTGAAAATAGAGAATATGGAATCATTATTAAACTGATGTTTAAAAACATAAATGATACAAACTTTCTTAAATAAAATGGTGAAATGTTTTAATTTAAATATAAACCCTTGAAAATATCAGGTGTTGCCTTAGAGGCAGTCTTAGATAGGTTGGTACCAAAAGGGTTAAATAGGAAAGAACAAGAATAGAAGTTGATTTCCTCTTCTGTCTAAAGAAAAGATTATTACATTATTTCTTTTTGTTTTGAAACTACAATAACTAAATTGTTTGTGTTTGTAGGAGTATCCAAGTAGATGGAAAAACTATAAAAGCTCAGATATGGGACACAGCAGGTCAGGAACGATACCGAGCAATTACTAGTGCGTAAGTATTCCATTGTAAGCTGTTAGATTTTCAGAATTGGTCCTCTTTAAACAGTTGTCTGAAAGCCATTTGAATGGTACTATAATGTAAGTTTATTATAAGATTGCTGACCAACCAATCCTTTGTAGCAGGGAAAACCGATATTGAATGATGATGGCTTACTAACAACCACACTATTTTTTTTTTCACTTCTTTCTCATGTCTTTTTCTTCTTTCTCCAAATCATCCTTTTTTCTTTCTGTATCTACCTTCCAATGAAGGACGTGTATCAGAAACGTTGACTTTTTACATGCATCATACTAATATTCCCTTGTTGTAATGTATTGTTTTCTTTTTTGATTTTTGTATTATGATATAATTTACCATTTACGAAAGGATGCTTTTGGTGAGTTAACACCAGTTTCTAATTAAGGGGGTATTGAGATCCATATTTATTGTTTTTCATAAATAAATGGCAATTTTATATAAATAGAGGGTCCTGGATTGGCAGAATTGTTAGAACATTGAGCAAAATGCTTTGCAATAGTTGTTTTACATTCTGAGTCCAAATTCCATCAATTCTTCTGGAGTCAATAAAATATTTTCTAATTTAGGCACAATGTCTAAATTAGAAACTAATATTATAGTGGCATGGCAAAAAGCACCCAGTTTTCACTGGTCATGTAGGCATCATGCCAAAAAGCATCCACTACTCACTGTAAATGAGGTTGGTTTTAGGAAAGGCACCCACCTGTAGAAACCAAGCCCAAATCAGCTCTGTATGAACATATGGTCACCTGACTTGGCATTGCTCACAAGATAACTTATCTAACCCATGCCAGCATGGAAAAATGGATGTTAAACGGTGATGATATAGACTAGGCATACCTAACATGCGGCCCTTTACAAGCACACCTGCAACCCGCACAAAGGTTTTTTTCAGTGCCTGTTTTTATCTTTGTAAAATTAGTTGTAATGTGCGCAATTAGTTGTCGTATGTGGTCCTCGCGGGACCTTCTGTTTGACATGCCTGATATAGACACTTTTGGATAGTCTTAGGTTTGAATGTAACCTATTTTACTTGATTGATTTCCTTTATGCATATATTCAATAATATTGATTTCTGTCCTAGTCACAAGACAACCAAACAGTTAGTGAGAGACCAATATAGTGACTAACATTGACCCAGTACTTAACTGTTCCTTTATTTTATCGACTCCATAATGGACTCTGGTGAGGCTTGAACTCAGAACATAGTGACGTAACTAAATATGTCAGTGTTTGACATGCTACAGGTTCTGCCAATCCACTACTGTCGTATTTTAAGACTCTTAAAGTGGAACAAATAATTGATTGTGTGTGTCAACATCTTAGCTTTGTTTTATTATTTTTTTCTCTGGCTTAAACAACACTTTTGTTACCATATCTCTAATGAAACACACCACCTATAATGTTTAAGTAATTTAAGATAATCAAATATTTGAATAGATTTACTAAAACAACTTTCTCATTATTGAGCTGATGTTTGGGGCATAACAAAGGTTCTTAGATAAAATTATGAAAAGTTTTTAGATAAATATAAACACTTTACTAGTTTTGATCCATGGTTAGTTAGTTTCGGGTGGTTTGGTATCAGAAGGGTTAAAATCATAGGGTGTGCTAAGAACTTTTCCACAACTGTTTTTCTTTTTCATGTATAAGCTGGAAACTTAGTGATTAGATGACTGCTGGTTATAATTTACAAGAAAAAGGGTTATGAGGACTCTTCAGTTGTGTTGAGTGCATGAAACCGCTCTAGTGTTCATCATCTACACGATAAACACACAAAATACACTCTGTAAAGTGGTTGGTGATATAAAGAACATCCAGCGCTTGAAAACCTGTCAAAGGGCCGAGAGGAATTTTTGGCTGTGTCAAAGATATGTCAACATACTAGTGCTGGTGCCATGATAAAATGCACTTGAAATGTAGATGAGATTTGGGACCCCAACTCTTCTGAGAGGGCAGTAGCTCCACTTAAGTACGGAATTGTTCTGTAATGACCTGTCCAATCTTTGCTAGCAAGGAAAACTGACACTAAATGATGATAATGACGAAAAAATAAAAGAATTTGTCTGAGCTTATTTTTGTTTATTGTAGATATTACAGAGGAGCAGTAGGGGCACTACTAGTCTATGATATTGCCAAACACTTGACTTATGAAAATGTAGAAAGATGGTTAAAGGAATTGCGAGACCATGCAGACAGTAATATAGTCATTATGTTGGTTGGCAATAAAAGTGATCTTAGGCATCTACGAGCTGTACCAACAGATGAAGCCAAAGCATTTGCAGGTGAGTTGCTTTATTTTCATATTAATCCTTTTATTACAATATTCTTAAACAAATGCATAGCCCATGTTGTTATATTCATCCAGAGGTCCTTTTGAGGCCCTTGTTTTATGGTTGGATGCCCTTACTAGCACCAAGAAATACAGTGTACCTATTCTAAACAAGATACACATTATTTTGTTACTATATTTCTAATGAAATACATAGTCCACGTATTTCATTTTATTTTGAAAATAAAGTATTTGATGGACTTTAGTAATAGAGCTTAACTTTTCTCATTACAAAGCTAGTGTTTGGAGCAAAATTTAATGTTCTGACAAAATTAATACATGATGTTTTGTATCGTAGAACCAGGGGCAGTTTGGTATCAAAGGAGTTAAGGCATCAAAATATAAAGCTGCTTTAGCAACTGGATTAATTGTAGCTTATTGCAGAAATATTTGTCCATTTTCTATGTTAACAATCAAAGAATTGGAGGATTTCAGTGCTTTCCATAAATGGGTTCTAAGGAACATCAGGGTTCTGCATAATATGGTGTCTTAAAATTTTATTTAAATAAATATCTTTTATTAATAAATTCTCTTTAAAACGAATTGTCTTGTTAAAATGTTGTTAGGGGTTCTGTTTTTTTTAATTATTTTTTTTTTGAAACTTCAAATGAGAACTCAGCGATAAAATATATTCGGGGAAACACTGATCTAGACAACTAGGAGTGTCAGATCCATTGTCTTAATTTTCAGTTGTGAGGTAAGTTTAGAATAGTATAATGTAGTACAGCTAGTCATTAGATAAACACTAATTATACTTCACTAATTGATACTACATGGTGGTTTAAAGTTAAATGTCGGTTGTTACATGCTGAGATTTCAGTTTTCTTCTTAGTTTGTTGGTTAGTGCGATGTACGCATAAGGTTTATTTTATCAGTTATATTATTAGTGTAATCCCAATTAGCCCATGCCCTTTGTCTCCCAACCCATGCTAGCATGGAAAGCCAGAGCAGACCTACTGTTGCAACTTCCCTGTCCAATCCAAGCCCTTTCTTCCTTTACATCCACGAGTCACCTTTCCTGCCCAACACAAAAAGCCAGGCACATTCCATGACGGGTATCACCCACTTGCTTCTTGGTTGCCCCATAACAGCATTTTCTTTCATCTCCTGCCAGGAAATGCTTATACCCTCCACAATCAGCATATAGCTTACACCCTTCTCCCCATGTCAAGCCTAGTCTCAGAGCATAACAGCCTATCTAGCCCAGGCGGGCATGGAAAATAGGCATTTAACGGTGATGTGTGTCCTTTCCTGCCACATGCCCTGTCCAACCCACGCATGTATGGACACCTGGACACATTCTGAAACACTGCCTAGTGCAATCGACTCTCTTCAAGGCCCACTTCGATGCATAGCACATTGACTGCTCTCTCACTCTAGGATCCACCCTCTCGTAGCAAGCAGCATATAGCCTGACACTTGCTCACCCTCCTTTCTACATAAAACACCCAATTCACCCTGTAAGAGGGTCCTGCTAGTGCTTTTACATGACCTCTCAGATTGGGAGGGAGGGTAGGAAGATGTCCTGTCTGAATGCTTCCAACAGGGTGGACTCCACTAAAGACATCCAAGAGTGTTATTGACACCATTTAAAGCATGTAGTAGCATTTATTTATGTCCTGCAATGTAGCAGTTTGACTAAGTGGTATCAGGTAGGGCACTTATAATTATTGTTACTTTTGTAATGGAGTGTCAGGATGAGTCCTGCAATTGGATTGGGAGTTATCCTGTATGGCTTAAGTGTTGGAAGTGCGGCTTGGGTTGGTGTATACAAGGCTGCTTATGTACAGACAAAGGTAAATATATTTCTATGGTGTGTGTGTGTGTGGCCCTGTATGTGCTGGCTCTGGGTGTAGTATTGTGGAATCTGTTGGTGGGTTTTAGGTAGTCATTCTCATGTGTGCATATGTACTGTGGACCTAGGAGTGTATATGCCGGTGTAGAGGCATGATTGTGTGTACATATGCCAGAGTGGATGTGCACAATGAATGTTTGGAAATAGTTTTATCCTACAGGATCGTGAGAAGGTCTGAAGTTGAGGTATGTTTTGTAAGTCCAGTGCTTACAGTCACAAGTTCATACTTTTTGTATAGTAGTTGCTCCTTGGCGAACAAAATTTGGATGGTTTCTTTGGAGCATAAATTGCATGAGCAGTGTTCCTCTATATAAGGTTTGACCTTGGACAAAGTACTCCATTTTGTAGGTGGTGTTATTGTCGCGGAGGTTCCATATGTGGCAGGATAGTGTTGTAGCATTCCTCTGGGCCGGTTTCTAAAGCTGTGTTGGAGTTGGTAGGCGGTTAATTTGATGTATGCTCTGTTGGTGTGTTTAGTTGTGATGGTGCACTTAGAAGCAGGTTCTGTTGCCAACATTTGGTGTTTAGAGGACAGTTGTTTTGGTTTGTGCAATTACATGTGTTGGTTTTATTCTTGCTGATATCTGAGTGGGATCTTAAGTTTGGCAGTGTTGGAGGAAGCGATTATTTGTGCGAATCTGGGTGTGGTGCTGTGAAAAAGTTTTACTGCGTTTCTGTTATGTGGTAGCAATGTGTGGTGGGAAGTTTGAAGAAGATTTTCCTGATAGGTGTGGTGACCTCAGCATTGTAAGGAGAATTAAACCAGGTAACATTAAATGTGCAGCGGCACGCCCTGCTAGTTATGTGGTTGGGGCTTGGGTAGTAGGCAAGTCCTTCTTTGAATCCGCTTTTCTTTAGTGCCAAGTTGTAATGTGGCGTTTATTTGTGGAAAATTGGCTCATTGGCGGACATGCAAGCATAGTTGGATGGTTAAGTTCGTTCACAATCATGAGGTACCAGATTTGCATGGTACCTTAGCATGGGTTAACCAGAGGTTATGGTAAGATATGTCCATGTGAGTGAAATTGGATAGATGGAAAGTGTTTGGAAGCCTGTGGGATGAACACTGTACTAGTGATTCAGCAAGCCATCCTTGTCACATATTGTCATATTTAATCTCCCTAAGTATTATGTTAAGAGTATGTGTATCTGTAGAATACTCAGCCAATTACATGGTAGTTTCACAAGGAGAGATGACTGAACAACTGGAAGACTCATGTCAAAACCATTCATCTTAATATCTTGTCTATAACAACATTGATCTAAAAAATTACTTTTTCAGAGAAACATAACCTTTCCTTCATAGAAACATCAGCTTTAGATTCAACTAATGTGGAAGCAGCCTTTCAAAATATCTTAACAGGTATGTACTTTACTATGTTTTTCTCAACTTGATATTGTTTCTGTTTTTATTGCAATGATACTAATGTGATGGGAGGAATTAAATATGTGCAAGAGAGAAGTTTGTATTGATACTAACACAATATGTATGAATGATGATCAATGGGTGAGGTAGCAGGAGTTGCAAGTGGAAGAAAGATGTGGTAGGGGTAGGCTAAACAACACCTTGGTTGAAGAGGTGGAAGAAAGCTACAAGTTGCTGAACTTCACAGAAATGACAATGGAATAGGATGCATTACTGGAGAGAACTCATCCAACTTAGTCAATCATGGAAAAGCAGACATAAAAATGTTAAGATGAGGATATTTGCATTTCAAACAAAAGTGTAGTTATCAATGCATAGAATTAGGGCAAGAATATATTACAAATTAAGGAGTGGTTTCATTGAGAAGTTAATTAGTATTAAAAAAACTTAAAACAGAAATACAAAGTTGTCTTACTACACTATCATATAAGAAAATCTCTATAAATTGGTATTAAATGGTTTGTCCAATTTTTATGCTGTTCCTCAATAGATTAACACTGCACTCTATAGAAAAGAACTTGAAAAAAAAAATCTTTTAATGTTATTGAGTTTTAATATTCTTTGAAAGCATTTAAGACAAGAAACTGGTAGGTGATAAGAAAATAAATATTGAGATAGCAGAATGTTATGAATTATAATAGGAAAAAATAGAGGAGTAAATCATCAAATCAGATCAGACCCAAGAAACAATGTTTCCATTGGTCTTTCTGCTGGTCACAACTCCTGGCAGAAGGAATATGAATAAAGCATTTGCTCAAGGTGACAATGCACTTCCTAACCTGGGAATTGAAATCATGACATGATCATAAGTCTAAGACCTTAACCCACTAGGCCACATTCCTTCAAGAGTTAAGAAAAGGATAAATATTCAAGAACATTTTAAATGAAGCAAAGAAGACATTGCATTAAAAATAAACAATAAAACTAGAAATGTTTATTAAATTGGCATATTATGTTACACAACTCTTAACATTGTTCTCACACATGGTCATATTTGCTTTGACTGGACAGATTTTAGGGTGTAGAGAACTCTTTAGACTTGTTTGTGCCATGATAAAATACACCTAGTGCTCCCTGTAAAATGGTTTGTTAGGAAGGGCATCCAACTAGGAACATGAATGTCACATGGTCCCCAACATATTGATACAGGTTTAACTAGAGATTGTAGTAAATGTTTGTGTAAATACGATACAGGTGAAACAGTGGGGATACAGGCATATCTAGATGGGGTGGTAGCAAATGTAAGGACAATGTATGAGAATTTTTAAAGAAACCTTTATCTGGAGTTTTGTTATTATAACTAATTTGTTTTCTTCTTTCAGAAATTTACAAAATTGTTTCTCAGAAACAGATCCGTGAAAGTCCAGATGATGATAACTCGATCAGTACAAATGTCCAGACGATCACTGTTGCTCCAACAGATACTTCTACAGGAGGGAAAAAGCAATGTTGTGCTGCGTAACCCCTGTGTATGGGACAAGAAAAGACTGGCTGCAGAGACCCAACAGAAACACTGTGACAAAGGGAGGGGGGCAAGGGACTGGGTGAAAGCAGGCAGGCCGCTGGCTAGACAGGGGTGAAAAAGGGGGTGGAGCAGACACATGTAAACCTCTCTTGCAACATTTACTGACTCACAGATGGTGTGACAGACTATTGCCTCTGTTATGTCTACTACTATTTACTACTTTAGTATTTGTCATAGCAGCCGGGATTCTAGTGGGGGATGGAAAGCAATAAATGGCATGGTGATTTAGTCATCACATTGACAAAATGTGCTTGACTGCGTCTGTACATATTATCTCCATGGCTTCACTCAATACAATTGTGCAGCTAAGTAAATTGTGTCAACTACTGATCTCTTAGGCTCTATGTTCGCTTTTTAAGTTTTATTATATTATTAATTATTCTTAATATTATTAATATAAAATCTGTCCATTCCTTCTTATATTATTTATTTCAAATCAGAAATATTATTCATAATAATCTTCTCTACAGATTGAAACTAAACATTCTCTAATTGAAAAAAATAACAAAAAAAAAAAAAAAACTGTTTCAATATCTCAATGACCTCTTAATCCTTTTAAAGGAAAAAAAATGTAGTTGGTGATCATCTTATGTTTTTCTTTAAATTTACAATGACAAAACAACCTTAAATGCTAGGAAGCTGTTCATGTATTTCCTATTTTTTAATTTTATTTCTGTCTTCTCTCTCAGAATCTTAATTGACTTCTGTTAAAAAACAAAACATGTCTGCTTGATAAATTTGCCTCTAATTAATTAATTAATTAACTCTGTTAACCAACAATATCTATGCATCTGTTTTGTTCATTTTTCTTACCCCCTTCTAGCGATTATAATAATAAATAATTTAAAACATTTAAATAAATTATTACTTTGAGATTTCTTTTTCTGTAGTGTTTTTCTGTTTATGGTTGATGACACCAAATTAGATACTGTTGTTTGGGTGAGTTTGTTTTCTTCTATAGGTAGTCCAAGTGGCCAACCAAACTAATTAAGTAAATTACCTTTTTAATTAACTCTTGCTGCTCCACTTAAGCTTTTCTCCAACTTGAAATGTTAAACTTAAGAGTGAATGATGTAACTTTTCTCTGTGCTGAATTTGTGGGATGTCCACCATTCTTCGATTTTGAATTTGTGGACAGCCGACTTCGATGTTGAATTTGTGGACTGTCCACTTTTCTTCGATGTTATGCTGTGTGACAAGGTTATCTACTGCAGGTGTGGCTCTTTTATTAACACACTCTCATACACACACACACACTCACATGTACACACGCACAGATTGTGTGTGTGTGTGTGTGTGTGTATGTATGTATGTATGTATAATCACCACATATCTGAGTATTTCATGGTTTTGTTTAAAAACTCCAATTAGGATGGGGCTTTCTTTCACTCCTCTACATCCCTCCCTCCCTTACTCTCTCTCAATCCTCTCCTTATGGTTCAATCTAGCTTCATAGTTTTATAAGTTCTTTTCTTCCTTTTACTTTCTTTGTTTTTCCCCTCCCTTTGCTCTGGCAAGTGGTTAGCACAGTTTCGGTTGACCAATTGATTTTGCAAAGTCTTAATTATTTTAACTAACTGCCAAAGGTCAGTGTGCACTATAATATATATATATATATATAACTTTGTGTGTACACATTACTGTAATGTTGTTACTCTCTATTGCTACTCTGAGTTCCATGATTAATTGCATGATCAGTAAGTAATCACAAAACTCAAGAATAATCTCAGTAATATAATAAAACTATTCTATATTTTCTACTTTGGTATCGAGGACTTTTTTGCAACACATTTATTGTAAATGTGGGAATCCTAAACACAGAAAGTCGATTGCTATAAATAATAGCTTAGTGGCCAGCAGCATATATACATATATATATATATGTATAGGTAGATATAAATTTCACCCCTGTGCATGTATATGTATAATGGAGTTTGAGTGGTATAAATAAATAAAATGACAGTTGTCATGGTTGTGTTATCTTCATTGTGAAGTCTTTAAGTGTGTATGTGTGTATATATGAATATATATATATAGCAAACCACACACATAAAATTGTGTACAGAATACATTTTCACATGAAAAGTCTACAATTTGTTACCAATGAGTTATTTTTTCCTTTAATATTACATCATTGGAAAAGGGATGGGTTGGAGGGAGAGATGAAACATTAAAAACTTGGTACTCTAAAATAAAATAAGCTTATGAGGCTGTAGAAAATTGAAGAAATAAATTAAAAAAAACTTTTTTTTTTTGCTTTTTCTTGTCATTTCATGTTTTGTGCTCATCAAACTGCTTCACTTGCAAACGAAGTTGGAGTAGAAATATACTTTTTTGCTTTTTTTTCTTCCTCTACAGAGCCCAGACATATTGCTAAAGTCAGTTAGTGGTAAGGTTCTTTGAAATGTAAAAAAGACAGCATTGCACATTTGAGCTTTTAGCATTGAGTTAAATGTATCCAAATAGGATATGTTGGTTAGTACTTTTCTAAAGAATGTTAATGTCTAGTTTGTAGAGCAGTATTAGTTTTGGATGTAAAAGTCTGGTTGGGTAGCAGATCAGAAATATTTAGGGGTTTTCATCTTACAAAGCAGGCAACTATATATTTTTTTGTATAATAAGAATGTTTGTCTGCTCACTGCTAATATTTTGGTGATGTGATGTTCGGTAGCTATTGGCTTTTCTTGGAGGTGGTTGTTACAACTGTTTGATGATAATAATAATAATAATAATAATGTTACAATTTTTATTCCTCAGGGCATCATAAAACTGCTTTGTGATTTGACTTTAATGTATGTACATTCCTTACCTCACCACTCCTACTTTCTACTTCCCCATGGTCTAACTAAAAGAGGTATTAATGAAGTTTATTTAGTAAGGTTGTTGTTACTAATGAAGGTTTCATTGACAGTTTGCAGCAGTAATGATTCACTTTGTATGGTTTTAAATTAAAATTGATTGGTTTATTATTGTCAGATTATTTGGTCTGTTGACACAGATTGTGAAGTGTCAAACAGGTTATCATTTCACCACCATTGGGAGAATTCATTTCAACTAGGCCCCCAATATATTGCTGGTACTGCTCACTACTTCAGTCCCTAGCCTGCTCTCACTGAATTCCTTGCCTGCAATGGCTCTTTTTGCCATTTGACAGTATATTCTAATTCAGCCATGTCTCTATACATACATCATACATACACACTATATATATATATATATATATATATATATATATATATATATTGTGTGTGTGTGTGTGCACATATGTACACACAAACGCACGTGTGTGTGTGTGTGTGTATATATATATCTCCTTTAAGAATGAAATGAATATATATTTGACAATTATTAATCACGATGACAAAAAAATTGAATAAGATTCAATTCTAGGAAATGTCAGTCTCGCCTATATGCTGTTACAGGTTTGGTGTTTTAATTTTCTTTTATTTTTTTTTGCATTTCAAAAACAAACAAAATTTAATCTTTCTTCAACTTGAACTGCACCAGTTGTATTTTTTCTTTTTCTTTCTTTTCTGTCCAAGAACAAAGAATAGATTTAACTTGCAAAGGCGTGAGGGGGTGGGGGGTGGGGTGGGGGGAATACAAAAAATGACTCTACCAGATGATTGGTGCAGTATTTCATAGGGTAGTGGGGGGGCATGTTCATTTTGACAAATCCTATTACGTGTTGGATTGGCAGAATTGTTAGTATGTCGGGCTCAGAATTCCTGCTGTATTTTAGTCACAGTCCATTACATTCTGAGTATGAATCCCACCAAAAGTGACTTTGTCTTTTACCTTTTTGGAGGGGTCGATAAAATAAAGTACCAGTGAAATACTGGGTTGATTTTTTTTTTTTTTTTTTAATATTCTCATAGAGCATCCTATATGTGAATGGGATTATAATAAAACTGCCTAATTTGTTTTCATTATAGTAATTCTCAGTTCATTGTTTGTGCCAGGGTTCCAATGTCCTTATATTGTACAAAAACTCTGTTGATATCTAAATTTTAACATCTTGATCATAAAACTCCCAAATTGTGAAAACTCTGTAATCTTGTGTAGATTGGCATTCATAAGATATGGAAATGGTTTCTTCTACAATTCTCTCCTGTGTGTGTGTCTATATGCGCATACACACACACACACACACACACACACATATATATATAATGTATACATATATATATATACATACATATACATGTGTATATATATACGTATATATAATTAAAATTATACAGCAACGTTTCCCTACTCTTTCCATGTATGTATGTATGTATGTAAGCATGCATGCGACCACATTCACTCACACATACATATATAGAAAGATATATATATATATATATATATATATATATATATATATACATACACATTCACTCAACTATAGCCAAACTGAATTATCCTGTGATTTTAATTTTCTGCTTGACTGAATAAAATATGCTTTTAAACAAATGATAACTCTTCAAATCCTCTCTTCCAGTTTGTTTTTACTTTTTCTATTTATAATTTTTAATGAAAACACGAAAAAAAAAAACCCCCATTGAAATTGCTATTTTTGTTGTTGTTGCTGTTTTTACATAAGAAACTTGTAGACTAGGTTGTGATGTCCGGTTTGAGAAACACCACTAAATACACCAGAGGGCGTATCTGTGTTACAGATGTGCACTTAGACGTGAAACGATGATGATGATACTATCTTCCACACTAGCATGGGTTTAGAATTGCATATTTCATAACTTACAGTAAATAATTAAGAGAATGCAAGAATAGTTTTAATTAATAATTATTGAAGAAAATAGTTCCTTTTATTTGAAATTATATTGAAGATGGTATGAGTGGGGGTGATTTGATGGAGATTTCATTTACTAATCCCGTCAATATGGAATGAAAATAAAGATGATGTAAAAGAAAGTGTGATGATGACCAGCTTTGGTCATTTGAGCTGAGTTCTGACAGGTTGGTCATACAAGCTACTACAAAGCATATATTGCCCTGTTCTGACCAGTTGGCCATACAAACTACTACAATACTAACATAGCTCTCAGTTGATCATACAATTTGCTACAATGCCAATATTACTGTTCTGACCAGTTGGTCATACAAGCTACTATAATGCCAACCTTGTATGATGACCTGATGATTGCTACAATGCCAGTATGGCCCTCTGTTTTGACTAGATGGTAATACATAAATAGCCATGACTAAACATTAACAGAAAGGACTGGATTGACAGTATTGCTGGAGCATTGGACAACGTACTTTGTGGCATATAGTTACGGCCCTTTACACTCTGAGGTTAGCTTTGCTTTTCATCCTTTCGGGGTTGATAAAATAAAGTACCAGAAACACACTAGGGTCAATTTAATAGACTTTCCTTTAACCCAAAATTGTTGGCCTTGTGCCTGAATCAGAAACCATTATACTAACAGAAAGACATCACTGAGAATGATGGAAGAGGAAATGAAAGCTAAGTGGGATGTAGCTGAGCAGTTAAAATGGAGACACTTGTCATGGGTCCTGCAAGGAAGATGGCTTTAAAATGTTTGGTGTTAATTATGCCATCAGGATTTTTGTGGGGTGAATGACAACAATTCAAACCTGCAATTGGGTACTAACAAATTGCTCATTAAGTACAGTGACATCTGGGGTGTAGAGGCCAGCACTCGAGATGTTTTTTATTTTATTTTTTGTTCATTTTCTATTCTTGTAGCCATTTCATGTCACATCTATCATCACATTTTAGAATGGTATAAGACCCACATATTCCTTATTTCCCCTATAAATCTGAAGCTTGTTCTTTGTAAGAAATCGGGGAATTAAGTTGAATGTTCTAGTGTACCAGTGATTTGTACCAACATACTGGTATGTGAAGATTGTCTTACATTGGGACATTGTCACATTTGTTAGGAAACAGGAGGGATACGGTACAGTAGGAATTGAACTGTGAACATAGAGGATGGATGCATTGGATAATGTAGTTCAGGATATATTATGCCTATAAATAAATAAGAGGATGTCATAGCTGGAACACCTTTGATCATAGATCTGCTCATTAAGGGCTGATTTGAGGTTAAATAGAAATGAAAATTTTACCTTTGGGAATCGAACTTTGTACTAAAACCAGTTCAGTTTTTGAAATCTGGATCTGATAAAACTATCAATAAAGCTACAAATCTTTGATCTTCTGCCATTGGAATCCTGTTATATTCATTTTTTTTTATTATTAGGAATTGTATTTATATATCCTTTTCTGTGGAAGTGTTGTTCCCTGTGAGCTATAGGAGAGAACTAGTAAAAGAATTAGCATCAGGGAGGGCAGTCAACACTGCCTCAAAATCCTCTCCAACCCATGCCAACATGGAAAACCATGATATACAACAAATGTTGAAGCACTAAGTGACCATTTATCTCATGGTATCAGATAGCTTCTATATCTTTCATATTGTAATCCTAACTACTTGATTATAGCTAAGATAACATTAAGACCAAAGGTAAGCTTTTGCTACTAAACAATCTGTATGTGAAGTAGGAGTTGGCAGTTTCAGTTACTTGTTTGCTCAAAAGTAGGTACAAGCTTTTAATTTTATTTTGGAGTTTTCTGGCCTTGTGCCAATGTTTAGAAAGCCTTATTCCAAATATAAGGAACCCCCCCCCCCTCCCACCACCGAACATCATGACAACAGAAGCGTAACTAATTTATTTGACATTGAAAGTATTAAAATTACAAGATGATCCTTTCAGGGATCAATAAGGTCAATACTTAATCCTGGTATTTGTAATTGTTAAATTAATGACACTACATCTCTTCCTGGATTGTAAGCTAGTTTATTATAGCCAATTTTTTCCCCTATAGAAACTTAATCTACTCTTACCTCCAACCACAGCTAGGTGAACTAATGAAATGCTTTCTGAGACAACAAAAAGCACCCATTACACTCTATAAAAGTGAGGTCACACTGTAAAGTCATTGACAGTAGGAAGAGTATCGAGCCAGTGATACCATGCAAAAAAAAAAAAATGGAGGGTACGAACAAGACATGGTCACTCAACTTGTCTAGCTTCAGTACATGACAACTTGTCTAATCAATGCAAGCATGGAAAATAAAACAGTGATGGGGATTATATGATGGCCTCAGAGCCCTCAAACACTTCCTTGACCTTGGTCTCAACCCTCCACCCCACCCTTATCTACATTGCTTTTGCTCCTTCCAACCTGCCCTTAATTTCACCTCCTCTATCCCTACCACATCAGTCAACTTCGTAGACATTTCCATTTCCATTGATCATTCTCATCACCTCTATCTTCAAGCCTGTCAACTCTCACTTTACTTTTATTTCTTTTCCTCTCATGCCAAACACTATCTCTATTCTGTCTCCACTGCCTGTGTAGCCAAAGCCATGATTTTGAAACTCAAGCTGAATACACGGCTAGACTTCCCTCGACACAGATACCCCACTACCCTGGACCAAGCTGCCCTGACCCATGCTCTTGCAGTCACCTGCATCACTACCTTCACACCACACCCCATCCTACCAACTGACTATCCTTCTCCCTTACCTACCACCCCTCCACCTTGCTTCTGCAGAAGCAAAGTGTAGCCACCTATAGCTGGATCTCTCACCTGCCTTTAATTCCCTAGTTCTCAGTTCCTTTCCTCTCTCCAACTTCTCTCTCAGATCCCAACCCTGCTGTCATACATACCGTTTCATCACCAACACCACCATTCTCAATAGATCCAATGACCGCTCCTTCCAATTGTCTAATATATTTAGGATATTCAGCTTGGCAACCAGTCTCTGGTTGCCCAACAGTTCCTCTCTGCCAACCATTCCACACACCACCTCATTGTTTTCGACCTTGTGTCCTGCACTGAACCCCCAGACTTGCATCTAGAGGGAACAGCACCTCATTTATTTTCAAACTGTTATCCATTTACTTCAATGCATCACCTCTTTTCCTCTCATGAGCTCTCCTAACTGTACCCTTCATACTTCCCATCCACTTGCATACCAACACATGCACTATCCACATCACATGACAATGTTTACCAACACACCAAAACGCACATACATATATTAATGCACATAGATACACACACAGATACATACTTAAGCACAGGTGCACTCCATACACATTCACACTCCCATTGTCAATAAACTTACACGTGGACTGAACCACATACATCCATAAACACACTAATACGATCAGACACAGATTGGACCACATACATACATGCAAATACACACACACTGATAATACACCACTTCAACACATACACGCACAAACAAAAAATAAAAGCAACCAACAGACACATGCACACACACACAGGATACATACCCCAACAGGCATATATCCATACAAACACATACCCATTAACAATACATGCAAACACACATGGACTGAATCTGCCACCCCAATACACCATCACCAACAAAATATACACCACTCTAACACATGCACGAAAGTAGAAATAAAACACAAACATTTCACTTCAAACTGATTTGCAAGAACATCCCCTTCAATTCCTCAATTCTTTTAAATTCTTTTATTTCGGAATACAGGCTTTGAATATCCCTTCTCACTTGGTACTATCCCTCACCACACACAGATATATGCTTATACACAAACACACACACACACATTCACTCCTATTGACATACCAATCCTGGATTAATTATGTTCAATGCTATCCTTATTAATGGCATAAGTCCTAGTATATATATATATCATCATCATCATCACCACCATTTAACGTCCGTTTTTCCACACTAGCATGGGTTAGACAAGTTTTCCTGTTGTGAGATAGGCCAGGTCAGATAACTGTGTCTTGCTCACACACAACTGATTTTGGCTTAGTTTCTATGGCTGGATGCCATTGCTAATGCCAACCACATTTACAGTGTGGGCTAGGTGCTTTCTGTCATGTCGCCATCATGACCACTTTACAGTGTGTGACGGAGATTGGGGAGCTGGGTATAAGAACGTGTGTGGTACGGAGTGTTAGGATGTGGGAGGTGTATGGAAGGAAGTGGTGCATACTAGATGAATGCTTCAGCCTGTGCTCATAGGAAGGCAGGTCTTCAGTATTACTGCATAACGCCAGAGATCTCAGACCTGTGTTATCACCTTTGATAATTCTGCTAGGTCAGCTTTTATCACCTTACCCCAAGTCTTCCTGGGTCTTCTTACTGAATAGCTTCCATCAACATTGAGTGTTCTGCATGTTTTTATACAACTGTCATCCTTCATATACATCACATGTCCATACCAATGCCATCTCCTCTCCTGCACACTGCATCTGATCCCTCTTATGCCTAGTTTCTCTCTCAGTTCATTTATGCTGTGCTGTTCATGTATATTGCTACTACACATCCATTGAAGCATGCAAGATGCCTTTCTTTCCAATCTTCGCAGGTCCTCTGCACACAGCGCCTCATTACCATGCAACATTGCTGTTTATATACACTCATCATACAATCTGTCCTTTATTTTGAGGGAAAAGCCTTTTGTGGCTAGCAGTGGTA